>BLBF01000084.1:1477041-1494829 GCA_015471245.1 Laticauda colubrina | reverse complement strand
GGGGGGGGGGGGTATCTGGCAAAGGTATTCTTTAGTGCTCTTTAGTGACCACTTGCATTACATCAGATCTTTGAGCCATTGCACAGCATGGCTTTTCAATCAATTATTAAGGAGGGAGATCCTGATCGCTGTGTAATTAATCTCCTAGCACGGAATTAAATGATATTTTGCAAGTCACTGTTGCAATTCCAAACAAGGAGTGGAGCCTTGATAGAAAGCTTTGCTTTACTTTAAAATATCTGGAGGGAGGGATGTCCCTTAAACACAGAGGGTGCATAATGGGGGGGAAACCTTCAGATATTTTATGGGGGGTGTCCCTTTATTCCCAGTAGCCCCCCAGTCTCCGCCCCTGAAAGCAAGAATCCATGCAAGCCCATTTTAGCCCTCAAAGATTGGTATGTGACCTGGAAAATGCCACCTTGGAATGATCAATCGAGCAGAAGAGAGCTGGAAGGGACCTCAGAGGTCATCTCGTCCAACCCCCGGCTCAAGCAGGAGACCTGCCATAGACCGTTTCAGACAAATAGCTGCCCAGTCTCTTCTTCAAAACCTTCAGTGTTGGAGCACCCACAACTTCTGGTGGCCAGCAGTTCCACTGGCTAATAGTCCTCACTGTTGGGATATTTCTCCTTAATTCCAGGTTGCTTCTCTCCTTCTCATCCATTGCTCCTTGTCCTGCTTTTCTCTAAACTGGCCCTACTCAAATCTTGCAACTGTTCTTCATAGATTTCAATTGCCAGGCCTCTATATTCATTAGGTTTAATTCATTCTTTTTAAATTAAATAATTATAATTATTTAATCATCTTTCATTATGCCTTTTAATGGGGTGGTCTTCTTTTTCAGTGTTTGTTTTTTTAAAAAAAATGTTTATTCTTATTTCTCTCGTTTGTATGCTCTTGTATGCATCACAACGGTTGGATCTGAAACAAGTTTTTGGTCAGGGAAAAAAAATCTCTCAAAATGGCTGCCCAGAGATTTCTTTCAAATGGCTGTTGGTCGGTTTTGTTGGTTTAATGGGTGACTCAGCTTTAAGGTGTGTGGACTTCAACTCCCAGAATTCCCCAGCCAGCCAGGTCTGGGTTTATTTTTTATTTTTTCTTCTCCCCGATCCTTTAAAAATGGAGATTGCAGATAAAGGGATTGCAAGAGAGTAAGCTGGCTACAATGGGTATACCTATGAAAAGAAATGCCAGGGAATTCTGGGAGCTGAAGTCCACAGTGCACCCATATTAATAGGAATTCTGGGAGTTGGAATACGAATAAATAGATAGAATGAGGGAGAAGTAGTAGGACCTGAGGAACCGCTAGGGGAAAATAAGATCCAGATAGACATTTAGATTAGGATTTATGATCATTTAGATTTATTGTAGAAATGTAAGGAATGATATTATGACCCCTCTTTCCTACTATGCCCGTGGAATACTAAGTCTTAGCACATGAACTATAAATATCCCGATGTTCCCTTTAGACATGAATGCATATATTAAATGTTAATTTGATATTCCCTTTTTTATATATGTCAATCAATGATCGTAAAAGATGATATAGTTTTGTTTATTAATATTAACTGAGAATTGAAAATAAATACAGACAATATGTTTTAAAAAACTGTCAATTTCTATGCATATATATGGTATTTAATGTACTGCCAAGAAATGATACAGAAATATGTCGACATAAATTGTTATAGAAACTTTTGTCCATCTTTTTAACATTTTGCTTTTTGTAAACTTTTTAATGTCTTGAACTTTAATAAAGTTTTGTTTTTAAACTAAAAAAAAAAAGGAGTTTTGGGAGTTGGAAGAGATTTAGAAAAGCTTCAGGCTAGATTGTTTTCATCTATACAGGGGTGGGATTCAAAAATGTTAACAACCGGTTCTGTAGGCGTGGCTTAGGTGGTGAGCATGACTTGGTCATGTGACTGGGTAGACATGGCTTGGTGGTCATATTATTGGCTGGGCGTGGCCAACTCAACATCACTCACATCGAGGAACGCATCTCCTCGTATGACTGTGGGGATGCTGCAACAGTCGTAAGTGTGAAAAACAGTCATGTCACTTTTTTCAGTGCCATTGTAACTTTGAATGGTCCCTCCACACCAGCAAAGTACCATCAAAGGAGGAAAAAAAAAAACTCCTGGAAGTCTAGTCCTGCCAAGAATGTAATCAGGGTTAACAGAGAGGCAGTTTCTGTAAGCAACACCAGAATGTTTCCTTCCTGCCTTCCTTACAGGATTAGGCCAGTAATTTCTTCTAACAACTGGTTCTCCGAACTGCTAAGAATGTTAACAACCGGTTCTAGCAAATAGGTGCAAACTGGTAGAATCCCATCCCTACATAAAAGCGAAATGCTCCTCACACATCATCACAAAATCTCCACAACCGTAAAGCCTACAAACTTGAAATTTGGCACCTATGTTCCTCTTGGCTTCTAGGGGTTCACTAAGGATTTTTCCAAATGACCATCAGAGTATTTAGAATATTCCCTATATTATTATTGTTATTATTGTTATTATTACTAACACGCTTTGATGCTAAGGGGTTCGACTCCCCCTCTCCACCTGAAATCTGCTCCAAATGCAAAACATAGGAGTTTCACTTTCAGTTTCAGAACAACAAGCAGCTTTAGTTCAGAAAGTTGAGCTAAGCCACGCCCAGGCCCCTTGCTGTCTCTTTGCTCACACAGCAAATACTGTTTCAATTTACAAACAGCCCTCAACTCTCTCCCACACTGACAGGGCGCTAGCCAGATGAATAACGATGGATACTGGTAGGCAGAGGCAGAGCTTTTTCCCCTTATTTTCCTCCCCCAAAACGAAGCCCCACCACATGGTTTTGTAGCGAAGCATCGGTAATTGAGCTAGTGCTTCCATAAAAACAAGATTATTAATATACATCTGTTTTGTGTTGCACGAAAGCTGAAATTCCCCATTTGTGTTCCTCTCTACACGTTTTGCTATATACATAAAAATAAAAATTATACATACATACATACATACATACATACATACATACATACATACATATATATATAAAAAACAAGATTAGGAGGGTTTTTTTTAAAGTTTTATTTCTCTTCTTTCACAGTAAATTTGATACAGGCAATTAAATAATTCTGCAAATAAAAACCAAGACCAAAAACAATAATAATAATAACAATCAAGAAAGTTAAAAAGCGGAGGAGTTTTAAAGTTATGAGTGCCATTCATACGTACATGTTTCTTCAAAGGTGCATCTTTAAACTGTATAAAGGGAGGACATTTTTTTTAATATTACCATGAAAATAAAATGCAAAGAAAGTTAAAAAAACAAACAAACCAAAACCTCCATTTCTATTTTCTGTTTTGTTTAAAATACATGGGTTTTTTTGTATTTTATTTGCCAAACCAAGATAGAGAGAACAGATGTTGTAGAACTTCTAGAGAAAGCAAAACATCTCCAACCATGAATTAACCTTGGCTGAAAAGAAATCATCATTAGTTTGGTCAGCAATTTCCCCCCTCCCTCCTCCCGTGGAAACCGGGATTTCACTTATATTATCTTAGTGCAAGGTGCCACTATCACAACAGATTAAAATAATTGTACACTAATGAAGAGAGGATGGTTTGTGTCAAGATCCTAGGACAGGAGAAAAGAATAGGAAAGCGGAAATGCAGGATTGGAAATTAAAAACCAACAAACCGCATTCGCAGGTGCCGTGGCGATTAAATTTTGTAAAGAGTCCACACGCCAGGGCTGTCATTGTACAACAGCCGCCATGCTCATAAGCCGCTGCATTTGTGGAGCTGCGCTCCTAGCCCAGGGAAGGATTTTGGAAGGACAAGCCAGCTTTTGTGTGTTTGTTCTTGAGGACTAGTCTCCTGCAAAATTAAGCATCATTTTGCACCTTTGCCCCCAGTCGAGCTTTTCTCAACCTCAGCCACACCTTGAAGATGGGTGGATTAGAGCTCCCAGAATTTCCCATCCAATTCTGTAACTTTGGCACATCTGATGCGACATCTACCGTATTACCACTGTAAATGGTGGGAATGCAGTAATGTCCTATAATTTTTTTTAATAGAGGGTGGGAATGTGGTGGATGTAATATAACTTTTTTTAATATAACTTTTTTTAATAGATGCGGTGGATGTCATATAACTTTAATAGATGGGAATGCAGTGGATGTCATGTAACTAATAAATAGTGGGAATGTGATGGATGTGATGTAACTTTTTTATAAATGGTGGGAATGCGGTGGATGTCATATACCTTGACTTCAACACAAAGTGGAAAAAAAATAACCCTTGACAGCACAGCCTGGTCAGGGAATTCTGGGAGTTGAAGTCCACCCATCTTCAAGATGCCTTGGCTGAGAAGCACGGGGGCCACGTAAACTGGGCAGGAAGTGTAGCCCTCCCAAAATCAATGGGGCCGTCCCCATCAACCCCCACCCCAGCTGCCTCCTCCTCCTCCTTTGTCATGATGGCCACAAGCTCTGGGGAGGGGGGAAGGCAGGTGTTCCCAGTGGGGGCTAACCAGTAACCCTGGCTACCCTCTTTCAGCCACGATCTATGCATATTAGAGTAGGAAAATACCCCAGTTCTGTGGTACCTTCTATTTTTTAATATATACTTTATATATATATATATATATATAAAAATATCTATATACATTTATTATTATATTAGGAAACATCTCCAGGGGGAAGACAGAGAGGGCTGCAAGAGAGGCCAAAAGCACTGAGCTTCCCCTTGCAAAACACCCTCCGTCGGGATATTAGAATCGATCGGGGGAGGGGGTCACCAGGTATTTTGTGGGGGAGGGGGGTTGTAAGAAGATAAGTTGGGAGCAAACCCTTCATTCTCGAGTCAAGGAGAGAGGTGGGATTGTCTAATGGCAAAGGTTAGTGAGAGACAGAGAGATAACAGATAATCAGAGTTGGAAGACCTTGTAGGTCATCTAGTCCAACCCCCTGCCCAAGCAGGAGACCCCTACACCCATTTCTGACAGAATCAGTCTAACTAGATGAACAGCAGCAACCAAAGGATACCTCCCCCAAAATCCATCCATCCATCCTCCTTCTTCCCCCGTGCCCCCCCCTCCAAACTTCCCTCAACTTCAGGTCTGCTCGTCGTTGTAAGCTGTGAGTAAGGGTTGCAAAGAGCCACACAAGGATTCTGTTTGGGAAAGTGCGTAGGGATCCAGGAGATGGAAGAGGAAGAGGTGGGTGGGATGGGATTGGGATTATCGGGGTGGGGTGGGGGGTGTTGACAGCTTCAGTCTTTGTTGACGCGGATTTTAAAAGCCACCCGGCCAGCGAATTTGTCTCTCTCATCGTTGGTGGCAATGTTGACAGCGTTCATCTTGCACTCCACATTGTGGTCTTGGTTGAAGGTCAGGTTAAGGAATTTGATGGCCACCACAGGCTGGGTGTAATTGACCTGAAATCGGGTGGAATTTGGGGGGTGGGGGTGGAGAACAAAACAAAACAGAAATTTAAAAAGGAAAAACAATACCTTTTTTTCTTCAACCATCCGAAGACATACAAAAAAAGAAAAAAAAGAGAAAAGTTAGGACAAAGTCACATTTTTTTTTCTATCTATGTATCAGAAGTCTCGAAGCAGCTGAAGAGAGAGATGACTCCCCTCATCTCTTCCTAACAGGTAATCAGAGTTGGAAGGGACCTTGGAGGTCATCTAGTCCAACCCCCCGCCCAAGCAGGAGACCCCACCTCATTTCTGACAGATGGCAGTTTGGTCTCTTCTTGAAAGCCTCCAGGGATGAAGCTCCCACAACCTCCATCAACAACAAGATCCATCCTCAACAGATTAACAGAGTTGGAAGGGACTTTGTAGATCATCTAGTCTAACCTCCTGCCCAAGCAGGAGACCCTACACCATTTCTGACAGATGGGAGTCCAATCTCTTCTTGAAAGACTCCAGGGATTCCAATATCTGTGTGGGGCTTCCCTCAAAGAAGAGTGGAGTCCACCAATTCTCCAAAGCACCTGAAGAAGGAATAGATGGAAACTCATCGAGAGAAGCAACTAAGGAGAAATTTCCTCATAGGAGAATTCACCAGAGGAGCAACTTGCCCTCAGAAGTTGTGGAGATTCCCCCCCACCCAACCCCCAAAAATTGGACAACCCTTTGTCTGGGATAGTGCATGTTTTCCTGCTGGAGAAGGGGGTTGGACTAGATGACCTACAAGGTCCCTGTTCCAACTCTGCTATTCTATCAATTGATCAGTGGAACAGAAGTTGTGGGTGCTCCAACACTAGAAGTTTTTAAGAAGAGACTGGACACCCATTTGTCTGGAATGGGATAGGGTCTCGTGCCTGAGTAGGGGACTGGACTAGATGACCTACAAGGTCCCTTCCAACTCTTGTTCTCTTCTCTACAGGCAGCAAAAAGACTAAAACATAGGAAGAACGGTTGCTGGAATTTGGTATGTCCACTTTAATGAAAAGAAGGACTGGGGTGACATGACAGCAGTCTTCCAATATTTGAGGGAAAAGCACCATAAATTTCTCCTTAATTCCAGGTTGTTCCTTTCCTTGCACAGTTTCCATGGAAACTATTCAAGGAGAAAAGCAACCTGGAGTTAAGAAGAAACAACCTTATAGGGAGGACTATTAATCAGTGGGACTGCTTGCCAACAGAAGTCGTGTGGGCTCCATCACTGGAGGTTTTGAAGAAGAGATTGGACAGCCATTTTGTCTGAAATGGTATAGGATCTTCCTGTTTGAGCAGGGGGTTGGACTAGAAGATCTCCAAGGTCCCTTCCAGCTCCATTATTCTGTTCCGTTATTATTATAGATCACAGGCTTTTTCTGTGCAAAATGTATAGGCAGCTTTTTAAAAATGGCCCCTGTTTCATTTGTACATTTACACGTAAGGAGTTGAAGGGCTCATGACTTGTTTCCTTTGGATGAAATTTTTATCCTACATCCTTCTCTACCCCCGGATTCACCATGTTGTAGATTGAACTCAAGGGACTGAAGATCAGGGTTTCCCAATCTTGACAATGTTAAGACACATGGACTTCAACTCCCAGAATTCCTCCCCAAATCTGAATGACTTTCCTAATAGATGGTGGGAATGCAGGCCGTGTAATATACCTTGACTTCAGCAAAGTAAAAAGCGAACAAACCCTGTGATAACTTAACCAACGAGTTCAATGGGAGCTAAATGGCATGACTGTCAATTCATAAAATATTTATCTGGTCCTTTTAGAGTTGCCAACAGAAAGGGAGGGGGGAAAGGGGTTTGAATGAGCAGTGTGGCAGCTTGGAAACTGAAAGCACATTCCATAAATAGTTTTCAAAGATAGTAACTCGGAGACTGAAGTTTCTGCAGGGCAAAATTCTAACTGGAGTGCATGATTGATGACTCTGGGCTATGGATGTGTCCAATTGGAGAATATGAATTATGATACACCCAGAGGGGTGGGGGGTGGGTGAGGAAAAACCAGGGTCAAGGGTGACAATGAATTCTGTGCCTCAGAGTCGGCTACACCCAGGCAATGCCTGCATGTTATCTCTCAATAAATCCTTTCGAACTTGAGACTCATGATTTAATTGAGGGTAACTGCCGGAATCCTGACAATGACAATTAAATGGAAAATTGATCTGGGGAATTCTGGGAATTGGAAGTCCATCCATCTTCAAGCTGCCAAGGTTGAAAAGTGTTACACCAAACCTTGATCTAATCCCACACCCCCAACATCCTGGATTTAAAATAAGAGATTAGAATTTAAAACAGTAATAAATGTGGCTAGACTACCTTCCTCAATTTTTGGGGTAGGGTAAATTTTCTTAATAGATGGTGGGAATGCAGTTGACGTAATATGCCTTGACTGCAGAAAAGTGAGCAAAAAAACCATGATAACTTAACCAATGAGTTAAATGTGGGCTAGATGGCATGAGAATTAAATGGAAATTTGATCTGCTGGTTGGGGGATTCCACCTAGCTTAAAAGTTTTCTGACTTTGAAAAAGTCTTTTTTTCACTATCTAGAGTCCAAAAAAAGAGGAAAATTTGGCTAGGGAATTCTGGGATTTGAAGTCCATGGAGATTTTTTAAGAAGAAATTGGACAACCTTTGTCTGAGACCTGTAACAATTGCTGAATGCAGCTCAAGAGGATGCTAAAGCATCTGAAAAAGTTTTGAACTTCACAGAATTAAAACAGCTCTGTTCTGTGTCCATTTCAAGCCTTTTGTCCAAATCTACATTGTATTTTTTTCTCCTTATCCAATCTCTTTCTCCGGGGGGGGAGGGGGGTTAATCCGTGGTGGCTGCAAAGAATGAACTGGGTTGGAAAGAAACAAAAAAAAACACCACAGGATGGCAAAATCATTAACCTGGGTAAAATAAAACACCTCTGCGCACAGCCTCCCATGAACCAAAAACCTGGGAATTTCCCAGCATGCACCTCGCCGGGAAAGAATCGATACTCACGTGCACCTTCTTTCCATAATATGGGAAGTACATGAGATCGATGTTCCCATCAGCGGGGAACATGGCCAACTCTCCCAGCTTCTGCATGTCTTCCTCTTTCTGGGAAGGTGAAAAGGGAGGGAGGGTGTATCAAAGGATAGCCCGAGCTTTGCCCCTCCCTGACCAAAATAAAAACCCCGTGCATCTTCAATTATTTTTTATTTACCTTAAACACAGGAGTGAGGCTGCTACTGGTTCGCACCGGTTCACCTGATCTGGTGGTTAATTTTATGGCGTTCGGCTAACCACCAAATACCACCCCACCTCACCCCTCCCAGGAGTCTCCACATGGCCCATTTTGGATGCCAGGTAAGTGCAGGGCGCGCACGGAAGCTTGGCAAGGGCGAAAACGGGGAGAGCCTCCGGAGCCCGGAGAGGCCATTTCCGCCCTCCCTGAGGTTTGAGGAAAGCCTCCAGAGCCTGGGGAGGGAAAAAAGCCCCCCCCCCCATCATGGTACAGGAGGCAGGCTAGGCCACGCCCACCCATCAGCCAGGCAGAGAACCGGTTGTTAAATTTTTTGAAGCCCACCTCTGCTTATAAATGCATATTGCCTCCACGTACCCCAAACAAGCGACGACAGATCGTACGTTTTGCAACTTCTTCTCGTTCCTGGAGGCTTGCATCTTTTAAACTCCCAACACCGGCCCATCAGACCTTAGATTTTCCCACAATGCCCCCCCCCCCCCCACAAATGAAGCCCCCCACCTTTCCCTCCCTCCCTCCAGGACTCTTACAACGATTTCATCTTCGTGGCTGCTTTCCTTCTTCTGACGGCGAAGAAAAAAGACACGACAGGACGCAAACATGCAAACCAGGTGGAAGGGACAGTTGCAAGCGATGGACAGACGGATGGATGAGTTGATAAAACAAAGGAGCGGGTTAATAAAGAAAGAGAAATGAGTAAGGTCTGATTTATGGAGGGCTGCTCCCCTGTACAGATTGGGGTGTGGGAAAAAAAGAACTGTTGCAAAGTTTAGCTGAAGATGGAGATTCTAGGTTTTGAGAGAGGTGGCTCATGTGGGTGTGGGAAGCTATGAGACATTTGTGGCTGGGGGGAGGAGGGTCAAATGTCAAGCAGAATTCCTGTCTCCCTCCCCCCCCCCTTCAAAGCAGCAGGCACGGAAGCTGGAGGGGCCACTCCAGAAGACAGCCAAAGAGAAAGGTTTGTGCAGGATTCACCCCTATTTCAGATTCAGGTTAACAAGAATCAGAAGGGACCTTATAGGTCATCTAGTCCAACCCCCTGCCCAAGCAGGAGACTTGGTCTCCCCCAAAGGAAGGAGGATGCTCGTGAGAAGACAGGCTCAGTAGGAAGGAAAAGGAAACAGGTGTTGGGGTGCGAGGGAGAAGAAGAAGGGGGAAAACATGCTAACAGGGCAAAGAACTCAGAGAGACTGGACAGGAGGGGGTCCTCGGTGGTCTCTGAGTTGGATGGTTTTCTTGCAGACGTTTCATGGCCCAACTAGGTAACATCATCAGTGCTAGAAGGGAGGAGGGATTGTGGAGAGGGAGGAGGAGTGAAAGAAGGAGGAAGAAGAAGAAGAGAAGGAAGTGCAGGACTCCTTGGTGCTCTCTGAACTGGGTTATTTTCTTGCAGACATTTCATGACCCAACTAGGTAACGTCATCAGCACAGCGTTCTCCTTTCCTAGAGCCTGGGCCCTTTATGGCTGCCTCCTGAAGCAAGGCACAATCTATATTATGACCATCCTAAAAAGCAACTATTAGGCCAACTACCAGCGGGTGAAGAAGAAGAAGCCCCCAAGTGGCCATCTTACGACCCTCCAGAGTAGCTCTTACCTCCTGCGCGGACTTCAGTCTCTGTCCGCAGAGAATAAGGGTTTTGCAGGAGACAGACCAGGAGAGGCGCACGGAGTGAGTAGATAAAAGGTGTGAACACCAAGAACAAAACCAACAAGAAATGGCGAAGAAGACAGAGAAAGTGGGGAGGGGGTGGGGTCTTTATTACCTTGGCTGTGCAAGAGATGTTCATGGGCTGGTTGCCCCCTGCGTAGAAGTTGATGATCTACAAAGGAAAGGAAGTTGTTTAGGACAATGTTTCTCAAACTCTGTGGTGGATGGAGGGTGGGTGGGCTGCATACGGTTTACATTGGTTCGAGCGAACCGGTTGTTAATTTTTTTAATCCATTTTAATTGCCGCTTTGGCAAACCCGTAAATTCCACCCCTGCCCACCCCTCCCCTCCCCTCCCCTCCCAGGAGTCCCCACGTGGCCCATTTTCGATGCCAGGTAAGTACAGGGCCTGCTCAGAGGCTTGGAGAGAGCGAAAAATGGGCCTCCTGGAGGCTCCGGAAGACTGGAAACGGGCCCGTTTCTAGCCTCCAGAAGGCATCCGGAGCCTGGGGAGGCTGTTTTCACCTTCCTGGGGGCTTCCAGAGGCTGGGGAGGGTGAAAACGACACCACCACCCCGCCATGGTGCAGGAAGCCCACTAGGCCACACCCACCCAGCAACCGAGCAGAAAACCGGCTGCTAAAATTTTTGAAGCCCACCCCTGACTCCAACTCCCATAATCCCCCAGCTGGCAGATCAATTGCCTATTTAATTATCATGCCATTTAGCCCGCTTTTAACTCATTTATTCATTTACTTTGTCATTTACCTTGTCATTTCCCCCATTTTGCTGAAGTCAGGTTATTTTACGTCGACCGCATTCCCACTATCTACTAAGAAAGTTATCCACATTAAAAACAAAAACAAAAAAACGGTGACATTTTGTTCTTGTCCTATCCAGGCTGAATTCTAGTCAATCCTTGCTGGCTGGGGGATTATGGGAGTTGAAGTCCACCCATCCTCTAGGGGCCACAAACTTTGGTTTAGGATCGACATTTGGTTCTCGGCGGATTTTCACACTTAATGACCACTGCAGCATCCCTGAGGTCACATGATCAAAATTGGCAACTGACTTGTATTTATGGCAGTTGTAGCATCCTGAGGTCACGCGATACTTCTGACAAGCAAAGTCAATGGGGGAAAACCAGATTCACTTAACGGCGGTGTTACTAAAGGAAGACTCCACTGGGCCAGCGAGGCAAGAACGGCCGTAAAATGTCTGGCTTGGTGACATAAAGTTGAGGCTCAATTTTGGTCATAAATCGAGGACTACCTGAATTGGCCAGGAAGCCATTTTAAGAAGCCCCTTTTGCAATGTCCCCAATCCCAATTGCTTTTTTGTCTCTCCACTACCCACCCCCCTCTTATGGAGAGACCCTCTCCCCATTCTCCGTCAACCCACCCGGTTCATTTTGACCAAGATGCAGGGCTGTCCCTCCTGGTAGCCATAAGTCGAGTCGTTGAGTCCCGAACAGTCTCTCAACATCGTGCGGTTGAACTGGCAGGCCCTCTTGGGGTAGTTCAACACCCCATTGTCTGGTTGTTCATTGTAACGGCCAGGCTGGCAGAATTCGTTCATGGCCACTTGCCGAGAATCATTGTAGGCTGGCAGAGAGAGAGAGAGAGAGAGAGAGAGAGAGAGAGGAGGGGAGATTTGGTGGAGAAGAAGATCCAGGTAGCTTCTTGGAGGTTTCTCTTTCCTTTTCCCTTCTTTTCCCTCTCTTCCCTTCCCTTCTTTTCTTTTCCTCTCATCCCCTTCTTTCTTTTTCCCTTTCCCTTCCTTTTCCTCCTTCCCTTCTCTTCCCTTCTTCCTTTCCTTTTTCTCCTTCCCTTCTCCTTTCTTTCCTTTCCTTTCTTTCCCTTCCCTTCTTCATTTCCTTTCCTTTTTCTCCTTCCCTTCCCTTCTTTCCATTTTCTCCTTTTCTTCCCTTCCTTTTTCTCCTTCTGTTCCCTTCCCTTCTTTCCTTCTTTTCTCCTTTCCTTCTCTTCCCTTTTTTCCTTTCCTTTCCTCTCCTCCTTCTCTCTTTTTCTTTCCCTTTCCTTTTCTTTTTCTCCTTCCTTTCTTTCTTCCCTTTCCTTTTTCTCCTACCCTTCCCCTTTCATTCCTTTCCTTTCTTTCCTTCCCTTCTTCATTTCTTTTCCTTTTCGCCATTTCTTTTCCTTTTTCTCATTTCCTTTTCTTCCCCTTTCTTTCCTTTCCTCTCCTCCTTCTTTCTTTTTCTCTTTCTCTTTCCTTTTTCTCCTTCCCTTCCCTTTCTTCCCTTTCCTTTTTCTTCAAAATCAGGGTCAATGAGCCCCATAGCGAATGGGCCAGACTTTGGCTAAGGGTGAGTTGAGTTAGGACATAAGGGCACTTGCTAGGCCACAAACCATGGTTTCCTCAACTGTTGCTGTATGAGTGTTTTGATTTGTTTTATTGAGATTCAATTTTGTGAACTGCCCAGAGTCACTACAGTTGGGTGGACATATAAAAGTTTCCTTTCCCTAAAGCACTTTAAAAAAAAATAAACTTTATTAAATAGAAAAAGTTAAAATATACAAATATACAAACTCAGAAAGCAAAGATTCATATAGACACGTCACAATAATCTCTGTGCTAAAACTAATTAAGCTTTCCTTTGATACATTTGACAGTGAGTTAAATATTTCCTAGATTATATTATGTGGCAGTTATTTCTTGCTTCCTATAGGTTCTCTGTTATTTGTGTTCTATGAAACATTATGTTCTGTTATTAATGTTTGTTATTGAATTATACTTACCTATTTTTACTGGTGAATTCCTTCTATTAATTGTTTAAAGGACGAGGGAGTCTAAGACTAACATTAATAATTCCTGTTTGTTATTGTTTGTATCATAATCTGTTTCATAAATTTATTTTCCCCCCTTGGTTCCCCCTTTTAGTTTCTTTTTACGTTCTAGCCAATCGTACCACCTATTCCAGATCGAGTAAAATTCTGCCTCCTCTTTTCCTTTTAATTTTAATGTGAGTTTATCCATTTCTGTGCATTCACAATTTTTTTCAATAAAATGTATTGGTGGTATACTAGGCGATTTCCAAAATTGAGCCAGTGAGATATGTGCTGCTGTTAGGATATGGATAATCAAATATTTTACTTTGGAGGGATGACCTTCCTTAATGATATCCAGAAGATACAATCTAGGTTCCCACTCCGATCCAATTTCTTCTAACCAAGTTTTAATTCTAATCTAATCCAAAAAATTTTGACCACTGGGCATGTCCAGAGGTGGAAGTAGGTACCATGATTCCTTTTGCATTTCCAACATGTTGGAGTGGATGTTGGATATATTTTTGCTAATCTGGAGGGTGCTAGATGCCATCTATATATCATTTTATATAAGTTCTCTTTATAAGACACAGATTTAGTTATTGTAAGATTTCTCTGCCAGATTTCTTCCCAGTCTTCTAAGTCTATATTATAGCCAAAATTTCTTGCCCACGCTATCATTGATCCTTTCACAATTTCCTCAGCTAATTCATATTCCAATAGATAATTATATAATTTAGATATCATATTTTTATCTGGGCCCAAAAAGTATCTTATCAAATTTAGTGCTCTTTGATTCTATTCCAAATTCTTTTAAAACTTTCTCATATCTTATTGCTATTTGGAAATAGGACCAATGATCAACCATTATTTTTTGGTTTTCTAATTCTTGGGTTGATTTGAACTTTCTTTCTTTGTCTAAAATTTGGTGATATTTGAACTTTTTACTAATGTCCATTGTATTAGGGTGGAACATTGCCTCCATTGTTGACAACTATAACGGAACTTTCATATGATGGTTTTTCCTAGTATCAGACCAGGTTTTTATCAAAGATTTGCGTAAAGTATGTCTCAGAAAGTATGAGTGATTTTTACTACTCGGGTTCCACAAGTAGGCATGCCACCCTATTTGTAAGTCATATCCTTCTAATGTTAGAATTCTTTTGTTTTCCAATTTAATCCAATCCTTTATCCACGTTAACATTGCTGCTTTATAACAGGTCTCCCAGGCAGCTGCTTTTATTGTCTTGTAAATAAAATATCTTAATTCTTGACTTCTTGCCTGCCCAAATGAATTTCATAGTAATTCCTCTAAAGCACTTTTTTTCCTTCCTTCCTTTCCTCCCTTCACTTGCTCCCACTCTTCTCTCCTCCCCTCCTCTTTTTCTCCTCCCTCCTCTTTTTCCTTTTCCTTCTCTTTCTTCCTTCTCTTCTTCTCCCTGTTTTCCACTTTCCTCCTGCTCCTCTTCTCCCCATTCCCTTCCCTTCCACATAGGCACACAAATCCTGGCCATGTGAGGGGTGACATGATCGCATCTTGCAATATTTGAGGGGCTGCCCCACAGAAGAGGAGCGGGCTAACCTATTCTCCAAAGCCCCCCAAGGCAGAACAAGAAGCAACAGATAGAAATTGGTCAAGGAGAGAAGCAACCTGGAATTAAGGAGAAATTTCCTAACAGTGAGGACAATTAGCCAGTGGAACTGCCTGCCTTCAGAGTTGTGAAATGCTGCAACACTGGTGGTTTTTAAGAAATAGATTGGACTTGTCTGAAATGATATAGGGGCTCCTGCTTGAGCAGAGGGCTGGACTAGACGACCCCCAGGGTCCCTTCCAAGCTCTTATTCTGTTATTCTCCTTTGAAGGTGAACTTGATTCCCTTCCCTCACTTACCTTCCAAAAAGGTATTGAGCATTTTCACGTAGCTGTCCCAAGACTCCGTTTTGCTTAAGTTGTAAGTAATCTCCAGAGTGTCTGTTTTAGGACGAATCATCATGCCTGCCATTAAAAGAGGAGAGAAATAAATTTAAAATCCAACTGAAATTAAAACAGATAACATGAAATCAGTCTGGAAAAATAAAAAAAGAGAAAATCAAAACATTAAAAATAAAAGTGACAAAGCAAAATAATTCAAAACCAAAAATAGAGAGAGAGAGAGAGAGAGAAAGAGAGAGAAAATCAATTAAAAATAAAAGAGATGAATACATTAACATTGGCAATTAAAGAAAAAAGAAACTAAATACTATATGGCATGGGATCTATTTTATCAACAGTTGGAAAATAAATAAGTTAAAATGGAGAAGATGAATATACAGAGAAGTAAGTTAAGACTGCTTATAAAGATAAAATACCTAAGCAACAACGGTTTGTAAAGAAAAAGTGATTACTGATATTTTGGCAAGGAAAGTATGTTAATTATAATTGCTAGCACAAGATATATGTACCCAGTCGACACACTGTTTAAATGTAAGATGGACTTGTCATAAATATAAAATAAAAAAAATTAATAAAAAATAAATAAGAGACAAAAGCAAAATCATTCAAAACCCCAAAAAGAGAATATCAAATCATCAAAATAAAAGACATATAACTCAAATATAAAATGTAAAAAGAAGTAAAATGATAATGATAAAATACAATATAAAATGTTAATGTCAAATCAAAATTAAAAAGGAAACAACATTAAAAAAAACCAGGACCTGTAAAAGATAAAAGAGAATGCACAATGTTATAAAAGAAATGATTAAAAAAATCAAATGAAAGACAAAAGAGAATGCAAAATAAAATAAAAGATAAAATAATAAAAGATAACAGATAATCAGAGTTGGAAGGGACCTTGGAGGTCATCTAGTCCAACCGCCAAGCAGGGGACTCCACACCATTTCTGACAAAATGGCAGTCCAGCCTCTTCTTGAAAGCCTCCAGGGATGGCTGGCACTCCCACAAGCATCTAACCAAGGATGCAGGGCTCGACCGGAAAGGAGTTCACAAGGAAGGGGCCCAGTTTCGCTTCTCCTACCTGGCCTGAGACTCACCTGGGATGGAGAGACGGTCCTGATACTTGGGGATGAAGGGATCCACGGTTTGCAGCATAACCCACATGGTGAGAGTGAAGAGGGCCGTCAGGAAGCCATAAAAGACCAAGTAGAAGAACAGGATGAGGGCTGAATGGGGGGGGGGGGACATGAGGGGGGGGGGGAGACACAGGAGGCCAGGTTAGTGACATGTTTTAAGGACCCTCCCCCCAAGTTGTTATGGTTATTAATTTAATTTGCACAGATTTAAGCAGTTTTTCTCCACCTTGGCAGCTGGAAGGTGGATGGACTTCAACTCCCAGAATTCTTTCTCTTCTTTCTTTCCTTTCTTTCTTTCCTTTCTCTCTCCCTCTTTTCTTTCCTTTCTTTTCTTCCTTTTTCTTCAGTTTCTTTCCTTTCTTTATTTCTTCTCTTCATCTCCTTTGTCTTCCCTTTCCTTCCTTTTTTCCTGCTTCCCTTTCTTCCCTTCCTTCCTTTTTCTTCTCTATTTCCCTTCTTTCTTCTTTTCTTACATTCCTTATTTTCATTCTTTAATTTCCTCCCTCCCTTCCTCCCTCCTTCTTTCATTTCCTTCCTTTTCTTTTTTCCTTCCTTCCTTCCTTTCTTCCCTTCCTTCCTTCTTCTTTCACTCTTTCTCTTTCTTCCTTGGCAACTTGAAGATGGAAGGACTTCAGCTCCCAATTTTTATTTTGTTCTTTTCTTTTATTCTTCTTTCTTTCCTTCTCTTTTTCTTTCTGGCTGGGGAATTCTGAGTATGGAAATCTACCCACCGTCCAAGATTACCAAGTTTGAGAAAAACTGGCCCACTGTACACAAACATCTGTTCTTCTCGATCAAACCCACCACTTGGATTTCTTGGTGGGTTTAATATCCACAGGTGAGGCCCCTCCCCCAAGGATGCGCAGCCTGCTCCCATCCTCCTTTACCTGCCTCTGCCAGGGTTCCCAGGTGTCCCCTGCCTCAACCCCAGGCTCTGTGCCAATCTAATTAGATGATGGCTGACCAGGAAACCTGAGAACTTGCCTGGGCGTCGCCACCTCCTGCTTAACCCAAGGTCTTTGGTGGGCAGGAAGAGAGCGTCAGCAGCACCTTTCCTTCAGTATGGGGGCAGGAAATTAAAAAGAGCAGGCAGAAAGACACACACACAGACACACACACACATCTTATTTGAGGGACCTCTGCAGTGGGGGGTCCAGCGGGGGTGGGGGAGAGAGAGGGAGAGCAGCAGAGAAAAAAAGATGACAGGCAATAGAAAAAAAGAAGAAGAGAAAGCAAGGGGAAAGAGAAGGAAGGGAAAGAAGGAAAAAAAAGAAAAAAAGAAAAGAATGAGAGAGAAGAAAGAAAGAAAAAGGCAAAAGAGAAATCAGAGGCAGAAAGAAAGTGAGGAGAAAGAGGTGACAGGCAGAAAGCGAGAGAAAGAAAGAAAGAAAAAGAGAAAGAAAGAAGAGAGGCAGAGCGAGAAAAAGAAACAGAGAAAGATAAATGAGAGGCAGAAAGCAAGCAAGAGAAAGAGAAGAAAAAAGAAAGAAAAAGAGAAAGAAAGATGACAGAAAGAAAGAGAATTCCCCATTCAACCATGCCTGCTTTTCCCCCCCCTCCTCCTCCCTGGAGTGGAGCGATTGCAGAGGAAGGGATGACAA
>BLBF01000084.1:1444734-1464734 GCA_015471245.1 Laticauda colubrina | reverse complement strand
TGTATGGCTGGCTGGGGAATTCTGGGAGTTGAAGTCCACCCATCATCAAAAGTCATCTAGTTTAAGAAACTGTCAGACAGGTGAGATAAGCCTGTGTCATGGAGGCAATATTTGCATTTATTATTATTTTTCCTCTCCAGAAAGCTCTTTCCCTTATCCAATCTGCCCCTCCAAGCCCTCACTAGGCCAGACCCTGCTTAGCTTTTCGAACCTAAATGGCAGCCTTTCTTGAACCCAGCAGTTTCCCATTGCTTGGGCTGTAAATGGCCAATGCGACTGGCCTGACCTTTAAACCTGGGGTGTGTGTGTGTGTGTGTGTGTGAGAGAGAGAGAGCGAGAGAGAGAGAGAGAGAGACAGACAGACAGACAGACAGACAGACAGAGGGAGAGAGACGGGGTTGGACCCTTCCAACTTTTATTTATTCTATTGTGCTTCATAAACACACTCTCCCATGCCAGTCCCTTCAGCTTCCCCCCTCCTTCCCCCACTTGCAAAATATTTGAAATTATCTCCCCTCCCATCATCCTCTCCCTTAGGGGCTTTGGAAAAGTGAGGTGCCCAGCCCTCCACCCCATTAAAATATTCCCCTTCCTCCCCTATTTCCAATTCCTGGGGGGAGGGGAATGGAAATTGAAAAGAAACCTTTGAGGTCTTATCTTTGTCTCTTGGTGGAGCTCTTTCCCAATCAGATTTTTTTGGTTTCCTTTTGCAAAATCTGTTCTCCCTGGGGGTGGGGTGGGAGGGACCCCCTGGCCTACCCCCCCCCCCTTTGGCATAATATCCTGCAACCTGGACAGCTGTGAAGATGGATGGACTTCAACTCCCTGATTTCCACAGTCAGCACATCAGGTTTTCCACTTCATCAGCAGGCCATCCAGCCTGCTTTTAACCTGCTTATTAATTTAGTTTATTAATTTTTTAAAACATGCATCATTATCATCTTTTTCAATTTTAAAAAATAAATAAACTTTACCAAAAATATTGTTTGGGGGGTTATTTACTCCCCTCTTTTCACTTTGCTGAAGTCCAGATATATTGCATCCTAACCGTCAATTAAGAAATTACTCAATCAAAAAAAAAATGTGATAAAGTCATTGAACTGCGTTTGTTCTTGTCCTATTTTTAAATGTTGGGCTATGAGGTCAGATCGAGATTTTGGGTAGCCTGTTTTCCACCTTGGCAGCTTGAAGACGGTTGTACTTCAATTCCCAGAATCCCCCAGTCAGCAGATTGGTTCCTGTTTAATTTTCATGCCACTTTTTACCTTGTTTATTAATTTAGCTTGTCAAGTTTTTTTATTTTTATTTCTTAATAAAAACATTCATCATTATCATATTTTTAAATTTTAAAAAAATAAAGGTTAGAAAAAAAATAATTTAGCTTGAAGTGGGTAATTTTCCCCCTCCACTTTGCTGAAGTCAAGGTATATTACATCTACTGCATTCCCACCATCTATTAAATTACCCTAATCAAAATACGTGATAACCCTTGTCTAACCAAATTTGTTTTTATTTGTCTTACTTTAAATCATGGGTTATGAGATCAGATCATGGTTTGGTACAGAGATTTTCAACCTTGATAGCTTGAACTTGGATGGACTTCAACTCACAGAATCCCCCCAGCCAGCAGACCAGTTTCCCATTTAATTGTCATGCCACCAAGCCCACTTTTAACCTATTTATTCATTTATTCATTCGCCCTGGGTTATTTTTTTTCCATTTTGCTGAAGTCAAGATATATTATGTCAAGCACATTCCCACCACCTATTAAGAAGGTTAATCAGTTTAAAAAAATGGGATAACTGTAGGATCACATTTGTTCTTGTCTTATTTTAAATCTAGTATGTTGGGCTGTGAGGTCAGATCAAGGTTTGGAAGTGTTTTTCAATCTCAGCAACTTGAAGACAGGTGGACTTCAACTCCCAGAATCCCTTAGTCAGCAGAGTTTCCTGTTTATATGTCATACCCACATTTAACTCGATTACCCAGTCAGCAGATCAGTGTTCCACTTACTGATATCATCTAGCCCACTTTTAACTTGTTTATTAAATCGTCATAGTTTTTTTTTTCATTTTGCTGAGATTAAGATATATTACATCAACCACATTCCCACCATCTGTTAAAAAAAACATTTTTTCCAATTTTGGGGGGGAATTCTGGGAGTTGAAATCCACATCCCAGTCAGTTCAAGGATAGCGACTTCCAGACTGATGGACTTCAAGTCCCAGAATCCCCCAAATCAATCAAACCTTTTTCATTTTAAGATATGTGGACTTCACTTCCCAGAATCCCCCAGCCAGCCATCTTGAAAGTTGCCAAGATTGAAAAACGGTGTTCCAGGACAGGGGTGTCCAACCATAGGGATTTTAAGATGTTAAATTAATTCCCAGAATTCCCCAGTCAGTGCAATGATGGTGACTTCCAGACTGGTGGATTTCAACTCTCAGCATTCCCCAGTCAGTCCAACCTTTGTGGTTTTAAGACCGGTGGGATTTCAACTCCCAGAATCCCTCCAGACGGCCATCTTGAATTTGCCAAGATTGAAAAGCGCTGTTCTAGGACAAGGGTCTCCAATCTTAGTGGTTTTAAGATGTGTGAACTTCAACTCCGAGAATGCACCAGCCAGCCATCTTGACTGGGGAATTCTGGGAGTTGAAGTCCGCCCAACATTAAGTGGTCCCAAGTTGCTCTCTATAGCCCAGAGAGAAAATGCTTTTAAAGTCCACTCGCTCTCTTGCCCACCTACCCAAATCCGCAGATGGAATTGGGTGGGAGATGGATTGCGAGAAGATTTGGAGAAGATCCAGGGGGAAAAAAAGGATGTAGGTCCTCATCTTATGACCAATTTTCCTGTAAAGCACTCTAAAGCAGTATATAAGTGCTATTGCTATCTGGATTCATTGCCGGATGAAAAACTTTACAACTGGTTCATCCTAACTGGTCCAAACCGGCTGAATCCCACCCCGATTCAAGCTGCAAGGATGACATCGATTCCAGCAATATTCCTGTTTTGCTAAGCGTTGAGCAAATGCTCTTAAAATATTCTGTTTGGCCAGCCGACTAATCCCAATGAAATCCGCAAAAAAGGATCTCATCATCCCCACATTTCATCTGCGTTCGATTCGATCCTGTGTAATCTCCTTTTTTGCAGTGATCTGCACAAGGACGGCGTTTGAGATGGAAGGGGGGAAGATTTGATTTCCAACTTGATTTCATAGAAGGTAGTGCTAGTATGTTTGCCTCTAATAAATCCTTTGAAGTTTTTTGAAGTTTGGCTCGAGAATCATGATTTAATTGGCGCAATTGCTGGAATCCTGACAGCTGGGCTTGAGTGGGATTTGAACCCACAATGAGCCATTTGAAGGAATGGGCAAACTTTTGAAGTTTAATCCAAAGTTTTTCTCTGAATAAATTTTTTTTGACTTATTTTGTCAATTTAATGAATGTGGGTTCCCCCCCAATCTCACTACAAGCCATCCTCAACTTACGACTGCAATTTTGGAGCCCAAAATGGATGTTGTTTGCTTAAGCTGCCCCATTTTACGACTTTGCTTTGCCACCATTGTTAAGTGAATTGCCGCCGTGGTTAAATGAGTAACACGACAGCTTCCTCTCCCAGGACACTACCACTGTTGTAATTGCGAATCAGTTGTCATGCATTGGAGTGTGTAAATCAAGTGACTATGGGGAAGGCTACAATGTCCGTGAAACACAGTCATAACTCCCTTTTTTCACTGCCGTTGTAACTTCAAACAGTCACTAAATGAATTGTGGTAAGCCGAGGACTGCCTGTGTTGAGTAACTCTGGCCGGCATATCCTGCTTTCTGTTGGATAATCTCTTCTGAATAACTTCAGGTAATCCTTGATTTATGATGATTCATTTAATGACAAAGCTGGGGGGAAAAACATTCCTCAGAGTTATGACCATTGACCTGCTCCTGGAGTCATATGATGGCAAACTAGGTGCTTGTCCACCGACTCAGATTTATGATGGTTGCCCCATTCCTGCAGCCACATGAATGAAACCTTCCCAGCTGGCATCTGACCAACCAAAGAGTCTGGATTCATTTAACGACCATCAGATTCACTTAACAACTCTGTAATGTCTTTCTCAAACAAGATTCGCTTAACAAATCTGGGATTCACTTTGTCACTGTGGTTAAAAATAAAAGAGAAAACTTTGCAAAATCGAGACCAGTCACAAAAAGGACTTCCTTAACGGATTGTATCACTTAGTGACTAGAAATTCCAGCCCATGTTTCAGCTGTAAGTCGAGGACTATGTGTAAACTGGAATATAAACATGAGCAAACTTTGCACCGAATGCCTCAGCCAACATGAAGGAATCCTCTTGCAGCCAGAATCTTCCTCTCTTTCTTGAAAGACAGTCCTCAACTTATGACAGTTCACTTAGTGACCAAAGTTACACTGAAAAAAGTGACAGGAGAGATTTTTTCCCCCCACCCTTAATGACCGTTTTGCAGTATCCTTACAATCGGGTGATCAAAATCTGGATGCTTGGTCCACTGACTCATACTGATGATGAGGGGGAGGAATTACGTGAACTAAGTCAAGGGAGGGAAGACAGACTCACTCAACAACCCGATTTGAAGCATCCGCAATTCACTTAATAACGGGGGGGGGGGGCAAGGAAGGCCGCCAAATGGGGCAAAGTCCATTTCACGTCCGTTTCACTCAGCGCGGACTTTCCTGGTGGCCGTAAGTCTGAGGACAGCACTCCTTGCCCTCCTGCCCCCAATTCCTGCTACCTCCTCATTCCTCCAACAGCCATGTAGAAACCCGAAAGACAAACCACACCTGCAGTTGTTGTTGTTATTGTTAATTAAGTGTTGAGACACAACGATACCTCCTCGTCTTTTTTCCTTTTCCTCGAGCTCCACCTGGCCTGCGCAAGGACGGGGCAGGGCGGTGACACCCCGAGAATTTAGACACCCCGATTTGAATACCGGCATTCCTCTTTCGCATTCCCTCTCTATGGTGTCTCTGTCACCTGCGGGACAGGAAGTAGTCCTGCTCAGTCAGATTAACAGATAAATTAGAGTTGGAAGGGACCTAGTAGGTCATCTAGTCCAACCCTCTGCCCAAGTCAAACAGGACTCTGCCCTTGCACCCAGGTTTCAGGGGCACCCCAACAAAATTGGGGTCACACTTTCCTGCACTGATGATGCAAGGAGAGTTGCAATGAGAGGAAAGGACTAGCTTGCTTGGGGAACTTGAAGACCAGTGGACTTCAACTCCCAGAATCCCCCCCAGTCAGCCATTTTGAAGTTGCCACGATTGAAAAACGCTGTTCTAGGGCAAGGGTATCCAATCTTAGTGGGATTAAGACATATGGACCAACTCCCAGAATTCCCCAGTCAGTTTAATGATAGAGACTTCCTGATCGGTGGACTTCAAGTCCCAGAATCTCCCAGCCAGCCATCTTGAAATTGTCAAGATTGAAAAACGCTGTTCTAGGACAAGGGTATCCAACTTCGTGGTTTTATGACTTCAACTCCCAGAATGCACCAGCCAGTCATCTTGAGTGGGGAATTCTGGGAGTTGAAGTCTGCGCATCTTAAAAGTTGCCAAGATTAGAAAATGCTGTTCTAGGACAGGAGTTTCCAACCTTGGCCACTTGTGGACTTTAATTCCCAGAATTCTCCAGCCACTATGTCCCCAACTTACGACCACAATCGGACCCAGAATTTCTATTGCTAAATAAGGCAGTTCTTAAGCACCCAAACATTATGACTATTGTTGGTTTTTTTTTGCCATGGCGGATAAATGAACCCCTGCAGCCGTTAAGTGAATCAGTTCATTGTTAAGCAACGAATCCCTGCTGTACTTTACAGGAATCAGATGGTCGTTAAGCGAATCTAATTCCCCCCCATGGACTCAACTTTGCATTAAAAAGTCAAGGAATTGGAAGAGGGTCCCTGAAAAGGGGGGCAGGGGGGCTGAATGGGCAAATCTGAGCCTTCCAGATTTGGTGGGGAGGGGAACTATAACTCCCACAATGCCTTGCGAGAAGAATGGGGGATTCTGGGAAATATAGTCCAGCATTGGGCAACCATGACCTCATTCACCTCAACAGAGCTGCTTTCAAGCTGGCACCCCAGGAGGAGTCTGGGGATGTGCCAAGTGCCCTAGAATTGGGGGGCACTGCCCCCTCCCCAAATTTTTTTTGGGGGAATCATGAGTTGGCCAGAAAAGACTCAGCCCCCCCTCCCCCTTTTTTTCTTGCCAAGCAGGCAGGGGCCGAAATCCCTGACCCACATTCTCCGCTCTCTTTGGCTGGCCTTGTTACCCAGGTTTCTTTCCTCTTCCTGGATTAATCTGGGTTAAATGCCAGGCAGATGATGATGACGCTCTTGCCGGGGCAGGAAAGTAGGAATCGCCCCCAGAAGGAATTTGAACCCGGGATCCTTGGGTTTCTTTCCACCCTCTGCTCCCTGGGGAATTGAGGTTAATGCCTTCGGATTCCCAGCAGGCGGGAAAAAAAGAAACCTGTTTTTTCCCCTCCTCAACGGGGCTCCGTCCTCTCTTTGACAGCAGAATATTTCCAAATTTAATTATATTTATTCAGATACAGTTTAGTGACTGTTGCAGCCACTTGAATAAAGGGACTTAGGGCCACATTTTCCCACTTAGTGACCGTTGCAGCGGGGTTCAAATTTCAGATGCCGGGCCCATTTCTGTTGCTGAGGGAAACCATTGTGAAGCAACGACAGGAATTGCTACTGTTGTTCAGTCAGTGACAATGGTCGTTAAGTGAATCTGGCATCCCCCATTTCCCCCCCCCCCAGCCAAATTGGGATTCTGTGACAGACATACACACACCCCGCTGGGGACGCTGCGACCGACATAAATAACGAGTCAGTCACCAAGCATCTGAATCACAGGACTGATGGGGACGCTGCAACAGCTGTAAGTGTGAAACATGGTCCAAAGTCCCTTTTCCCTGGGCCTTTGGGGCTCCGGATGGTCACTAAACGAACCATCATAACTAAAGAACTAGTTGTATTTGAATTTGGGATGTGTCTGACACGAATCAACAAAACAGCAGTGCTAGTACCCATGGCGGTGCCAGAGGTCAATACTGCAGGGCAAGGTGATGAATGCATGCACGCACACTCAGACACAAAAAACACACCCACACAACATACAAACACACAGAGGTGCGTGTCAGCCTTGCAAGAATGGAGATTTTCTCGTCCTTTTGTGGGCTTTTTGCATTTCCCCCAGGCGACTGACTGACCCAAACCAGCTGGGCAGGAATCCAGGGGTTGGAAGGTGTGGGGGGGGGGGGAGAGAAGGACCTCAGACCGGTTTTCTCTGGTTTGCAAATTATGGTTTGTTGCTGCAGGGGGAAAGGGGTGTGTATGTGTGTGATGGAAGGGCAAGGGGGAACATCGGTCAGCAGCCCCTGCCCTGCTCCTTCGTAACTGCGCTTCGATTTCTTTACGACTTGAAGACAAAAGCATTCTCTTCCTCAATGAGGTCTGACGTCATGCCATCTCTTCACAGGGAAGAGAGGTTCAGCTGGGAGACTGTGCCCTCACCTCTTGCTGGGCTGGCCCTACGTTGTCCTCCCCCACCCCATGGCTTTCTCAAATGCCACTGTAGGATGGGGTTTTTGTCGCCCTTTGCCATTTGGAGAAGGGGGGGACTTCAACCCCCAGAATTCCCCACTGTGCTGGGGATCTCGGGCCCTCATATAAGCCAAAATTGGGAAGTCTGTAGTTTTCTAGATCTATGTTTTTCAAACCTGGCAAAATGAAGAGCAAAATGAAGGAAGCTTCATCACTTGAGACCTTCAAGAAGAGATTGGGCTGCTATTTGTCAGAAATGGTGTAGGGTCTCCCGCTTGGGTGGGGGGTTGGACGAGATGACCTATAAGGTCCCTTCCAACTCTGATTGTCTGTTATCTGTTAAGAGTGGTGGACTTCAATTCCCAGAATTCCCCAGCCAGCATGCCAAAGTCAACCGGGCCTGTATTCCTGACAATTGCTCTAATTTTCCTCATCAGTAAGTGTGTGGGAAGAGTCATTCCCAGAATCCCTAGCTTGCTGACTGGAATTCTGGGAGTTGTACCCTCAGCCTGATCCCCTGTGAAGGGTTGAGGGTTTCCTGAGCATGTTCTGAGTGCCTTGGCCTAGGAAGAGGCTTTAACCAGGGTCAAGCCAGGCTTTTAATTATCACATCTGAGGAGGAAGCTCGCGCTGGCTGGGGAATGCTGGGAGTTGAAGTCCACCAGTCTTCAAGTGGAACAACACAAGGGGAGAAACACTGTGAGCTCTATCCGCCACCTGGTGGCGACAGGTGTTATCTCACCACATTAATCTATTGTAACAGATAACAGATAATCCGAAGGCACCTTGTAGGTCATCTAGTCCAACCCCCTGCCCAAGCACCCAAACAGGAATTAAGCAAAAAAGAAGGAATAAAGGTTGTTCTTGACTTACAATGGCTCGTTTAGTGACTGTTCAAAGTTGCAACAGCAGCAAAAAAAGTGATTTATGACCATTTTTCACAAGATCGTTGCAACATCCCCACAGTACCTGATCAAAATTCAGTCGCTTGGCCGCCAACTCAGATTTATGATGATCACAGCATCCCGGGGATCATCTGATCCCCTTTTGCGACCTTCTGACAAGAAAAGTCAAAGGAGGGGAAGCCGAATTTGCTTAACGACTGCTACTAACTTCGAAACTACAGTGATTCACTTAACAATGGTGGCAAGAACAGTCGTAAAATGGGGCAATCCCTCCCCAAACTCCAAATCATTTAACAAATGTCCCACTTAAGCAACAGAAACGTTGGTCTCAATTGTGGCCATAAATCAAGGACTAGCTGTATTGGGAAGAAACAGGAGGATCGTTCGCAGAATCAGGTATTTGTCAAGGCAAGACTGGGAGGAGAATGGAATAGAATAGAATAATAACTTTATTCAAAGTGACAATAAAATTATTATTCTATTCTGTTCTGTTCTATCCTATTCAGTATTATTTATATTCTATTCTATATTCTATTCTTTTCCATATTATTTCTGTTCTATTCTATTATTCTATTCTATATTTAATTCTATTCCATATTAACTCTATTCCATATTATTTCTATTCTATTGTAATGTTCCATTCTATTCCATATTTCTATTTATTCTATATTCTATTCTATTTCATATTATTTCTGTTCTATTCTATTATTGTATTCTATATTCTATTCCATATTAATTCTGTTTTATTCTATATTCTATTTTATTTCTATCCTATCCTATCCTATCCTATCCTATTTTATATTCTATTCTATTCTATTCTATTCTATTCTATTCTATTCTATACTGTTCTGTTCTATTCTAATCTATTCTATTCTATTCATTCCATATTAATTCTATTCTATTCTATTGTATATTCTATTCTATCTATTCTATTCCATCCCATTCCATTCCAATTATATTCTATTCCAATTATATTCTATTACAATCCATTATTCTATTCTATATTCTGTTCTGTTCTGTTCTGTTCTATTTATTCCATATTAATTCTATTCTATTCTACTGTGTATTCTATTCTGTTCTGTCCTGTTCTATTCTATTCTATTCTATTCTATTCTATTCTATTCTTCCTATTCTATTCCATTCCATTCCATAATATCTATTCTATTCTATTCTATTCTATTCTATTCTATTCTATTCTGTTCTGTTCTGTTCTGTTCTGTTCTGTTCTGTTCTGTTCTGTTCTATTCCTGTTCTGTTCTGTTCTATTCGATTTGATTCCTATTCTATTCTATTCTGTTCTATTCCTATTCCATTCCATAATTTCTATTCTATTCTATTCATATTCTATTCTGTTCTATTCTGTTCTATATTCTATTCAATTCTATTCCTATTCCATTCTATATTTTCTGTTCTATTCTATTCTATATTCTGTTCTGTTCTATTATATTTATTCCATATTAATTCTATTCTATTCTACTGTATATTCTATTCTATTTTATATTATATTCTATTCTTCCCATTCTATTCCATTCCATTCCATAATTTCTATTCTATTCTGTTCTATTCCTATTCTGTTCTGTTCTGTTCTGTTCTGTTCGATTCGATTCGATTTGATTCCTATTCTATTCTGTTCTATTCCTATTCCATTCCATAATTTCTATTCTATTCCTATTCTATTCTATATTTTCTACTATACTGTACTCTATTCTATTCTTCCTATTCTATCCCATCCCAACCCATCCCATCCCATCCCATTCCATTCTAATTATATTCTATTCCAATCCATTATTCTATTCTATTCTGTTCTGTTCTGTTCTATTTATTCCATATTAACTCTATTCTACTGTATATTCTATTCTATTCTATATTCCATTCCATTCTAGTCCAGTCTATTCTATTCCATTCTAATTATATTCTGTTCCAATCCATTATTCTATTCTATTTTCTATTCTATTCCTATTCTATTTCTAATTCTATTCTATTCTATTTTCTATTCTATTCTATTTTTTATTCCATTCTATTCTATTCATTTCCTCTCCAATCTTTCTTGTCATTTATGAAAATAATCCAGTTGCTCTCCTTACGTCTCTCTTACAGAGATGAGCCATCAAATATTTACAAGGTTCCGCATTCTGGTTACACAGTCACAGCTGGGAAATCGCAGATGTTAGATTTCCATCTTGAAAAGGGAGCCGACATACAATCACCTTTTTTTAGCTACTAACATGAAAAATAGATGAAAGGACGGGCAGCTGGGGGGGGGGGGGATTCCTTGGTTGGCACTCACCCAAATTCATGGAATCCAGCAGGAGCAACTGATGTAGAACATCAAACAAAAAACATAGAATAACAGAGTTGGAAGGGACCTTGGAGATCTTCTAGTCCAACTCCAGTCTGAAAGGAGGCCCGATATACCAATATAATTAACCTAATAAATAAATTGTAATTACTTCTTGGTAAACTAGCAAAATGTTGCATTTCTCTAAATGCAATTAATAATGAACCCAATAGGCTGATTAATACATATATATTATTTAGTCACTTAAAGCAGGGGTCGCCAGCCTTTTGAACCTCAGGGCCACCAAACTCATCATTTTAAATCCTGCAGAGCAGAGACCCTGGGAAAATCCCCCCAAAAATCTGCAGGAAAATTCCCCGCCCCGTTTTCCTACCGATCGATCTTCCTTTATTTGGGATCACAGGATACCATCTCCAGCTCCGTTCTCAGGGGAAGAGAGAGGGACTTTTGGCTTCATGCAAGGAAAGCAGCAGAAGCCAGCAAAAGTCTTTCTTTTTCTCCCCCAAACTCCGCCAGAAATGAGTCTTTGTGAGATTTGTTGCACCAGCGCAGCCTCTTGGAGCAGGAGGCCTTGCAGGATCCCTAAGACTCATTTCTTGGGGGAGAGAAAGAAAGACTTTTGCTGTTTTCCTTGCGTGCAGCCAAAAGCAGAAGAAGAAAGAAGCGGAAAGAAGCAGCCCGGTGGCCAGGCCAGGCACGTGGGGCGAGGGGGGCAAGTTCCCTCCCTCTGCTCTTTCCCCCCTCCCCTCACTACCTCGTGTTATGCACAATGCAAGCGACGCAAGCCTTGTGTTCCCACGGGCCATGTGGGTGGCGCAGCCTTGTGTTTCCGCGCAGCCTGGATTAATTGCTTTGGGGGGAACATTTCTCTACAGACCACCACAATTTTCTCATAGACCACCAATGATCCCCAGCCTACTGGTTGACAACCACTGGCTTAAAGAACCAGGATGCAAATTTTTCTTTTGAAACCTGGATGGAAAAATAAATTTATCCTAGTAGGAATTCAGATAAATCTATATAAAAGCGAAATGCCCCTCACGCATCATCACAAAATCTCCAGAAACGTCAAGCCTATAAATTTGAAATTTGGCACATCTGTTCCTCTTGGCTTCTAGGGGCTCCCTAAAAAAAGATTTTTCCAAATGACCCTCAGAGCATTTAGAGTATTATTATTATCCTATATTATTATTAACAGGCTCTGATGCTAAAGATTCTACTTCTGATTCTACTCCTCCGCCCCACCTGGAAAGGAATCTCTTCCAAATGCAAAACACAAGCAGAGGAGATTCAGTTTCAGAGCACCAAGCAGCTTTAGTCCAGAACAGTTGAGCTAAGCCACACCCAGGCTCCTTGCTGTCTCCTTCTTGCTTACACAGCAAATACTGTTTCAGTTTCCAAACAGCCCTCAACTCTCTCACACATTGACAGGACACTAGCCAGAGGAATACTGATGGATGCTGGGAGTCAGAATTTTTCCTTCTTAGTTTTCTCCTCAAAAACTAAGCCCAACCACAGTTTTTTAACGAACCAACATTAAGTTAGTCACCTGGTTGTTAAGTGAATCTGGCTTCCCTGTTGAAATGCTGCAACAGTCATTTTCACTGCCGTTATAACTTTGAACAGACACTAAATGGGGAGGACTACTATATAAGCTGCCTAGAGTTGCCTCTTGGCAAGATGGATGGCATATAAGTTGAACCAACAAATGAAAAAATAACAATAATACATTCCTTTTTTTGTCTCTCCCTTTATTCCCTTTTCTTCCTGATTTTTTTCTAGCTTTCCTCTATTTTTACATTGGAAAGAAACTTTCTAGCTTTCCCCGATTTTTAGGTTGCAAAGAAACATAATCCACTTTGTTTGATTGTTTATTTGTTTTTTGAAAAGGAACAGAGCGGTTTTAAAAAGATGGATAAGATCAGCCGGCTGGTTCCAAAATTTAATTCTCTCCAATCTGCAGGGTATTATCGAAAAATATCTCCCCCCCCTCCCCCCATTGGATGGAATAAGCCTTTTCCCAGGAAGGCCTGGTCACATTTGCAGGAGTGTGCAAGGAACTGGCCTCTGGCACAAAATCTCTTGCACTATTGTGGTTAGCTGGCAGCAGGTGCAGATGGCTGAGGAGAGCGAGGACTCAGATGGGGGGCCAGGACCATCAGGGAGTGGATTGCTGCCTTCGGAGATTGTGGGGGCTGCAGCAGCGATGAGGAAGTTCCTGAGGAGCCTGTGCCAAGTGCTTGCTCACAGGAAAGAGCAGCTACAACAGCACAGGTGACTCGGGAGTAAGGCTGCAAGGTAATGGCCCCTCCTTCAAGAAGATAAAAACCAGCTGTGAAGCAAACCTTTTTTGCAGGAAGCAAAGACGTTTTGAAACTCAGCCTCGTGGACATTCCAGTTGATATTTGAAGACTCTTGTGTTGTAAACTATTTATCTGTTGTTTTTGGGCAGCCTTGCAAAAACTTGGCAAGTCTCTATTTTGTCGGAGTTAATTAGTTGGAAGCAACCTTTTAGGATTCATAGATGAAACATTAAAAGGTGGTGGTGCTGCCTTTGTCTTGTGTTTGCTCTCTTGAAACCAGGTTTCAGAACATGCACCAAAATTGGGTGTGCGCATTTGCCCCCCCCCCCCCCGGAGAAATTCCACCTGGGATGTTTTTCAGCATTGATGGTGTGTCATTGTCTCTGCCATGCTGGGCCCACAAGACGGGGCCGTAGGCAGAGATGAGGAAGCACATACTGGACACTCAAGCAGGGAGTACAAATGTGCATGAGGCCACTGCCTGGGTATGCCATCTATAGGGCTGGCCCTCCCTTTCCCCCTCTTCTTCTACGCAAAGACATGGATAATTTTCAAGCAGGCTAGCACAATTCTAGTCTCGTGTCCTTAAAGAGCTTGTGACTTCACCCCTCACTGCACCTTCTTTGTGTGTGTGCGCGTGCGTGTGTGTGTGTTGGTATTCGTATATCCTGCAAATCAGGCCAAGTCACTTTTGGTTAAGCGCAGGGAAGGAGAGAGGTGGGGAAGGGGAGGCCACGTGGGAGCCCTCTCTTGACACAGGAAAGGCTGAGGCTGAGTGCTGAGTGGGTGACGCAAAATCCTCCCCTCCAGCCCTGGTTTAGGATCCTCAGCCGACTCACAAAGGGAGGTTTCTCTTCTGGGGTAAAAAAACATTAATCGGGGAAATCAGTGGAACTGCTTGGCTCCTGGAACGGCGGGTGCTCTGTCGAAAGATTGGGTGAGCGTTTGTTCAGAATGGCATAAGGACTATTGCCTTGGGCAAGGGATTGGACTAGATGACCACCAGGGTGCCTTCCAGGCCTAGAATTCTACGATATCTCTATCTATCTGCTTGGGCAGGGGGGTTAGACTAGATGACCTATAAGGTCCCTTCTAACTCTGTTAATCTGTATCTCTATTTGTCCCTGTCTGTCATCTATCTATCTATCTATCTATCTATCTATTCTATCCATCCACCTATTCCTCATCTATCATCATCTGTCTGTCATCTATATCTATCTATCCATCCATCCATCTATATCTATCTCATCTACCCATCTATCCACCCATTCTTCATCTATCATCATCTGTCTGTCCACCCATCCATTTATCCATCCAATCATCTATCTAATCATCCTTCTCTCCCTCCATCTATCTCAACTATTCATCCATCCACCTTTTCCTCATCTATCCTCATCCGTCTGTCATCTATATCTATCCACGCATCCATCTATCTAATCATCTATCCATCCATCATCTATTTATCTATCTATAACATCTATCCATCCATCCATCCACCTATTCCTCATCTATCATCCGTCTGTCATCTCTATGTATCCATCTCTATTTATCTAATCATCTATCCATCCATCTGTCCCACTATCCATCCATCATCTATTTATCTATCTATATCATCTATCCACCCATCCATTTCTCTTCTATCATCATCCATCAATCTGTTATCTATATCCATCCATCCATCCATCCTGTGTGTCTCTATCTACCGTATCCATCCATCCATCCATCCATCCATCCATCCATCCATCCATCCATCCATCCCTCATCTATCTATCTGGCATCTGTTATCTATATTCCTGTATATGTCTCTGTCCTCTTTCAATCATCTATTCTCTCTCTCTCTCATCTATCTATCTTTCTACTATCTCTATCTGTCTGTCTATTTTTTTTTTCTCTCTGTATCTATCTGTCTATCTATATCAGGATGGGGGAACCATGCTGGCTCAGAAATTCTGGGAGTTGAGGTCCACAGGTCATAAAAGGGTCATTCTTCCCCACCCTTAATCTACATCTTTATAGATTTTCAAGAAAAGTTTGGACAACCATGTATCCGAGATGGTATAAAGTCTCCCAGGGGATTGGACTAGAGGACCTCCCAGTTCCCTTCCAGCCATAGGATTTGACGATTCTACAAAGAGTTTTACCCCCACTCCCCCATTCCTCGGGTAGATCCATTGTAGCTTCAAATGGTCACTATGTGGTTGGTCGTAAATCGAGGAACACCCATTGCAGTCTTCCTGCTGAAGGATGTTACGTTTTCCATGCTGGGGGATATAACTTTCCGTCCTTTTAAAATAGACAGACATCCATTTTAGACTATCCATTTATTAAAATACTAGCCTGATCCCCGTGCTTCGCTATGAAACTATGTGGTGGGGTTTAGTTTTTGGGGAGGAAATTAAGGGGGGAAATTCTGCCTCTGCTTACCAGCATCCATCAGTATTCATCTGGCTAGAGTCTTGATAGTGTGTGAGAGTTGAGGGCTGTTTGGAAAATGAAACAGCATTTGGTGTGTAAGCAAGGAAACAGGCATGGCTTAGCTCAACTGTTCTGGACTAAACCTGCTTGATGTTGTGAAACTGAAACTGAAGCTCCTCTGCTTGTGTTTTGCCTTTGGAAGAGATTTTTTTTCAGGTGGGGAGAAGGAGTCGAACTCCTTAGCATCAGAGCGTGTTAATAACAACAACAACAACAGTAAGAATAAGAATAGAGGAAATACTCTAAATGATCTGAGGGTCATTTGGAAAAATCCTTTCTTTGGGAGCCCCGAGAAGCCAAGAGGAAGATAGGGGCCCAATTTTATAGTTCTGGAGATTTTGTGATGATGTGTGAGGGGTCTTTCGCTTTTATATATATATAGATTTACAAATTGTACTTTCCATATAATTTTTTTTAAGGATTTTTATTAGTTGCAACAAAGTCTGCAACTTTCTCTCTACTTATTACGATGATGATTAATTTTTTCCAGGAAATGTGAATGCAGACGGTGCTACTACAGGTTACGAGAAATCTACTCACACCAGTTTGGTGGCAGGCCTTCAAATCCGGATCAACTAATATTTCTCAACCATGGGAAACTTAAGACAGATGGATATCAGCTCCCAACATTCTCAGAACACAGCATGGATAGGACGAGAATAAATGTGGCTGGACTATTTTGTGTTTTTTGATTGGGTAACTTTCTTCATAGATGGGGAGAATGCAGTCGAGGTACTATACGTTGACTTCAGAAAAGTGAAAAAATAACCCAGGACAAGCTAAATTAATAACAAATTGAAAGTAAGCTAGATAGTGTGACAATTAAATAGAAAACTGATATGTTAGAATTAAATGGGAAACTGATAGGGGGGCTGGGGGATTCTGGGAGTTGAAATCCACCCATTTTTCAAGCTGATTGGATAACTTTCTTAATAGACAGTGAGAATGATGTCGATGTGATATACCATGACATCAGAAAAGTGGAAAAAAATAACCCACGACAAGCTAAATTAATAAACAAGTTGAAGGTAAGTGAGATGGTATGACAATTACATAGAAACTGATATATTAGATATATTAGAATTGAATAATGATATACTGATATATTAGAATTAAATGGGAAACTGATATGCTGGCTGGGGGATTCTGGGGCTTGAAGTGGACAAGCATTTGTGGATACAAAAAGGACACACTTAATTCTACAATGGGCCAAGTGAACTTGGGAGTCCGTAGGAGACCACCCTCACTAACAATTCCCATAATTGTCCATCAAACTCAAGCTGGCTTGGCAGACAATCAACAATCACACACCCCTGCCCAAATGTTGTGGCTACAGGAACTTAAAAGTCATCACCACACCCGTTCACAGAGGGCACGGGGAGACGACGGACACATGTGCCAGGGTGTGGGGGGATTGTCCAGGTGTGTGCGGGCATGCAGCAGCACCACCCTCCTTTTAGTGCCCATCGTCCCCATCAACTTTGCCCTCCACGCTTCCGGGGCAGCTGTGTGCTGAGATGGAATCGCTCCGGTACTGAGCCTCATCAAAGTCCAGTTCGTGGCCTTGAACCCGGATCGCGCTGAGGCAGCCATGGAAGAAATGAGCCTCCTGAGATTTTTCCTCTCCTGAAATAAAAGACATTAAAAAAAGGAGTCAGGAATAATAGACACCCACTCGAATATAAATCCGGCTGCACCTCAATGCCTCGTTCGCCTGTGGAACTCCCAGCCACAAGATGCTACAAAAATTCAAATGCTTGTATGCAACTGCTTCCTATTTATAACGGTTGCAGCCTCCCGGGGTCACCTGCATCCCTTTTTTGTGACACTTCTGACAAAGCGACATCAGCAGGGAAGCCAGATTCATTCAATGACCATGTCACCAACTTCACAATGGCAGCAATTCACTTAACAACAGTGGTAAGAAAGGTCATAAAAGGGGGACCAAACTTCGCTTAACGATGGTCTTGCCTAGCCTCGGAAATGTTGGCCTGAGCTGTATCCATCCGTCAATGACGACCTGCATTCGAAACCTACCCGAGGGTAAATGTCAAAGCCATTGTTAGCCTGGGGAACTCCACGCCACAAGATTTGAGAGAGGCAGGGTGAGATTATCTTTCACTGTATATTTATATGCTGCCCAGCTCACTAAGATGATTTAGGAGTAGACTACAGGCCTCCCTGCAGCCTCCGGAGAGCAAAAACATGCCACGCCTCATTTTGGGCCTAGTAGGCCTCCCTGCACTTACTTGGGGCCAAAACAGGGCACCGGGGGGTGGGGGGCTCCTGGAAGGGGAGGGGCCAGCCAGAAGTGGTATTTGCTGGTTGGCCAAACCAGTCAAAATTTTCACTACCGGTTCGCATGAACCGCTCCAAACCGCCTGAATACCACCTCTGTATTCAAGCCACTCGGGGTGCCCTACCTACACCCCCCCCCCTTTTTTTTTAGCAGGTGTTAAGGTCAGGCTAACCCAGGCAAGACGTACCAGATTCGCCCCCAATGACCAGGCTTCCCATGTTGCTCAGCCAGAGTTGTTGCAGGCTCTCGAACTCGGCCTTGGGGGTGGGCTTGGAGATCTCGGTGTCGCCCAGGCGCAGCGTGAAGGAAGAGGGGGTGAGGCGGAGGAGGAGGGGGCTGTCCAGGCATCCCCCCTCAGGGAGAGGAAGCAGGAGGACTGTCTGGTTATTCAGCTCGGCCGTCAGATCCTGGATGGGAGGCGAGACCACAAACCAGGTTAGGAGGTGGGGGGGGGGGGTTTGAGTGCATCTTCTATGGCTCCCCCCCCCTCAGGGAAGGGGTCCTTGGTAGTCACAGGACCATGATGCCCTGCACTCAGACCTTGGCTGAGGATTGTCTCAAGTCTCCATTTATTCATCCAACCTTTCATCCATCTTTCTTTTCTTTCTTTTCTTCCTTCATTCCATCATCCTTCCTTCTATCCATCCATCGTTTCATCCATCTCTCCTTCCTTCCATTTTCATCCACCCATTCCAAACTTTCATTCATCTTTCTTTTTCTTTCTCTTTTTCGTTCTTTCCTTCCTTCGTTCCATCTTTCGTTTTATCCTTCCATCCATCCCTCCTTCCTTCCATCCCTCCATCCGTTTATCCATCCTTCCATCCATTTCTTCTAAAGGCAGAGAAGGCCCGGAGCTTTCCCGACCCGGTTGCAGCTTCCATCTTTTTCGGCCCTCCTGGCAGACATTCTTGGACCAACCCATCTGGCGGGCACCCCAATAGCCATCCAGGCCTCCCCTCCACCCCCCCAGCAAAGGTGTGTGCATGTGTGTGTGTTGTATCCGCATGTGTTCCTGCTCTCAACCATCTCAGACGAGGATGTCTCTGCCCCGTCCCTTCTCACCGTGTGCTGTAGAGCCAGGCGCAGGACCAGGCGCTGTTTGAACCCCAAAATGGCCATCAGGGAGCTCAGCTGGGAGCCAGCCCTGATCCGCAGCTGCACGGAGAGCAACCAACTGCCATCGGTGGGGCTGAGACCACTGGGCAGGCCTGCAAGACAGGAAGGCATGGCTGGCACCTTTTTGGGCGGCTGCGGCAAACCGATTGCCGACCCCTTGGTGAGATAGGGGCATCACCCTCACTGGGCATGGAGGAACCCGGCCCTCCCAATCTAGGGACTCTGCGGCCTGTGGTGCCCACCCCATACCTGACAGCGCAAAGACGGCCCCTCCGTTGCCACGGAAAAAGCTGCCACGCTGGACAGTGGTGAAACAGACCTTGGCGTTGTGGTCGTGCAAGGATGCCCCTTCGTGCCACTCTTGGCTCGTGTTCAGCCAATCCCAGTGCCTGATGCAGCCGTCCAGGGCCAGGTTCAGCTGCAGTGCCCGTCAGTCGCCGGTGTGGGTCGGTGGGTGGGTGGTTGGATGGGGAGGGAGGGGGGGCCAGGCAGCAGAAAGACAAAAAGACTTGTTGAAATTGGGTGGGGGGGGTGGCATTGGGGGGGAAGGGAACGGGTGGCAGGGAGATCCTGGCATTGTGGCTAGATGATTAGTTGTGGTTCGACAGGGGTTCCTTGGTTTATGGCCATAAGGCAAGGAAGCCTGCCAGTCGAGATCATAAGTCACGACAGTCATAAAACAAGCCAATCGTGGGACCAAGCCCCATTCTGCAACTGTGATTTTTGTGACTTGTCATTTGAGCAATTGTAAGTCAAGATCAGTTGCAAGATGAGGATCTGTTCTGTTCTGTTGTATTTTATTCCTGTTCTGTATTTTATTATTTTGTTCTGTTCTATTCTGTATTTTATTATTCTGTTCTGTTGTATTCTTCCTATTCAGTATTTTATTATTCTGTTCTGTTCTGTATTTTATTATTCTGTTCTGTTGTATTTTATCCCTATTCTGTATTTTATTCTATTCTGTTCTGCATTTTATTATTCTGTTGTATTCTTCCTACTATTTTATTA
>BLBF01000084.1:1398899-1413111 GCA_015471245.1 Laticauda colubrina | reverse complement strand
GATAGATAGATAGATAGATAGATAGATAGATAGATAGATAGATAGATAGATAGATAGATAGATAGGGTAGATGGATGGATGGATAGATAATACGATAGATGGATGATACAATAGATAGATAGAGGGAAGGAGAGATGAAAAGAGATGATAGAGAGAGAGACAGAGGTAGATAGGTAGGTAGGTAGAGATAGATAGGTAGATGATAGATGATAGATAGATAGATAGATAGATAGATAGATAGACAGACAGACAGACAGACAGACAGACAAATAGATGATGGATAGATAATAGATATAAAGATAGAGATGATACATATAGATGATGATAGATAGAAAAACAAATAGATGTGATAGATATGATAAATGATAGATACATAGATCATAGATGAGAGAGAGAAACAGACAGATAAGATATAAATGATGGAGAAATAGAGACAGACAGATAATAGATGGAGAGATAATAAATACAGGTTGACAGATCCATACAATAGGTAATAGATGATAAACAGAGATAATAGATATGTAGACAGCTAGGCAGGCAGAGACAGATAGATGGATATAGACAGAAAGACAGACAAAAGAGGCACCCCATTACTCCAAATTCAAACCTTCTGCAGTTCTGAGCCCCCCTCCCTTCGGACTGTTTGAATAACAAAAATAATCTGCATTTTGTCCAGAGCCCGGCAGCTCGCTGGCTAGCTTGGAATATTGTTTTTTGCAAAACTATCTCTGGCTTGACTTGTTTTGCTTTTTGCAAAAGCTTCACGCCCCAATCAGAGAGTGACGACAAGTTCGGAGTCAAACAAGAGCCAAACAGCCAGAGTTTCAGGCCTAAGTCAGGGGTGGGGAGGTTGGGGTGCCAAATCAGGGGTGTGGGCAGGTGAAGATCCGGGGTGCCACCTATTCGGGTCCATCATGGGGAATATTTGCATGCCAAGCATGGTGTTCATGCTTAAATCTTTGGCCAGAGGCAGGCCCAAGCTCCAGAAATATTCTTAAGAGATGCTACAACTGAGAATATATGAGTTTTTTAAAAAGCAGATGTGAAAAAAAGCATGGGAAATGTCAAACCTCCAGGAAGGCCTTCGATTAAAATTATATTCCTCATTAGCAATACCTTGGAAAGCTCTGTTGGATGTTTGGAAAAATAGAATTGATAGATTTTGGGGAGTTTTGCCAATTCCTGCAAGCTTCATGCACCCTGTTTTTTTGGGGGGGAGGGAGAATTGCAAGCAGTGTTTTCCCCAGGGTTTAAAAGCAACAAAGAGCCACAATGATTAGAAGTTGTAGTTCAGAAAAATAATAATAACATAACATATCCCGGGCAAATAATATAGGTCATAGTATAGAACTAGATGATTGAGAAAAATTATGGCCAAAAATTACAACAGCTTATAAAGAGAACCAGTATAAAATGTTCTATCACTGGCATTTAGTGCCAGCAAGATTGGTAAAAATATACCCAAATAGGAAATCAGGATCCTGGAAATGCAAGCAGAAAGATGGAACGTTCTTTCATATGTGATGGCAATGCCCCAAAGCCAGAAAACATTGGGCAAAGATTCAAAGAGGGCTACAGGAGACAACAGATAGACTTTAACCTGAATTATTCCTACTGGGAATAATTAAAGGGAAATTTAGCAAACAAATCCAATACATCATATTGCATATAATAACAGCAGCGAGGGTAATTTTTCCGCAGAGTTGGAAATTAGAAAACATACCATCCGAAGAGATGTTAATACAAAAAATATTATAATGTGCCAAGATGGACAAACTTACAACAGAACTAAAAGGCAAGGAGGAATCAGAATACTATGTGGTATGGGATAAATGGTATAAGTGATAGAACATAGGAATAAGGATTAATGTATAGAAATAAATGTAAGTATATGTAATATCTATGACATAATACTGTTAACAATGTAAATAGAGATGTGTAATATGGAAAAAGAAAATAATAACAATAATAATAATATTTGCAAACAGCCGGATTATTTTGTGACTTGGAGACCCAAGATAAAAGTTTTAAAAAATTGATTCTCACTTTAAAAAAAAAAAAGGTTAAAGCAGTTTTTCCTCAATCTTTTGGAGGAGGGATGAACTTCAACTCCCAGTATTCCCCCCAGCCAGCCAGCTAGATTAAAACGAAGCTGGCTGGGGATTTCTGGGAGATGAAGTCTGCCCCTCATCATCCCAAGTTGCCACGGTGGAGGAATTCTTTGTTAAAATATCTAATGGAGCATCGCTTAAAAATAGAAAAAGATTCTTATTTTTTAAAAAACTTCCTTTCTTTCCCCGAAACGTTAACGAGGAATGCCACTGGATTCACAAGCACGGAAGCTGTAAAATGCCAACAATGCCAGCACTAAAAATAATATTAAGATTTCTTTCTTTTATATCCGTCTACACCCAAAAGCTTTCAAGCTCTTAGGAACCCCAGAAAAACAGACTTTGAAAATGTTCTTCAACCCCAAATGGCGGATTCTGTGCACGATTTTTCCACCGTCCTATCGGTGTTCAGAATAACGGAACAACAAGAAAGGGACCTCAGAGGTCTTCTGGTCCAGCCCCCCTGCTTAAAGAGGAGACCCTATGACAAGTAGTCCTCGACTTATGGCTAAGAATTGAACCCCAAATCTCCATCGCTAAGTGAAACATTGATTAACATTCCATTTTACAACCTTTCTTGCCACAGTTAAGTAAATCTCTGCCATTGCTACATTAATAACACAGTCGTTAAATGAATCTGACTTAATCCCCATTGACTTGGGTCACAAAAGGAGATCACATGACTGCCCCCGCCGGATGCTGTGACTGTCATAAAGAGGAGTCAGTTGTTAAGCATCTGAATTCTGATCATGTCGTTGTGAAAAAGCGGTAATAAGGCACTTTTTTCGGTGCCTTTGAATGGCCACTAAGTGAACTGTTGTTACCTGTAATTTATTTATTTACTTTAAAAAAAAAATAATTTTTACATATAATAAATCCATTCCATTTCAATCAAGTCGATTAGGTACATATTTCACGTGCTTACAATAATAATACTCATCAATATAACAATAGCACATTCCCATATAAGTAATATCCAATATGTCTATTTCAAAAGCTTCTCAATGCTTTATAGTTAATTCTAGTCCACTTTAATTTGTTTTATTTTCTAGCCATTGATAAACAAGGCCCATTCCCTGTAGTATTCAGATTCTCCTTTCTCTTTAACTTTTAATGTTAATCTATTCATTTCTGCACATTCAAATATTTTTTTTCCATTACTTCTCTCTATCAGTATCTTGTCACTTTTCCAATTCTGAGCAAATACAATTCTAGCTGCTGTTAAGACATGTATGATTAAGTATGTATTTTTCTTTACTGTAACCTTCAGGTGTTACCTGTCATTTATGACAGTGGCAGGGTCCCTTCCCCTTCCCACAAGCTAAGCCAATAGGGAAGCCTGATTCGTTTAACGACCGAGCAACGTGCTTGACTTAATGACCATGGGAAGAAAGGGCATGCAACTGAAGCAAAACTCACAGAAGAACCGTCTTTTCAAGTTAGCGAGATGAAATTTGGGGGCTCAAAAAATGTGGGCCTTGCTCCATTGGGCCGCTCTCCGTGCCACCCTGAACAGCATTCGGCGCGAATCTACGTTGACGAAACGCCAAGGGGAAAAACAAAAAGAACAAGACACGATGAAAAAAAGACTCTGGAAAGGGTGCAGAGAAGAGCAACCAAGCCATTTGTCTAGAATGGTATAGGGTTTCCTGCCTGGGCAGGGGGAAGAAGACCTCCAAGGTCCCTTCCAGCTCTGTTGTTCTATTTCTATTATTTCTATTTCTATTATTTCTATTTCTACTTCTACTTCTATCAAGGAGAGAAACAACCTCGAACGAAGGAGGAATTTTCCTAACCGTGAGAAGAATTCACCAGTGGAACAACTTGCCACCAGAAATGGAAGTTTTTAAGAAGAGATTGGACCACCATTTGTCTGAACCATTTGCAGGTCGTCCTTAGCAGTTCACTCAGTGATCACCCAAAGTTGCAACAGCGCCAAAAAAAAAGCAACATGTGACTGTGTTTCACAGTTACGACCTTTGTAGCACCCCTGTGGTCATGGGATCAACATACTTGGCAACTGACTCATATTTATGACCGTTGCAATGTCCTGAAGTCATGTAATCTCCTGACAAGCAAAGTCAATGGGGAAGCCCCGATTCACTTAACAACCGGGTTACTAATTTAAGAACTGCATTGATTCACTTAACAACTGTGGCACGGAAGGACATAAAATAGGGCAAACTCACTGAACAAACGTCTCCCCGAACAACCAAAATTTTGGGCTCCATTATGGCTGTAAGTCGAGAACTACCTTTATAAGGTTTCCTGATTAAGCAGGGGGTGGGACTAGAAGACCTCTAAGGTCCCTTCCAACTGTCAATTCTCTTAAAAAAACAGGCGCAGGCCTAGGGCAAAAACTCACAGGATGCATGAAAGAAAATCAGCTTTTGTGCCTTTTGAAGCACCTTCAAACGCAATTCCTGTTGAAAACCTTGCACGCAATCGAGGCCAGCAGCTGGATCGGAGACTAGCCAACATTCAGGGTTCAGGGTGATCTTGGACCCAGCCTGGTGCAGTTGTGACATCAGAATGAGGAGTTGCACACGTGAGTGTGTCGGGCACAACAATGGGAAAGCATGCTATAAATATCGGATTCATTCTGCAAACCCACCTTAGGCCCAGGTACCTTGTTTTGCAAACGAGCAAAGAATGTAAATACCCCAGATGACAGTGTGGGTGGGTGTAGTGTGTCGGTGTGAACGGCTATCCTGGCTTGTTCTGGACGTCGCTCCCAACATCAGCAGAAGCAAGAGAAGGTGAATGAGTAGCCTCACAAGTAGCCTCAGTCGGGCAGGGATAAGGATTAGCCAAAGCCTGGCAAATCATTAACCAAAAAACACTAGGTGTCACCAAACACCCAAACCCTAGTTTGTGTGTATGTTTGTGTCTTTTTTGTATGTACGTGTTTCCGGCCTGCAAAACAAAACACATTATGGGCTAAATCGGTTATTATGGTATCATGTTGTTCCTTAGTTTTTCAGAAACTAGCTGTGGGGGGGAATAAAGAAGCAATTTGTCTAAAGAAGGGATTGGATGTTTTTAAGAAGAGATTGGAGAACCGTTTGTCTGAAAATGGTATAGGGTTTCCTGCCTAAGCAGGGGTTGGACTAGAAGACCTCCAAGGTCCCTTCCAACTCCTATTTTATTCTATTTTCTATTCTATTGTCTATTCTATTCTAATTCTATATTTTTTATTCTATTCTATATTGTGTTCTGTTCTATTTTTTATTCTTATCAGCTCGATCCCCGTGCTTCGCTATGAAACTATGTGGTGAGGTTCATTTTTGGGGAGGAAAATAAGGGGGAAAAAAATTCTGCCTCTGCCTCCCAACACCACTGGTATTCATCTGGCTAGCATCCTATCAGCATCTGAGAGAATTGAGGGCTGTTTGGAAACTGAAAAAATATTTGCTGTGTGAGCAAGGAGACAGCAAGGAGCCTGGGCATGGCTTAGCTCAACTGTTCTGTACTAAAGCTGCTTGGTGCTCTGAAACTGAAACTCCTCTACTTGTGTTTTGCATTTGAAAGATTTTTTTTTTTTTAGGTGAGGAGGGGGAGTAGAAGTCCTTAGCATCAAAGCGCGTTAATACTAATAATAATATTGGAAATACTCTAAATCAATGGTCCCCAACCTTTTTTGTACCAGGGACCAGTTTCACGCAGAAACACTTTTTCAAGGACCGGCAAAATAAATTATTCCACAATAGTAAAGGGCTTCTTTACTATTTCTTTACTAAAAACATATTTTTATATATATTTTAATCACGATTATTCATTCTTTGCGGCCCGGTACAAAATGATCCACGGACCGCTACCGGTCCGGGGCCCAGTGGTTGGGGACCCCTGCTCTAAATGCTCTGAGGGTCATTTGGAAAAATTCTTCCTTAGGGAGCCCCTAGAAACCAAGAGGAACAGATATGCCAAATTTCAAGTTTGTAGGCTTTACGGTTCTGGAGATTTTGTGATGATGTGTGAGGGGCCTTCTGCTTTTATAGATATATATGTATATAAAGAAAAAGAAGAAATAAAGAGCCCCAAATTTCTGTTGCTGAGCAAAACATTTGTCAAATAAGCTTTGTCCCATTTTATGTCCTTTCTTCCCATGGTCATTAAATAAATCACTGCAGTTGTTTAATGTGGTTGTAAAGCAAATCCGGCTTCCTCCCTTCTTGACTTTGCTTGTCAGAAGGTCGCCAAAGGGGATCACAGAACCCCAAGGGATGACGCCACCATCGTAAATACGAATCAGTGGCCGAGCGTCCAAATTTTGACATGGGGAATGCCCCAACAGTTGTTAAGTGTGAACAATGGACCTAAGTCCCTTTTCCCAGTGCGGTTGCAAACACAATCACTAAACGAACAGTCGTAAATCGAGGAATTAATCTACATTTAAGAGTGGCTTTTTTTTTTCAAGTTGGAAAAACTTTTTAAAGCTGGGTGGGACTTCAACTCCCAGAATTCCATACCATCGGCTGAGTTGAAGTCTTGGAGTTGAAGTCCCACCAGATTAAACATGCAACAATACACACCTTCTCCTCCAACACACACACATACAGAGCCAGTGCCAAACAGGAACTCGACTGTGCCTGCCACACCTTCCCTCAGGGAAGCCAAACCAAACCATTTTGGAAGATGTAAATCTTTGCTCTGAAGCCAACCACAACAACATGCCTTTGTGTACGTGTGTGTGTGTGTGCGTGTGTGTGTGTGTTACATAACACATCCCTCCTCCTCCCCCCACACTTCTGCATGCAAATAGGACCCATCACCCTGCATTCCTGGGCTGAGAGAACAACCAAGGGCCTGGACCCTTCCCCATTCAAGAGGTTGCCAAGGGGGGGGGGGGGAGAGAATAAATGGAAACCCATCAATAAGCCACAACTTGCCTGGGGTTTTCCTGGCGTCGAAAGGAAGAGACAGGCATCCTGGGGTTGGACTAGATGACCTACAAGGTCCTTTCCAACTCTTGATGGTCTGTTAATTGTTCCTGAAATTAAAGCTGTTACTGATTGACCTTTCCTGTTCATTCAGGGGCTGCTGGAAACCCCCTTGCAACCCCCAGCCTCCCAAAATAGTTTGGATATGCATAGTCTTCCATAGTCCTCCACCAAACGACCGTTTCCGCCTCTTGGGAGAGAACATGGAAGTAAACATTCGCCCTGTCTTATGACCTTCCTCAAATCACCACCCCTGCTGTTAAGCGAATTGCAGCAGAGGTTGCAAATCCCACGGTTATTCGGTGGATCCAGCTCTCACCCCAGTCCACCCCAGGTTGGGTTTGCTCATCTGAAGGTCGCCAAAGGGGGTGACAGAAACATTGCAGTGGTCATTAAGGGTCTCCCGCTCGAGCAGTGGGGTTGGACTAGATGACCTCCAAGGTTCTTTCCGACTCTATTTTGATTATATTTACATATTTATCTCAAATGGTACAGGGTCTCCTGCCTGAGCAGCAGGGTTGGATTGGATGACCTCTAAGGTCCCTTCTATACATACAAAATCCATGGCCGTGTCTGAATTTTGAGGACATGGTCATTGGTGTGTGTGTGTGTGTGTGTGTGTGTGTGTGTGGCTGCCACGGTTTTAAATGTGAAAAGAAAATGGTCTTAAAGTCCTTCCCCGCACCCCTGGTTGGGAGTTTCGAACAGTCGCTCGATGGAAGAGTTGTAATTCGAGGATTGTATTTTCAGCCAGTGTTAATTTTTCGATTTCTAAGGGAGAGGGAGAGTTGGTTCGCAAAAAATTAAAATAATAAATAAATTGGATTTCATTTGCACTGCGTCCCATGGATCTCCAAGGTCAGAGAAAACGTCCAAGCGGCCAAAGGAAGGAAGGAAGATCTCATGGCCGGCTGCGCAGCTGGGAAACTTTCCATTGCGATGACCTTTCCTTCCCTAAGCCTCTCTTCTTCTAAGAGGCTGGGCTGAATTGGCAGGAAAGGGAAAACACACACACACACACACCAAAACAACCCCCCCCCCCAAGGTAGGAGGGAGAGGTTGCAGAGCAACCTGGAACAAGCACAAGGTGGAAATTCTCCAGGGAAAACCCGACAGGCCTTCTGGCAAATCAGTTGATTGGAATAGAGCTGGAAAGAGACCTTGGAGGTCTTCTAGTCCAGCCCCTTGCTCAAGCAGGAGCCCCTGAGCCATTCCAGACAAATGAGTGCCCCGTTCCTTCTTAACAATCTCCAGTGTTGGAGCACCCACAATTTCTGGTGGCAAGTGGTTCCACTGGTTAATTGTCCTCCCTATTAGGAAGTTTTTCCTTCATTCCAGGTTGCTTCTCCCCTTGGTGAGTTTCCATCCGTTTGCTTCTTGCCCTTCATTCAGGGGCTTTGGAGAATAGGTGCCCCCACCTCTTCCTTGGGGCAGCCCCCCAAATACTGGAAGATGCTGTCATGCCCCCCCCCCCCCCAAGTCCTCCTTTTCTCCAGACTGGCCCAACCCAAATCCTGCAACCGTTGTTCTTCGTAGGTTTTTCTCTCCGGGCCTTTAACACCCTAGTTGCTCTTCTCTGCCCTTTTCCCAAAGTCTCAGCAACTTCTCTGTAAACGTGGGGACCGAAACTGGACGCCGGATTCCAGGTGTGTATTACGGGCAGCTTCTTCGTTCATCTAGTGACCGTTCGAAGTTACAACGGGACTGGGGAACAAAGTGATTTACGACTCCTTTTTTCACCCTTACGACCACGTAGTCACCAGATCAACATTCAGACTTCTCAACAACCGACTTGTATTTATGACGGTTCGCAGCGTCCCTCTGACAAGCAAGCCGGATTTCGCTTCACAACCTAGTTTCACAATCGGCAGTGAATTCACTGAACAAAAGTGGTGAGAAGCGTCGTAAAACAGGAGAGAGGGAGAGGGGGGAAAGGGAGAGAGGGGGGAGAGAGTGAGGGAGAGGGAGAGAGGAGGAAAGGGAGAGAGGGAGGGGCAAAGGGAGAGAGACAGAGGGAGGGGGGACAGAGAGGAAGAGAGGAAGGGGGAAAGAGGGAGAGAGATGAACACCGCCTGTTGCAAACTCTCCAACCCCCTGAACTTTAGGCAGTTGTGCAAACCTGAGACACACACGAGTGTGTGCACGAGAAAGTCTTCCTCCGGTGCTTGTTCAAAAGGTCGGTGCCACATTGCTATTAAAACAGGCCTGAATCTGAAGGGAAGCCATACGCACCTTAAGGCACAAGGTAAAGGTTCCCCTCGCGCATCGGTGCCAGTCGTTTCCGGCTCTAGGGGGCGCTGCTCATGTCTCTGTTACAAATCTGAAGAAGAGCCAACGCTGTCCGAAGACGTCTCCGTGGTCATGTGGCCGGCAGGACTAAACGCCAAAGAAGGCGCACGGAACGTTGTTCCCTTCCCACCAAAGGGGTCCCTATTTTCCGACCTGCTTTTTTTTTGGGGGGGGGGGCGCTTTCGAACGACTCGGTTAGCAGAAGCCAGGACAAGGAACGGGAGCTCACTCCGTCACGGGGCGCTAGGGATTCGAACCGCCGACCTTTCTGATCGACAAGCCCAGCGTCTGAGCTACCGCACACCTAGGGGAGGACACACAATTGCTCTGCCTGCCACAATTCCCCACACCTTAAGACAACACACCTATGAATCTCGCACCTTGGCATACCAAATCCGTACACTGCCCCCCCTCCCAAATTCACCCCTCCCGATGCCTTTTCTAAAAAAAGTATCACCAGATTGCCAAGTCTCCGAATCAGCACACGATGACACCTGTACAGGTAAACCCTCAACTTATGTTGGTTCCGTTGAGCGACCGTTCGAAGTTACAATGGAGCTGTGGGGGGGGAAGTGTCTCTTTGTACCGTTTTTCACACTTACAACTTTTGCAATCTCTACCCCCAGTGGGTCAGGGGATGAGAATTTGGACACTGGGCAAATGGACCCGTATTTATGATGGCCACGGTGTCCCCACTGGGGGGAGGCGTTGTCACACGATGTGCTTTTGCGATCTTCCAACGAGGAAAGTGGACAGGGGAACGAGATTTGCTTAACAATCTGAGTTAATATCTTATCGGTTTCACTTAATGACAGACAACAAACCATCTTACTAACTTAAAAACCCCAATGATTCATTTAACAACGGTGGGAAAAGGTTAGTAAAATGGGGGCAAAACTCACTGTACCCATGTCTCACTTAACAATGGAAATGTTGGGCTCGGTTGTGGCCATAAGTTGTGGATTTGCCTGCGCAGGTCATCCTCGACTTACGATGTTTCGTTTATTGACCATACGAAGTTACAACAGCACTGAAAAAGGAACTTCCAACCCGCTTTGTGTACACTTATGACCTTTGCAGCATTCCCTTGATTGGGAAGAAAGGTTGTAAAACAAGACAAAACTCAATGAACCCATGCCTCGCTTAACAATGAAAATTTTGGGCTTGGTTGTGGTTGTAAGTTGAGGATTGCTATGCAATTCTCAAGAGACATCAGGAGCACAACAGGAAGGGAGGGATTGAGGGGAGTGGAGAGGGAGGGAGGGAAGGAGGAAAGAAGGAAAGGAGACTAGGGAGGGGAAAGGAACGAAGGGAGGAAAGAAGGAAGGAAGACAAGAAGGGAGGGAGACAGGAAGGAAGGGAGGGAGAGAGGAAAGAAGAAGGGAGGAAGAGAAGGAGACAGGAAGGGAGTGAGGAAAGAAGGGAGACAAGGAGGGAAACAGGAAGGAAGGAAGGAAGGGAAGGAGGTGAGAAGGAGGGAGGAAGAGAGGGAGCGAGACAGGAAGTAAGGAAGGGAGACAGAAAGGAAGGGAGGAAAGAAGGGAGACAAGAAGGGACGGAGACAGGAAGGGAGGGAGGGAGGTGAGAAGAAGGGAAGAAGGGAGGGAGAGGAAGGAAGGGAGGAAAGAAGGGAGACAAGAAGGGAGAGACACAGGAAGGGAAGGGAAGGAGGTGAAAAGAAGGGAGGGAGACAGGAAGGAAGGGAGGAAAGAAGAGAGACAGGAAGGGAAAAAAAGGAAGCAACAAGGAAGGAGGGGAGATTTAGGAACCGTTCAAAATTACAACGGGGCTGACAAAAGGGACTTACAGCTGTTTTTCCCTCCAGCAGTGACCTTTGCAGGCTCAGTTGTGGTTGTATAAGTCGAGGGTTACCTGTGCTTACAGCTACTGGTAGTTATCCAAGTTATGCAACTAAACACATTTCTCCCTCCCCGCCAGCCACGCGCTCCGAGAAGAGGAAAACAACAGCTTTTGCCTCCGTGAGAGTTGCTGAGAGTTGCTGCCGTTGTGGCTTGACAGCTCCACACCAAACACCCTCCGGTCCTGCATTTCCAACTGCCCCCTCCGGTGATGGGTGTGATTGGGTGTTTGTGTAAGAGTTTGCAAATTACCAGGGCGGATGTGCGGAAAAACAGCAAGGAAAACGAGGGAAGTGGCAAAAGAAAGGAAAAGGAAAGGAAGAAAAGGAAGAAAGAAAAGAAAAAAGGAAAAGAAAAGGAAGAAAAATGGAAAGAAAGAAAATAGAAAAAAAGAAAAAGAAAAAGAAGAAAAAAGAAAAGAAAAAGAAAAGAAAAAAGAAAAAAAAGGAAGAAAAAAAAGGAAGGAAAAAATAGGAAAAGAAAGAAAGGAAAGGAAAGGGAAAAGGAAAGAAAGAAAAAAAGAAAAGGAAAAAGGAAAAGAAAGAAAAGAAAGAAAAAGAAAAAAAGGAAAGGAAAGAAAAGGAAAGGAAAAAGAAAAGAAGAAAACAAAACAAAAAAGGAAAGGAAGGGAAAAGGGGCTTGGGAAAATTAAAACAAAATAGACATTTGAGGCCAGGTGATGTTGTTGTAGTTGCACACCGTGGCTGCCAAAAACCCGGAGATGCAAAAGTGCCAGGAAATGCAGGGGGAAAGAAAAAATTAGCCAGAGGAGGAGGAGGTGTGGCTATCAAATGTATTTATTTATTTTTTCGCGCCTCCCCCCTTCTTTCTCTGGGAGGAAAATTTGGAGCAACGCAGCAAAATTGGAAGCCTCCGAAGGGAATTGCAAAATGCGGAGAAGGAAGGAAAGAGGAGGAGGAGGAGGAGGAGGAGGAGGAGGAGGAGGAGGAGGAGAAGAAGGGCCGGCCGGTTGCAGTGAAAACAAGCACTGCGGGGTTATGGATGGTTCTGGGGAAAATGGCCGGGCTGGTGGGGGGGGGGGAATCTATCCCACACCAAACCTCTGTGTGTGTGTGCGTGCGCGTGTGTGTGTGTGTGTGTGTGTGTAAGCTTCCAGGTTTCGAAAACTGGGAGGGTTCAAAACCGGTTTTCCCCAAACCTGGTTTGTATTTGGTTGCAAAAAAACAACACACAAGCCATTTTGGCTCCTTGCCCGAGGCTGGCTGAGCTGGATGACCAACAGGGCCTGGAAAGGAAAGAAAACTGCAGAAGTGGTCAATGGAGGGGTGGGGGTGGGGGGACAAATGCCTGTGGGGGAGGCATCTGTCAGCCTGCCACCTTCAAGGGGGCTTCCTGGGAACTCCACCTGTGGGAAGCGCTGGCATCCTCCGAATTGTCTCCCTTGGCACACAGCGGGCTGGGTGGGAGGGGGGACACCCGTACCCAGCAGGCACAGCTGGAAAAGCCTCCCCCACCTACACCCTCCTCACCTGGTTGTGTGAGTCATGCCTGCCTTAAATGGCTATCCACCAGTGGGGCAGGGGGAGGTGGCATCGGCAGGGAGGGAGAGCAGCATGTTAGGTGGGCACGGAGGGGAAGGGCGAAGGCTGACGCGGGCAGGCGGAGAGGTTGCCAGGAGGCTGGGCACCTGGGGTCTTCTGAGGGTGGTGCTGGATGTTTAGGGGGGAGAAAGAGAATTATGATGTTTATAAGGTGAGACGCTGGCCCCCCCAAGACCAATGGGAGGATTTAACTTGGGGCTGTTTGGAAGAGGAAAACAATGGGAGGGAGGGAGGGAGGGAGGAAAATAGGAAAGGAAGGAAGGAGGAAAGAGGGAAGTGGAAAGGAAAAGGAGGGAGGGAGAAGGGAGGAAAGGAGGAAGGAAAGAGGGAAGTGGAAAGGAAAAGGAGGGAGGGAGAGGGAAAAGAAAGGAGAGGAGAGGGAGGGAGGAGGAAGGAAAGGAGGGAAGGAAAGAGGAAAGGGAAAAGAAATGAGGGAGGGAGGGAGGAGGAAGGAAAGAGAGGGAAGGGAAGGGAAGGGAAGGAAGGCAGAAACTGGCGGGCAACTCTTCTCGACCTCACCACCCGCCGCCCCCAAATCGCTGCCCTCTTTCCGGACCGCGGAGCCTCTTCGCCGAAGGAGCGGAAAAGCTCCAGCTGCGGTTTCGACACGGTGCCTCCAGAGGGCCCCCCCCCCCCCACCTCCTCCTCCTCCTCCTCCTCCAAAACAAACAAACCAACCGACCGACCGACCCAGCCTTCTCCAAGCCGGCCCCCCCCCAACCCCCAAAACCGCCCCTCCCCCCCCCAACGGCCCCCTCCCAGCCGCCCCCCAGCCTTGATTTTGGCCCCCGCCCCCCCCGCCCCCCACCCCATAAAGCCCCCCAGGCCGGTCCGGACGATGCCCTAACTCCGCCAAGCCCCCCGGCCGCCCCAGCAACTGCGCAGCTCCTTGGACCGGCGGTGGGGGAGGCGCCGCCGCTCGTCCGGGCTGGGGCTGCGATGCCCGGCCGGGGGTCCCGGGGAATATCAGGGGAGGGTCCCGGCCGGGCCAGGGGGCTCTCCTACCTGGCTGCCTCCGAGCCGGCCGTCCGGGGACAGCGCAAGATGGAGGCGGCTCGCCCCGCCGGGCATGCTGCTGCCTCCGCCGCCGCTGCCTGCTTGGCACGGACGAAGCTCGCCAGTCTCGCCGCCGCCGCCGCCGCCCCCTCTGACATCATCGCTCCAGCCGGAGAGCCCCCTCCCCCTTCCCAACAACCCCCTCCCTCCCCCCTCCCCCTCCCCCTCCCCTCCAACACACGCGCCATCCCACCCACCCGGGCCATACGGGGCGGACCACTGCCCGGCACGGGCAGAGGGAGGAGGAGGAAGAGGAGAAGGAGAAAGACCAGGAGGGGGGAAGAGGGGGAGGAGGAAGCGGAGGAGGAGGAGAGGAGGACGGGGAAGAGGAAAAGAAGAGGAAGGGGAAGAGAGGAGGAAGATGAGAAGGAGAAAGACCAGGAGGGGGGAAGAGG
>BLBF01000084.1:1334933-1384593 GCA_015471245.1 Laticauda colubrina | reverse complement strand
TCTATTCTATTCTATTCTATTCTATTCTACTCTGTTCCATTCCATTCCATATTTTCTATTCCATTCCATTCCATTCTATGCTATGATATGATTCTGTAAAGATCTGCTTGAGTGAGGGTTGGACTAGAAGACCTCCAAGATCCCTTCCAGCTGTTCTGTTCTACTCTGCTCTACCTTGATACTCACTATGAAACTATGTGGTGGGGCTTAGTTTTTGGGGAGGGAAATAAGAGGGAAAAATTCTGCCTCTGCCTACCAACAGCCTTTGGTATTCATCTGGCTAGCATTTTGTCAGTGTGTGAGAGTGGAGGGCTGTTTGGAAACTGAAACAGTATTTGCTGGGTGAGTGAGGGGACAGCAAGGAGCCTGGGCGTGGCTTAGCTCAACTGTTCTGTCCTAAAGCTGCTTGGTGCTCTGAAACTGAACCTCCTCTCCTCTGCTTGTGTTTTGCCTTTGGAAGAGATTTCTCTCCAGGTGGGGAGGGGGAGTAGAACTCCTTAGCATCAGAGCGTGTTAATAATAACAACAACAATAATATAGGAAACACTCTAAATGCTCTAAATTAGTGAACACCTAGAAGCCAAGAGGAACATATGGGCCAAATTTAAAGTTTGTAGGCTTTATGATTGTGGAGATTTTGTGATGATGCATGAGTCATCTTTCGTTTTTATAGAGATAGAAAAAGAAGATTATATATACTATTCTATATTCTATATTCTATTCTGTATTCTATTCTACTCCTATTCTACAACGGAGGTGGAGTCTTGCAACGAAGAAAGAGATTTTGGACCTGGGGGGAGGTTGCAAAGAGAGAAGGGGTGATTGCAAGAAGGCAAGTGCCTTGGACCGAGTTCCAATCCCAATGAATTCCGAAATTGGAGAAACTTCCTAGGCAGTGAGGACTATTAACCAGTGGAACAGCTTGCCACCAGAAGTTGTGGGTAGGCAGGCTCTAAGACTGGAGGTGTTTCAGAAAAGACAGGACAGACACTTGCGTGAAGTGGTATGGAGCAGGTGGGGTCTGGACTAGAAGACCTCTAAAACCCCTTCCGGTTCTGTTCTGACTCAAATCCACAGCGTCCAGAGTCTTCTGGAGTTGTTTGCAATCGTGGCCGCTGATCCCTCCTCGGCACCCGCTCACAGAATATGGCCGCCTGCCTCATTAAGCGGCCATTTGCAGCCTGGAAGGACCGAGCTTAGCTGGCTGGCAGGGATCCCAGCCTGGGTGGAATGGCCGCGAGCGAGCCCAGCAAAAGGTCCGCAAGCGGTTCGCGCCCTCTAGCGGAGGCCCAACGTAAAAACAGCCCAGCTTTAAAAAAAACAAACCAAAGCACGTATCTTGCCCGCACGATCCTCACGCCCTTCAAACACGCAGGCTCCAGCAGTTCCCAAGTGCTTTTGAGTTCAAGGCGGGCCTGCTTTTTGGCTTCTTTTCCCCTGCCTTGGCTGCTTTTTTTTTCTTTTTCTTTTTTTGGCAACTTCCGGGCTTCTATAATATTCTGATTCTTGGCCACTTCCTGGATTAGTCTCTCCATTTTGAGTTTGGTGTAGTCTAGTGAGAAGAAGGGCTGGAGGGGGGGACATGATAGCAGCCCTCCAGTATTTGAGGGGCTGCCGTAAAGGAGAGGGGGGTCCGCCTATTCTCCAAAGCCCCGGAAGGCAGGACAAAGAAGCAATGGGTGGAAACTCACCCAGGAGAGAAGCAACCTGGAATTAAAAGAGGAATTTCCTGACAGTGATAATTAACCCATAGAACTGCTTGCCACCAGAACTTGTGGGTGCTCCATCACTGGAGGCTTTTAAGAAAAGACTGGGCAGCCCGTTGCCTGAGATTATAGGGTTTCGTGCTTGAGAAAGAGGGTTGGTCCCTTCCGACTCCTATTGTATTATTTCCTTGGTCCAGTGAGTTGCTCCTTTTAGAGCTGAGAGCAAGTGACTGGCCCAGGGTCCTTCAGCTGGGTTTGTGTCTCAGGCAGAACTAGAACTCACCTCTCCTGGTTTCCAGCCTCCCTATACGCTACAATTTATAATCCATGATTCAGTTCCCCCCCCCCCCATGCAGAACTTTGCAGCCAAGCTGTTTGCAGCCAAGAATGAATACCCTGCTCAAAATGATAAAAAGGGAAGCAGGGATTCCCCAGGCATAGGTAATCCTCAACTTACAACCATTCCATTTAGTGACCAGTTATCATAGCACTGGGAAGAAATTTATGTCAGGTCCTTGCATTTACAACCATTGCCACATCTTGTGTGATCAAAATTCAAGCAACTGGTATGTAACCCCCATCATGGGGTTCGCCATTTGCAACCTTCCCAGCTGGTGAAGTTTTTTGGGGGGAGGGAAGCCCAATTAGCTTAGTGACCCCTTGATTCACTTTGCAGCTGCAGTGATTCACCACCCTAACAAAGAAAGGTCATAAAATTGGATGGGACTCACTGAACAACCTCGTTTAGCAAACAGAAATTCTGGTTCCCCATTGCGGCCTTAAGGATGACCCTGTATTTTTTTAAAAAATCTTTATTTTGCATTTTTCACTGTCTTTTTTGAGACTCAAAAGCTTGTAATTGCACCAAAAAATTGCTTTAATAGTGTTTATGGTCTGGTTTAGTTAAACTATTAACTGCTTTAGAAAGCCAGTGGAACATGATATATCAAGGAAATATTCTATTATTTTTTAAATCTGGGGTGTCCAACCTTAACAATTTTAAGACTTGTGGACTTCAGCTCCCAGAATTCCCCAGCCAGATGGATGGGGAATTCTAGGAGCCAAAGTCTACACCTTTAAGGCTGCCAAGGTTGGACACCCCAGTCTAAATCAATGTTTTTCAAACATAAGCCACTGTTTAGTGGACTCCAGTTCCCAGAATCCTTCGATAAACATGGAATCGTTTAGCAAACCTATTTGAAATAGATGAGCAAAAATGCCCTTAATTCGGATTCTTTTTTGGAATTTCACAGCTGCAATCTGCGTAGCCTTGGTGATAATCCAGAGGTACATCACCATTGCTTCCTATGACTTCTGAACTAGGTTTAATCCTAAATAACAGATTTTGCCTTTCTGCTGAGGTGGACAGAAAGTCAGAAATAAACAGGATTACTGAGAAGGAACATTTGCAGCTCAGGGTTGAAATGAGAGGTCATTGGAGCTCTCTGGTCTTGGTTTTCTTGCAGACATTTCATGACCCAACGAGGTAACATCATCAGTGCTCATTGTAATGACATGATCAGTTTGAACAAAAACATATGCAACAAAACCACCAAGCTCAGAGAGCAACAAGGACCCCCTCATATACAGGATCCAGGCATACATAAAAACATTAGAAAACCGATTAGACTTTTAACATCCAATGGTTTAATCTTTTGATTATCTTAAAGTTATTTATGACATCAGAAGCAGCACAGAGTTGCTTGAAGATGAGAGACATGCAATTTAACGAATCACAATGACCTGCATTCACACAACAGCAAAAATCAGACCAACCACATTACAGTTTAGCATCGGAGTTTTCCTGGGGCCCTTCATGTTTGTATGTCATGCGGAACGGTTGTTTCTTCCCTCCCAAAAGCCTGCCAATTTTTTTCCCCAGATTTTGAAGGTGTTGCATATATTTTATCTGTGCATTGTCTTCTAATTCTCCTTCAAACTTTTGCCAAAAACAGAAGCCAGTGCTAGGAATGCAAACATCAGCCTGAGTGTACCTACAATATCTTATTTTGATTTTTCCATCCGTCTCTTGGACTTCAAGATCCTTTCAGATTCTTTTTCTCTTTTCCTGAATATCCCATTTTTGGCATATCCCAATTCATTCTCCTTCTGCCAAAAATCCTCAAAATAAATTGCTATGCCACTTCAGGGAGTTCTCCACTTACAAGAGTTCGTTTAGTGACTTTCAAAGTTACAATGGCACTGAAAAATGCAGTTTTTCACACTTATGGCCGTTTTTCAGAGTTACATTCCCATGGTCATGCGATAAAAATTCAGATGCTTGACAACTTTTGCAACCTTCTGACAAGGAAAGTCGATGGGGAAATGAGATTCGCTTAACAACCAGGTTACTAACTTATCAATTGCAGTGATTCACTTAACAATTGTGGCAAGGAAGGTCGTAAAATGGGGCAAAGCTCACTTAACAAATGAATTTTTGAGCTCAATTGTGGTGATAAGCCAAGGACTACCTGTATTTAAATAGATAAATTAAAGGATCAGTGAATTATTAAATTTAATAATAGCACAGTGGAGGTGTTATTAACAGATCCCAATTCCCCCCACATGTCCTTAAGATTTTAATGTTTAGTTCCAATTTATGTTTTAAGGTTCATGTACATTTTTATGACTATAAGCTTCTCAAAGTTACCCTATAGTAAGATGGGGAGCTAATAAATTTTATTAATAAATATTTGCCGTTAATCTCACCATGGGGCTACTTTAGGCAGCTCCCATCTTAAAAAAATAAAGAGGATGTTTAAACAAAAGCAAAATAATAGAATAAAACAAAGAAGATTGGTATGTCTAGTTTTAAAAATGGTTATTTGTAGACAAAGACACACACAGAGAGAACTTCTCGCAATTTATTTTCTCCTCTTTCCAGTTTTTTAAATAAAGTCATTTATTGATATTCTAATCCTGTAAAATACACCTAAAAATAAAGACATCAGGGAAAGAGGAAGAAGCAAAGAAGAAAAACAACATGCATTGGCTTCCCACTTTTTTCAGGGCTGTAAAAATATAAAATATATTTTTTAAATTTCTCCCTCCACCATTTTTTCATCATTATTAGGATTATAATCCTGTAAAAAGGACAAAGGAAGATAAAAGATCATCAGGAAAGGGAAAGAAAGCAGGAACTAAAGGCAGTTGTAGTTGTAGCACAATTGTAGTTGAGCTTTTAAAGTTGCAGAATCTCATCTGCCATCATCAGGCTTCTGGATTGAGTTCTTCTCAAGACACACGAACTCATTACAGAAGCCTGATGATGGCAGATGAGATTCCTCCGAAACGTTGCTACAACTTTGAAAGCACAACTACAATGATGTGGGATAATACCCGAAGGAAGCTGAACAGCATACATACATACATACATAGCTTTTCTCCTCATCCAGATTGTATTGTGTTGGGGTTGAAAACAGGCCTTAAAAAGCAGCCCTGTAAGAGCCCTATGATGGAAAGCCTGACCCACAGGATGGAGAGAACCCCCTTTTTTACCTAGACACCCTTCAATCTGGCACTCCAGGCCAAACAGCCCCTCTCTGCCCCCTTTAATCTCCCCCTCCCCACACATTGAGCCCCTCAGTCTCCCTTCCTGCCCCCCAACCCCTTATTAACCTCCCTCCGTTTCTCCATTTCCTCCAAATTTGTTCTCCCTCACACCTCATGCCCGTAGGATCCCCACTGATCGCTTCCCCTCCCCCCGAGCCCCATATTGAAGGCTCCTCATTATTTACGTCTTCCCTGCTCCCTCAAATCCACTCCCCTCACGCTTTCCTCAGACAGCACTCTTTAATTTTCATCTCAGGACGGAGTTCCCTCACCCTTCCTGTCAGAAGCCCACTCAACCCCTCCATAGCAGCAACGCCGATTCCCCCCAAGTCGCCCCTTCGCAAATAAATCGTCCCCCTCACAACCTCCTCTGGGAGGTTAATTTACCCGCTCCGGCCTCCCCGTAATTCCGCTAAATTTTAGCCCTCCGTACCCCCAAAAGAGGCTCTCGGGAGCCTTTCCGCCAAAGCCCGAGTCAGTTGTGGAAGTAGGCCCCGAAGCAGCGCGCTTTCCTAAGCGGAGTGGCCGGGCGAGCGAGCGCCTCTCCGTCGCTAAGAGAATCACGCGAGCGCGAGGCCTTGCAGGCCGCTGCTCGGAGTGTTCCATCCGCCTCGACTTCGCGCTCGACAAAAGCTGCCTCTGTGAGGCAACCGACTCTCCAACCTCGGGGCCACTTCGGCCCTTTTCGGAAAAGTTCGGCATGGGGGACACACCCCCTGCTCTCAAGGAGCGGCTTTGTTTCCCCGCCTTTCGCAATCATGAATAGTCAATGAGGTGCGTCGGAAATCTTCGGGAAAGGAGCCTTCTTCCGTACGGACTGTACCATTAGCAAAAGGGGGGAGCAGAATAATTAAAGAAATTGTCCTAATGACAAGGTTATTGAATAAGGTTTTTGAATCGTTATTTCTAACTTTGCAAAAAAATTGCTTCTGAAAATAGTTACTGAAAATAGTTTATTTGAAAACCCCCAAGTAATTCTAGCAAGCACGCCAAATAACATTTTATCCGAGCTTTTCAAATAACCAAATTACTTTCCTAGTCCAAGTGGCCTTATGCACATTTCGGATCTCTGCTCAATAGGCGTTTACAAAAAAATCAAAATTAAACAGCATGACTGAGCTGAAAGTTACGCAAACCGAGAAGGATCCAGTTGGATCGCCTCAAAAATAAAATTGCATGAAAGTCTAAATTATATTTCTATCATTAATGTACATTTCCTTCTCAACCTCCCCCCTTACATTTGGTTCGATCTTTCCTCCTTCCCCGGCGCCACCGCTCCTTGTTTTCCCTCGGGTCCTAGCCACGCCCCCTCTCATTCGGAGACGACGCAGACACAGCCCCGCCCTTTTCGACGTCCTCGCCCTTGCCGTTGTACTCCTGTAGCCCCGTGTTGGGAGGAGCGAGGCTATATAAAGGCGGCGACGGCGCCACTTTGCTCAGTCGCGCCAGAGAGCGCGGAGGGAGAGCACAGGAGGGAGGGGAGAAGCGGCTGGACGTGGTCGCGTGTCGGGGCAAATCGGTATTTTGGCGCGTCGATTCTCTTTTCCCGACGGCGTTGCGAGAAGCCGGACGCTTCCCTGGGTGACAGAGTTCGGGACGGCGGCGTAAAAAAAAACAAAACAAACCCGGAGTGTTGGGGGAAGGGCCGGCGGCGGCTGCTGTGGCTTCTTCCGGGCTGGTGACGGACTAAGGCGGAGGCAGAGCAGCAGCAGCAGCAGCAGCGGCGTCATCACGTGACTCCGGGAAAAGAAAAAAAAAAAGCGGCGGCGGACGGGAGGGGAAAAAAAGGGGCCGCCAAGATGCACAGGGGCGCGCCCTCCGGGGACAGCGCGTGCCCGCTGCGCACCATCAAGCGCGTGCAATTCGGCATCCTCAGCCCGGATGAGATGGTGGGTGGCCCAACGCTTGGGGTGGCGGCGGATGGGTGGTGTGGGTTTGGGGTATCCAAAGTTTGCTTTTCCATTGGAATTTGGGGAGTGGGGAGAAGGGGGCCTTGGGCTTCTTAGGGTGGTTTCTGTGACCCCCCAATCAGATTGTCCTAAGCAGGCCCTCCCCCTCTTGAGGGGGTGGACAGTTTGCAAGTTCGTCAGTGCTTTGCAAGAAAAGATAAAAAGGAGGGGGGAAGGGTCTTCAGTTAACTTAAGGGGGGGGTTCTCCAACACCACCATTTTCTCAAGCGCCCCATCTTTCTGGGGCTTTTGCAAGTGCCAAATGCCTCTTTGCTACCCGCTCCTTCTTGGGGCAGTTTGCAAGTTTTTTGCAACAAGTGTCAGTGCTTCTTTGCAAAGAAAAATGGGGAGGAAGGGTCTTCCGATAAGTTACAGTTTTTCAACCCCACCACTTTTTCAAGTGCACCCTTCCCTTTCTGGGGGCTTGGCAAGTTTTAGCAAGTGCCAAATGCTTCTTTGCAAGCCTCCCCCCCCAAAAAAACTTGCAAACTGAGGCAGTTTGCAAGTTTTTTGCAACAAGTGTCAGTGCTTCTTTGCAAAGAAAAATATGGGGTTGAATGATCTTCAGTTAATTAGGGGCTATTTGACCCTACTTTTCCAAGTGCCTCCTCTTTATGGGGGGGGGGGTTGCTAGTTTTTGCAAGTACCCAATGCCTCTTTGCAAAAGAAAGAGAAAAAATTGTTTTTTTTAAAAAAAACTTTGTGTTTTGCATTGTAATTTGAAGAGGGGGGTGTCTTAATTAGGGATTTTTGATGACTCCAATAACTCCCCCGAGCAGCCCCCTGCCCTTTTTCAGGAAGTCTTTGCAAGTTTATTTTTTGGTAAGTGTAAATCCTTTGCAAAAAACAAAAATGCATTTTGGAGGGGGGAATCTTGACTTACTTAGAAGGGGAGCTGTGACCACCCCATTCTCCCAAATACCCCCCTCCTCTCACTTTTGGGAAGATTGCAGTTTTTTCAAGTGCAAATGGCTCTTTCCAAACAAAGTATCCTGTGTCAGTGGCCTTCCTTGAGAAGTGGTTTCACTCTGGATTGGGATCTCTCTCGCTCTTCCCCCCAACCTCCATTTCTTTTAATCCTGATTTTTAAGAGTGGGGCTTGATAAAGATCAGGGCCAAGGGTGATCGGTGCTTAGTTCTGCCATTTAAAGACTTCTGCCACCAACTTCAATTATGTCTTCCAATTGTGTGTTATTCCAAAATATCAAAATTATTTTATATGCAGTTTGTCTCACTATCCAGAGTAATTGGGCAGGCACGTTGGCAGTCTTGGGAATCTTCAAAGAGTTTGCTTGCTTGGAACTTCCGATTGGTTTACTGAATTTTTATTCTGCCTCTGTTACTTTATAAGTCACTCAAAGCAGGGATTATTCCTAATCCTTTTCCCCACAACAACAACCCTGTGAGGTAGTCGGTTGAGGGGGGCGGAACTGGCCCACTCAGTAGCTACAAACTTGTTTTCTTATTATGGAATCCCCTTCATTTTGTATAGTTTTGTATTTACTTTTTTGTTATATTGTAAGTGCCCAAAGTCACTGCAACAGTGAGATGGGCAGCATATAAATTTAGTAAGTAAACAAAATTCAGCCCACCAGCTTTTTTTATTCCACAGTTACTGCTTCTTAGGCTTTCAATCCTTAAGTCCTTTTTGTCCAAAATTCTGCCAAGTCAGATTTTCAAGTTCTCTTTTTTCCAAAAGCCCAGTCCTGTGTGTGGGGTAGCTGAGATTGTCAAATATATCTATCTACCAATGATGTGGATAAATTGTTTTTCCCTCTCCAGTTAGCAAAATATCTTGTTAAACCAGAGTTGTGACAATTTGTATCATCTTGTTAAACGTGGGTTGTGACAATTTGAAAAATATTTTTACTGAAGCTCCCTAGTAATCCCTTTGGCAGTGAATCTGGTTTAAAAGAAATGAGTATCAGATTTTATTTAACTATTTTTATTTTATTTATAAGCTACCTTTTTATTTCTATATAAATAAGATATCCAACACATATAGTTGCCAATATGGCAACTATATCCAACACATTTTCCTCCCATTTTCCCCACAACACTGGGAAGTGGGTTGGGATGAGAGAGAGGGACTGGCTCAAGGCCAACCAGATGGCTTTCATGGCAAAGGTGGGACTAGAACTCACTGTCTCCTGGTGATTGGCCCAAAGTCACCCAGCTGGTTTTCATGCCTAAAGTGGGATTGTAACTCTCCATCACCTGGTGATTGACCTAAAGTTACCCAGGTAGCTTTCATGCCTAAGGCAGGACTAGAACTCTCCCTTGCCTAATGATTGATCCAGAAATCATCCAGCTGGCTTTCATTGCTAAGGCAGGACTAGAAAACTCTTTAAAAAAAATTTTAAATATAAACATTCCATCTTCCATTAAACAGTGTCTAGTTACAAATATCTCTGTGCAATAACAAAGTTATCACAGTGCACATTGTATTGGTATTCATCTTACAATAATATATAATAAACCTATTCATTTCTTCCTCTTAACATGTCTTCTAATAATATATTAAGCATAGTAAACCTAACCGTATCAATGAGTCATCATAGAATATACATCTCTGTTGTGACATACTTTCTATATTTCACTGCTTTTATTTCTAGCTTCCAGTTTTCTAATCAATAAAATAATTCCCATGTCATCTAATATTCAGTTTGTTCTTTCTCCTTAATTGCAAGTGTTAATCTATTCATTTTTGCACATTCTAACATTTTCCTAATCACATTCTCATCAGTAGGAATCTTCACTTTTCCAATTTTGTGCAAATACAATTCTAGGACTAGAAAACTCTTTTATCGCCTAGTGGCGATTGTCCCAAAGTCACCCAGTTTATTGGCTTTGATGCCTGAGGCAGGACTATAACTCCCAATCTCCCAGTTTTTTGCCTGCTTCCTTAACCACTAGGCCAGCATACATTCTGCCTTTTCACTTGTAGTCTTCTCTCCCCCCCCCACCCCCCCCAGTATTAATTTCCTCTCTGGCTCGTTGGAGTTGCCACTACTTTATGGCACGTTCACATTTTTTAACCAGAGGCCCATCCTTCCCAGCACCCAGCACTCACCTGCTCTTTGCTTGCAATTTCTAGAAACGGATGTCGGTGACAGAAGCGGGCATCAAATACCCAGAGACCACGGAAGGTGGTCGCCCCAAACTTGGAGGGCTGATGGATCCTCGCCAGGGGGTCATTGAAAGGACTGGGCGGTGCCAGACGTGCGCAGGTGAGAACCCCGACTGTGCCCCGATATGGGCGGTGGGCCAATATGGCTGGGGACATCACTGCCTCCTGTTTGAGAGCAGTGGGGTGGCCTAGAGTTGGAGCTCTCTCCTCACAATCAGGAGGCTGTGAGTTCGATCCTAGGTGGAGGCAGATATTTTTCTCTCTCTGGGCACGATGAGAATGTATCTGCTGAACAAAACTCCACATTGGCAACAGGAAGGGCATCTGGCCAGTAAACACCCTGCTAGTTGCCCAGATTCCACCCTGCAAGGGATTATGGGGTTATTCAAAGATGATTATGATCACTGCCTCCTGTTTCTTTCTGCAGGCAACATGACTGAATGTCCTGGCCATTTTGGCCACATTGAATTGGCCAAGCCGGTCTTTCACGTCGGCTTTTTAGGAAAAACCATGAAAGTCCTTCGATGCGTTTGTTTCTTTTGCTCCAAACTGCTGGTTGACTCGGTGAGTAATAAGACACCTCCTCTTCCCCAACATGGCGGCTGAATCCTGAGTGAAAAGGTTGAAGTCGGGATTTTTAGATGTTACGACCATAGTTCAGCCCAACATTTCCGTGGCTAAGCGAGACATTGATTTAAGTGAGCTTTAAGCCCCATTTTTATAACCTCACTTGCCACTGTTGTTAAGTGAATCCCTGAAGTTCAGTTACTCACACGGTTGTTAAGGGCTTCCCCAGGGACTTTGCTTCTTGGAAGGTTGCAAAAGGGGATCATGTGATTCCCCCAGGATGCTGTGACCATCATAAATGCGAGTCAATTGCCACGGTTGCAAGTGTGGAAAAACTGCCCTAAAGTTATTTTTGTCAGTGTTGTTGTTTTGTCAGTGTTTGATCACTAAACGAACTGTTGTGAGTGAAGGACCCCTGTATTTTATTTATGTCTTTTTAGTTTGGTATATTTAGTCATCTTTTTAAGATTGTAGATTTAAGATTGTAAGTCAAAATATCAGAGTTACCTTATTATAAGAAGGGCGACCAATAAATTTTAAAAATACCATGTTTTCCCGAAAATAAGACCCTGTCTTAAATATTTTTTTTACCACCCAAAAAAGCACCAGGTCTTATTTTCAGGGAATGTCCTCCACCAACCTCACTTGCGCACATCGCCTTCAGCCTCCTTTTGGCTGTCCGAGGCCTTCAGGAACTACTGCGGCTGGCAAGCTTTCCTGAAGGCCTCGACAGTCAGTAATTGCTGATAACTTCGGATCGACCCAAAGTTTTGTTATCAGCTCCAGAGGCCTTCAGCAAAGCCTTGCCAGCCTTGCTGGCTGCAGAAGAAACGGACCAGCAAGGCAGGTGTTGAGGGGTGCGAGGCCTGGCTATACCTGTCCAAAGGTAAGAAGGAGGGCAGCTCCACTCCTACCCCCCAATCCACACCCTAGCTTAATTTTTACATCCACTCTGGACTAGATGGGATCTTAATTAGGGCTTATTTGGGGGGGGGGTAAGGCTTATATTGGGTGCACGTGGAAAAAAATCAAGTTAGGACTTACTTTCAGGGTAGGTCATATTTTTTGGGAAATGGTAAATAAAGGCAAAGACTACTGGCATTCCATGCCCTTCCTCGTTCTGTCTTGTGAAGCAGCGGGCATCATTTCCTGTATGTTTTCCCTTCTTTTCCTGGCAGAACAATCCGAAGATCAAGGATATCTTGACTAAATCCAAAGGCCAGCCGAAGAAGCGGTTAACCCATGTCTACGATCTCTGCAAAGGGAAGAACATCTGTGAGGGAGGAGAAGAGATGGATAACAAATTTGGGGTGGAGCAGCCCGAAGGCGACGAGGATCTCACCAAGGAAAAGGTGAGAAGCCCCAACTTGGTGGGGAAGGGAAGTTGGTTTAGCCAACCTCCCTCCCCCTTCCCAAACCCTCACTTCTTGGTCTTCATTCAAGAGTTTTCCCATTCAGCTTGGAAACCTTTTGCAGGATTTTGGGTCCTTCAATGAATGAATGAATTCTTTATTGGCCAAGTATGATTCGACACACAAGGATTTTTTCTTGGGGCATATGCTGTCAGTGTACATAAAAAGAAAAGGTACATTCATCAAGAATTAAAAGGTACAACACTTAACGATAGTCCTAGGGTACAATAAGCAATCAGAATACAGTTGGAAGGGATCTTGGTGGTCTTCTAGTCCAACCCACTTCAGTGGTTCCACTGGTGAATTGTCTTCATTGTTAGGAATGTTCTCCTTAGTTCTAGGCTGCTTCTCCCTCCAATTAGTTTCCACCCATAGTTTCTTGTCCTGCCTTCTGGTGCTTTGAAAAATAAATGGACACCCCTCCCCTCTTCTTTGTGGCAGCCCCTCAAATTCTGAAATAGTGCTATCATGTCACCCCTAATTCTTCTTTTCTTGATTTGCCAGACCCAAAACCTCTGCAGCCATTCTTTGTATGGCTTAGTTCCAGGCTTTTAATCCTCTTAGTTGCTCTTCTCTGAACTTTTAGTGCAAAATACTTGGACCATTCTTTGTTTGTATCCTTTTATGGCAGAACATCCTTGACTTAGCAAGGAATATCTTCTGTTGACACTGGCTGACCCTAGAATTCTTTTGATCCTTCTTTCAATTAACTTTTTCCTAGTCTAGCCTGAAAATCACTGCCTGTTTATTTATTTGTACCCCACTTTTATTCTTTTAATACAAATGACTCAAGGCAACAAATATATCCAGCATACTTTCCTCCTCCTGTTTTCCTCACAGCAACAACCTTGTGAGGTGGGCTGGGCTGAGATAGAAGAACTGATTCCAGGACACCCAGCTGGCTTTTCTGCCTAAGATGGGACTAGAACTACCAATCTCTCCTGGTGATTGGCCCAAAGTCACTCGGCCATCTTTCACCTTTCTTTTTTGCTTTGACCGAACATTAAATTGATTCACTCTGATTTTCAGCTTTGGCATGGTTTAAGTGTGGCACTTGCCATTTCTGGAGCCCCTACAGAAGTTTAGTTATTAGACTGGGAACCTCTTCCCTTGATAATAAATACAAAAATATCAATATTTGTCAATCAAGTCTCAACCAGAAATTACAGTCTCGGATTCCGTCTACCTGTTGCCCGGGAAAACAGCCTTTCCCAAGGTCTGAATTTCCACTGGGAAATTAATGCACAAACATTAACACCTGTGATAGTTTTAACCCAGTAATCTTCCAAGGGCAATTTGATCAAAGCGTGCATGCATGTCTCACTTGCAATTTCCAATTTGAAAAAAATGGATGCTCTGTACTTGTCGATTCAGAAGGAAGAACAAAACTCCCCATTAACAGCTGCTTTTTAATTTTTCCCCATCAGTATTTCCTTGCAGGTCACCCAAGGGCAATTCTGCTGATTGTGTGTCTGAGTTTTTTTTCTGAATTAATGTAATTGATGCCCACTTAAGAGAAACAGAGAGGTCCCAGAAAGGCTCTTAGGCTAAAAGAGCTTTTTATAGAATTAACTGGGTCTGAATTCTGCCTCAAGTCTACCCAGCTTGATTGGGATTTCCTGTTAAAACTCAAAAAGAAATGTGGTAACATACAACACATACACACACACAAAATTGGGTAATAATAGGTAAGTGAATTTCAGCTCATTCACACTTTGTTTTGCTAATGTTCTTTTGCCTAACCCTTAAAGACTATTCAGTGAAAATAGAAGAAGAAGAAAATAAAAAGAAGAAAACTAGGGAAATATTGTTTCGAGTGAAAATATAAATTTCAGGAGAGTAGATCATGGCTATTGGGATAGATTTCAGTTCTGCACTGAAGGCTTTCCGGCTGCCTTTTGTTTTTAGATTTTTATTTTATTTTGACTGTATTATTTCTATAAATAACTCAAAGCAGTGCACATGCCTAATCATCCTCCCTCCTTTTATTTTCTCCACAACAACATTACTTTGAGGTGGCTTGGGCTGAAAGAGACGGACTGGCCAAAGTTACACAAATAGTTTTCGTAGCTAAGGTTGAACTAAAACTCACCATCATTTTGCTGATTGGCCCAAAGTCACCAAGCCACACCTTTCATGCCTAAAGCAAAACTAGGATTCACGGTTTCCTAGTGATTTAACACAAAGTCAACCCAGCCAGTTTTCATGCCTAAGGCCGGACTAGAACTCACCATCTAGTGATTGACACAAAGTCACTCAGCCACCTTTTCTGCCTAAGGCAGCACTGGAACTCACCATCTCCTAGAGATTGACACAAACTCGCCCAGCTGGCTTTCATGCCTAAGGCCGGACTAGAACTCATCCTCTCCTGTTGATTGGCCCAAAGCTCCCCATGCAGCTTTCATGGCTGTCGGGACTAGAACTCACCATCTCCCAATTTCTAGCCTGGTGCCTTCACCATTGGACCAAACTGGGGAAAATAGGAGGAAGTATTGAGTATTAGGTTTGTCCACCATCTTGAGTTATTTTGTAAACAAAGGTAGGATGAAAAAACGAGTGTCCCAGAGAGAAGTTCTTTTGCACCAGGGTTTCCTTTCTGGTCCCCCACCCACCCCACTGACAACTTCTTCCCTCCCTCAAGGGCCACGGGGGCTGCGGGCGCTACCAGCCAAGGATCCGCCGCTCGGGTCTGGAGCTGTACGCCGAGTGGAAGCACGTGAACGAGGACTCGCAAGAGAAGAAGATCCTACTCAGCCCTGAACGGGTCCACGAGATCTTCAAGCGGATCTCAGATGAGGAATGCTTCATCCTGGGCATGGACCCCAAATATGCCCGGCCGGAGTGGATGATATGCACCGTGCTCCCAGTTCCTCCGCTGTCAGTCAGACCGGCTGTTGTCATGCAAGGCTCGGCCAGGAATCAGGTGGCTGCGGGGTAGCTCAAGAGGTGGAGGGGAGGCTTTGATTTGAACCCAGACCCAGTGCTGAATTTGCAGCAGGCCTGGAGACTAGTTTAGCATCCCTCCAAGCTCCCAGGGGGACTCAGGATTCAGTGAAACTGGGCCGAACTAGTAGCATTTCAGCACTGTCACATAGGGCTGCCAGATGCTGACCCCCAGCCCCTTCCCTCCTTCCTCCAGGATGACTTGACTCACAAGCTGGCCGACATTGTCAAAATCAACAACCAGTTGCGGCGAAACGAGCAGAACGGGGCGGCTGCTCACGTCATCGCGGAAGATGTCAAACTCCTCCAGTTCCATGTGGCCACCATGGTGGACAATGAACTGCCCGGGCTGCCCCGGGTAAGTGCCTGAAGAGTGGGCAGGAACATCCCTAAGGAGGTTTCCTTCCCCCATCAAAATCCTGGTGCCCATACTCTAGAACAGGGCTTCTCAATCACAACCCCTGGAAGATGGGTGGACTTCAGACCCCAGGATTCCCCAGCCAGCGTGTGGCCCCCTTGGGATTGTAGCCCTGGCTCATCTGGAAGGCATTCGATTGGAGCATGTGTCAGCAACCCCTGGCTCTGGATCCGCATATACCTCTTTGAGCCCTCTGCCATGGCTCCCTGTTGGGTGATCCCACCACTGGCCTGCCTCTCGCCCTGCCTTCCCAGTCACTCCTCACCTGGCCTGAGAAATGGGAGGGAGGCAGGGAGAGAGAGAAAGAGACCCATTTCCCACAGAAAACACCTGGAAGCCACAAAACCTGGGTAGGCATGGCTGGGGCAGATCATGTGACTGGAAGGGAGTGACGTTGAATTGGCCATGCCCACCCAACTTTTGTGGCTCCCGGTGTCTTGTTTTCTGTGGGAAACTGGTCCAAATGGCTCTGAGTGTTTAAGGTCGCACACCCCTGGATTGGGGAAATGCCAGCTTAGCCTAAGCCAGCCTGTTTCTATCTTGGCACTGAAAGACAGGTGTTCAATTCCCAGAATTCCCCAGCCAGCAGAGGTTTAACCAGCATTCAGCCTGGATAGGACCAGAAGGAAATGAGGCTAGACTACCTTTATTGCATTTTTTTGGGATCGGGTAACTTCCTTAATAGACGGGAATGTGGTTGACGTAATATATCTTGACTTCAGCGGGGGGGGGGGGGTAGGATCTGTTGGTGGAATCCTGGGAGTTGAAGTCCACAAGTTTTTAAGGTCCTGCTTACATGGGCAACAGTCTAGATAGGAAGATCTTAAGCTGCGAACTTAGTTGATCCTCTAAATGATTTTTCAACATTAGGAAGGTGTTTTCCTTAATACATTATTTATTAAAAGAATCATTAATAGAGCTGCCCAACTCACTCCTGGTAACTGGGTGGCTTGCAAACTAAAACCCAGTCAAAACTCATAAACCAACACTTCCCTGCCGACAACTTGGTGGCCTTCATATCTTCCTGGGGTCTCCAGGTCCTGTCGTCAAAATATGTAGAGCCTTTTGGAAGAGTGTCAAAAGTGGGGACTGAGCTGATTTCCACAGGGGACGATGGGCAGTCAAGTTCCTCGAATGCAGGGATAAGATTCATCCTTCAAGGAAGGGGCTGTGAAGACCGAGAGAGTGGGGGAGAGGCCTTAAAATCCCACACGCTGCCATATTGATCCCCTTTCACCAAAGTCTGGGGTCCTTTTTTTTGTTTTTAACATCTGCATGCCAGAGGCTCTGATGCCCACTCTGGCTTTGCCCCCCCTTCTGACTTGCAGGCGATGCAAAAATCAGGTCGTCCTCTGAAATCCTTGAAACAGCGTCTGAAAGGGAAGGAAGGCCGTGTGCGAGGGAACCTGATGGGCAAACGGGTGGATTTCTCCGCCCGGACAGTCATCACGCCCGATCCCAACCTCTTCATCGACCAGGTGGGCGTGCCACGCTCCATCGCTGCCAACATGACCTTTGCTGAGATCGTGGCACCTTTCAACATTGACAGGTGAGGGCTGAGGCTGGGCTGGCACCTCCCCCCCGCTGGTGACCCAGCCCTTGCTGGTCTGGCCATCTCTTTGACCCTTTTGGCTACTCCCTTCCCCCCCCCCCCCAGGCTGCAGGAGCTGGTGAGCCGAGGGAACAGTCAGTATCCCGGAGCCAAGTACATCATCCGGCACAATGGAGACAGGATTGATCTCCGCTTCCACCCAAAGTCCAGTGACCTGCACTTGCAGATTGGGTACAAGGTCAGTCTGGCTGGAAAAGGGGTGTGTGTGTCTGGGGGGGGGAACTGGTCCCAGTGGGGCAGAAGAGTGGCCCTCCCAGTTCGGGGGGGGGGGAGGAACTGAAATGGCACCCTAGGAAATGGTGAGACTGATCTCAAAAGGGGCAGGGTGGATTATCTTTCCTGCCAACACCGGTTGGGCAGCTTGGAACTGGAGGAATGCCAAACTTTACAACAGTCTGTTTAGCAACAGTTCAAAGTTACAGCGGTGCTGAAAAAAGGGTTTTTTCTATCCCTACTGCACGTTAATCTGTATGAAGCTCAACATGCAGCTAAACCCACCTATAGCCTCCAATAAAACGGATGGTGTGGATAGATCTGAAGACGTTATTGGAAGAACAGGATATTATGAAACGGGAAAACAGGGATACATACAATGAGAACCAAATACAAGATAGGCAGTATCGAGTTCCTGGTGGCCACAACAATTAACAAATATAAGCAATTTAAATCTCACCAGCCATGCTCTGTTTGTGGGATGTGGATGGGTTCTTGGATGACCACATGCCACGGATTAAGATGGACGCTTCCTTGTGTTTCTGTCTTCTCCGAAATGTTAAAGGAAATGGAGTCTGGCTTCCCAGCATGCACTTGTTTTGAGAGTGTGGGTGGATGGGTAAATGGATGGGATCAGCTTCAAACAATATACTTGGGGCATATTTGTCTCTCTGGCCACTAGATGGGGCTAGAGGGAAACCACAGTATATAAAGCTACATGCTGGGGCACAACAAGGCTTATGACCATTTTTCATAGTTACGACTTTTCCATGATCACGCAATCAAAATTCAACTGCAGTCATAAGCCGGGGACGACCTGTAGATCATCCTTGACTTAACGATCACAATTGGAATTGGGATCTCTGGCTCAGCCAGGTGGCTGCCCAAGTGGTTAAGTGAATCATGGTGGGTGAACTCACACGGTCATTAAAGCTCATCCAACTTTGCCCCCGCTGGTTGGAACTGGCTGGGAGGCTCACAAATGGGGATCCCAGAATCCCCCCCAGGATGGTGAAATCATTGTAAATACAAGATTGCCAAGCACCCAAATTTTTGATCATGGGACTCTTGGGATACTATGGTCCTAACTGGGCAGCGGTTGTAAGTCACTTCTTCCAGTGCTGTTATAACTTTGAAAAGTTGCTAAGTGGTCGTAAGTCAAGGACTACCTGTATGCACCCCTTTTTAAAGAAGGACCCCCCCCAAAAAAAAAAAAAAAAAAAATCCAGTAAATCTTGGCAGTTTGTGTTGTCCTTTTGCTTCCTCTGCGGCAGGAGTGGGATTCAACCGGAATAGAGCAGTTGATGCAAGCGGGAGTACCAGTGAAGAGTTGGACCTACCTTTAGTCACCAAAACAGTTGTTACACCAGTTGAATCCCACCACTGCTCTTGTGCTAAACAAGTGTAGAATTAGGATTGGGGTTTTGTGGGGAGTGGGGAGAACCTTTTGCCTTGGGTTTGCATGGGTTTCTCCTCTCTCTGTCTCTCTCTGGTCAAACTGCTGGCCTTCTCTTCCAGGTGGAGCGACACATGTGTGACGGAGACATCGTCATTTTCAACCGCCAACCAACGCTGCACAAAATGTCCATGATGGGTCACCGAGTCCGCATCCTGCCCTGGTCCACTTTCCGACTGAATCTCAGGTTGGGCGTTGCTCCTTCTGCCCAAGGCTTTGAACTCTTCCGGTTCCCTTGTGAGCCGTTTTGTGGGGGTGTGGGAAATTGCAATAGCACTAGCCCTTAGACTTATATACCATTTTACAGTGCTTTACAGCTCTCTCTTAAGTGGTTTACAGAATCAGCCTGTATCCCCCCAAAATGTTGAGTTCTCCTTTTACCCACCTCGGAAGGATGGAAATGTTATGACCTAAGAGCACGAAGCTGACTCCTCATCCTGATAAAATCCCTTTTATTGAGTGTACAGTGAATTCCTCTCCAGCAAAGTCCTGGCAAACAGTATTGAAAGATATTGCACAATTACAGACCTTTATCAGGTTTGGAGAGTTGCCAGGCCGATATCTTCTAAATGCCAGCTGTAGCAGACAATATTTAGCAAGAATGCAGGAACAGGTGTTCACTCAAATGAATTAAATTAATAGTCTCCTGCAAACCCCACTCCTCTTTCGCTCCTCTTTATTCCCTCTGGGAGGGGCCATTCAGTGCCTTTGTTCCCGAGTCGACCCTTGTTCCTCAGCTGTTCCCTTCTCCTGGCAGCTCTGTGCATGTACACACTGGGAACAGGCTCCAGCTGTTCTTTCTCACTGATCTCTGACTCTGAAGCCAGCTGATAACTGTTGGACGGCCCTGGCCCCATCTCTACCTTCGATGCAGAGTCCTCATCCGAACCTTCCCCAGACTCCAGGACTGGCCCAGGCTCTTCCCCAACCTCCTCACTGTTCGAGTCTACTGCCAGCTCCACTGGCTGCTGGTGAGCCACAATAGGAAGGCTGAGTCAACCTTGAGTCTGGTGGAGATTTCAATTGTCCAATTGCAGGCAGCTGTCAGGCAGCAGAAGTAGCCTGCAGTACTGCACTCTAACCACTGTGCCACCACAGTTATTTATATTTATTTAGCTATTTGTATTCCACCTTTATTGTTTTTACAACCACTTAAGGTAGCGAACATATCCAACATACCTTCCTCCTCCTATTTTCCCCACAACAACCCTGTTAGGTGGGTTGGGATGATGAGAGAGAGAGATTTGTGCCTAAGGCGGGACTAGAACTCCCAGCCCCTTGGTGATAGGCCCAAAGTCACCTAGCCATCTAACTTGCCTAAGGCGGACTAGAACTCACTGTCTCCTGGTGATTGGCCCAAAGTTTGATTGATTCTCTCAAATTGGTAATTCCTGGGTTGTGAGTATAGTTACTTGCAGAAAATTCCCACCAAGGCAAATCTCTGTTTAGAAACGGGAAAAAATCCTACTACCATTTAGTCCTGGTGACATACCTAGTCCGGTCATGAAATGTCTGCAAGGAACAACCGAGCGCCATAATTCAGCCTTCACATACACCATCCCTTGAGCTGTGTGGCTTGTTTACAACTGCATCAACAAAGATGAATTTGCATCTTCTGCTTCCTGAGTTGCCAGGGGCCATATAATTTTCATTCCAAGTCCTCCTACAAAACAAAGCTGGGTTGAGCCCAGCTTAGCTCTCCTTCTGGGTCCTCAGCTTGCAAAGGGGAGCCAAAACCTGTGGCTGCCCTTCCCTCCCCATGTCTTGACGGGGATCTTGTCTCTGTTCATCCCCACACCCCTATCAGTGTGACCACCCCATACAATGCTGACTTTGACGGCGACGAAATGAACCTCCACCTTCCCCAGTCGTTGGAGACCCGGGCAGAAATCCAGGAACTGGCCATGGTGCCCCGTATGATCGTCACGCCCCAGTCCAACAGGCCCGTTATGGGCATCGTGCAAGACACACTGACGGCCGTCCGCAAGTTCACCAAGAGGGACGTCTTCCTGGAGAGGGTGAGCGTCTCTTTTGTCCGTTCCATTTGTTGAGCAAAAAAAGGCCTCAGGAAGTCAGCTTTCTTGATTGCAGCTAGTCCTCGACTTAAGGATCACCTTTGAGCTTGCATCTCTTTTAAACTCTCTTCCCTGCTGTGACTAATGGAAGGGAATCAGGACTCTTTCATTCCCGGTAAGCCAGGCAACCCATGTTGCTCCCTTCTCCATTTCTCCCTGCATGCCCTAGGATGAAGAGGGGGTGGGCTAGGGTCTTCCTCTGAATTCTCTCTCCCTCATTCTATCTCTCCCCTCTGCTCTTCCCAGCCAGACTTTGCCCTTTCCCAGTTTCCTTCACAGCCCCGCTCACGCTCCCTGTCAGCTGTTCGGCTTCCTCCTCAGATTCAGACTCTGACAGGGGCATGACAGTCACCTGAGTAGTGCAAATGGGTGTGGGGCCTTCTTGGAACTGCTGAAAGTACCCTGTTGTAGATTGGAGATAGATAATGGGGAAACCAAACAGCCACTTCACAAAACGCATGGCATAACGTAGGAGAACAAACCCATGAGGACTAGATTCAGCAGTCCGTCTGCATTGAAAAGACAAAGGCCGCTCTTTTGAAGACCACAAAGCCCACATTTTGCACAGAGAGAAACCGCTGGTATGTCCAAATTGAGCATCCCTCTTTCAATAAATGGGGAGAGATATGGCACCATCTATCTCCACTCTACAACACAGCTCCTTTCTGCAGTTCCAAGAAGGCTCCACACTCATTTGCATCACTCAGGTGACCCCGAAGACAGACAAAACCTCCCAAGTGGCCTCAATGGCTCGCTAAAAGATAACCAGCTGAATGCAAGGAGGCTAAACCCTTCCACCCCCCACCCTCCAGTCAGAGCTGAAGAAGCTTCTTGGAGGAGAAGCAAAATGTCTTCGAAAGAAAAACCAGAAAGTCCAGTTGCTTGGGGGGGGGGGGGGGGGGGGGAGGAAGCACCACCTACCTGTAATTGCCATAGAGTTAGTGTAGAAGACAAGAGGATATGGATTGTTACCTCTGTCTCCTTCCTTCCTTTCTCTGACCTCCCCCCCCAGGGGGAAGTGATGAACCTGCTGATGTTCCTCTCCACCTGGGATGGTAAAGTGCCCCAGCCGGCCATCCTAAAGCCTCGCCCGCTCTGGACAGGGAAGCAGATTTTCTCCCTCATCATCCCAGGACACATCAACTGTGTCCGGACCCACAGCACCCATCCGGACGATGAAGACAGTGGCCCATACAAGCACATCTCACCGGGAGACACCAAGGTAACCCTGGTTGCTTCCTGCCCAGGAAAGGAGCGAGTGGTGCATGTTTTCTCCAGAGATTTGCTTTCCCCTGGGTGAAACAAATCTTGAAATGGGGACTGCCACCTGTCAGAAATGGTGTCCCTCTCCTGTTCGAGTGGGGGGTTGGACTAGATGACCTACAACTCTGTAATGTCTACAGAAAACCCAATCTGTTACAGAAGTGTTTGGCCCCAGTAGCGATGGGGTGGGGGGGCTGAAGGGGGTAGTCTTTGGGATAGGACCCCTGGGGGGGTGCACCCTTTGTCCCAGACTTAGCTTGGGTGGTGGAGCTTCATCCCACGATCCTACAGCCTTTGGATGGAGGGCGAGACTGACTGGCTCCACATACCTCCTTCCAATCTCCAGGTGATTGTGGAGAACGGAGAGCTGATCATGGGCATCCTGTGCAAAAAGTCCCTGGGCACCTCAGCTGGCTCCCTGGTACATATCTCCTACCTGGAGATGGGCCACGATGTCACCCGCTTGTTCTACAGCAACATCCAGACGGTCATCAACAACTGGTTGCTGATTGAAGGTGAGGCTGGCGGGTTGCTGGGACTTTGCCCTTCCCCCCCCCCAAGCATTGGGGAAGCCTTTGGGGAAAGTGGGTGGGGGGCCCTGGTACTTGGTTCCTCGGAAAAGAGGGCTGCTTTGGGCCATGGGTGGCATTGGTGGGTATCTTATACCACATGGGATATTTTGCTGAGAATCCAAAAGCAGTTTATCCCCCTGTCTATTTTCTAATTCAATGTCTTATATGTCCACCTACATACCTCTTATCCCATCTGGTGTTTGTCTCTGCCTTCCTGTCCCCCCATCTGCTGTCTGTTTACCTGTCTGCTGTCTCTCTGTATCTATCTACCTATCAATCTCTATCTACCTGTTGTCTATTTTCTCTCCTCCCCCCCACCGCATCCATCCATCCATAAATGTAAAAACTAAATTTAAAATAGAGGCAAGGATAGTTACAATTTTAACATTAACATTTAATTAAAAGTGTGGGGTAGGTGTTGGGGGGGTGCTCATCAGCCCCACAGCTGTGTGCTCGTTTGTGAGGCCCCAAGCAAGACGGCCGAGCCAGGTCTTTACATATTTTTGAAAAGCCAGGAGAGCAAGTAAAGCTCTTCATTTTTTTAGGGATATGTGGCTTTTCCAAACAGGGTTTTTTTTTTATCCCGGCCTTCAAATTGCTCCTCTTCTTTCCCAGGGCACACCATTGGTATCGGGGACTCCATCGCTGATGCCAAGACCTACCAGGACATCCAGAACACTATTAAGAAAGCCAAACAGGATGTGATAGAGGTAGGGGAGCAAGCCACAAAGATACCCAGATCTGGGCTGCTGATAAGACATGGATTGGATGCCAGGACATGGGATTGGGTCAGCTTTTTTGTTCCTTGGGGATTTCTTGGTGTTCCCTGAGCTTGGTTGTTTTCTTGCAGACATTTTGCGACCAAACTAGGTAACAACATCAATACTAAAGTTGGTGAGGTTTGCAGAATGAAAGGAGGAGGAGAAGGACTGCTGGGTCCTTGGCACTCTGAGCTGGGTTGCTGTTGTTTTGCAAACATTGTTGGTTTTTTGCAGACATTTCATGACCCACAACTAGGGAACAGTTAATCCCACTCCCTTCTGATGATGCTACCAAGTTGGGTCATGAAATGTCTGCAAGAAAACAACCCAGCTCATAGGACAGCCCTGAGCAACAAATACTCTCTTCTCTTGGAGCTTGAGACTGGAGGGAGCTGGGCCTGTTTCAACAAACTTAATGTTGTCTTTGAAAAAGTTTCCAAGTTGTATTAAAAGTGGAATCAAGTTAAAAAATCAGAATAGGGGGTGGAAATCTTCAGTAGAGAGCAGCAGAATATGCAGGAGCTGCTCCAGGAACATGGGGACAATTTAGGAGGAAAAATCTCCCGCTGTGAGGGTGATGGGTGTTGAGGGAAGGAGGAAGGAAGTAATAATTGAGACGGGAAGGGGGAAAGGAAGGAGAAAGATAGGAGAAAAATAGGAGAAAGACAATGGAAAGGAAAAGGAAGGAAAGAAAGATAGGAAGGAGGGAGGGAGGAGAGATGGAAAGAAGAAAAGGGAGGGAAGGGAGGAAGAAAGGAAGACAATGGAAAGGAGAAGGAAGGGAAGGAAGGACATAAGGAATAGAGATGAGAAGGAAGGGGAGGGAGGGAGGAGACAGATGGAAAGAAGAAAAGAGGGAGAGAGGAAAGGGGAGGGAGGGAGGAAGACAATGGAAAGGGGAAGGAAGGGAGGAAAAAGGGGGTGAGGGAATCAGTCTTGAAAAGCCTGGCCTATCTCCTTGGGCCTGCTTTGAACCTTTGCCATCTCTTCCATTCTCCAGGTCATCGAGAAAGCCCACAACAATGAGCTAGAGCCCACCCCTGGCAACACCTTGCGCCAGACCTTTGAGAACCAGGTCAATCGCATCCTGAATGACGCCCGAGACAAGACCGGCTCCTCTGCCCAGAAGTCCCTCTCAGAGTACAACAACTTCAAGTCCATGGTGGTCTCAGGGGCCAAAGGCTCCAAGATCAACATCTCCCAGGTAGGGCCCACAACTCTGGAGAGTTTAGTCAGTAGAGCATCACAGGTTTCACCAGAGGGCCCAGGGTTCAGATCCCTGGGCAGGCAATTGATTTTGAGAGCCGGTTTGGTCTAGGAATTAAGGCCCCAGACCAGAAAGTGGGGAGGGCAGTGAGTTCTAGGCCTTCCTTAGACAGAAAGCAGGCTGGATGATTTAGGGCCAATCACTAGGAGACTGGGAGTTCTAGTCCCACCTTAGGCATGAAAGGCAGCTGGGTGACTGAGTCAATCACCAGGAGATGGAGTTCTAGGCCTGCCTTAGATATGAATGCTGGCTGGGTGACTTTGGGCCAGTCTTTCTCTCTCTCAGTCCAACCCATAAATAGGGGTGAATATATCAAGGGATGAAGGTTGTTCTTGTGGGGAAAATAGGAAGAAGGAGCACTTCACCCTTATTTATAAATAATAATAATGATAATAATAATGGCAGGATATAAATACAAATTCGGGACTTGGGGAGGTGTGGTTCCCCAGAAGTCTGGGCTGACTTGGCTGCTCTCTTTCTGCCTCCCAGGTCATCGCCGTAGTGGGGCAGCAGAACGTGGAAGGGAAACGCATCCCTTTTGGCTTCAAGCATCGCACCCTGCCCCACTTCATTAAAGATGACTATGGGCCGGAGAGCAGGGGCTTCGTGGAGAATTCGTACTTGGCTGGCCTCACCCCCACTGAGTTCTTCTTCCACGCCATGGGAGGCCGAGAAGGGCTGATCGACACGGCCGTCAAAACGGCCGAAACGGGTGAGTTTTGGACGAGAGTTGAAGTTGCTTCAGGGAGAAAAGCTCAGAGACATTCTGCAACCCACAGGGGGCAGGTCACAAAGAGTGGCAAAAAGAGATACTTTTAAGTCTCAAATTTGGAACTGCCCTGGACACTTCAATATTTGAGGGGTGCCTTCAAAGAAGAGGGGGTCCCCCTGTTCTCCAAAGCACCAGGACAAGAAGCAACAGATGGAAACTCACCAAGGAGAAAAGCAACCTGGAATTGAGGAGAAACTTCCGAACTGGGAAGACAATTAAGCCAGGGAACTGCTTGCCACCAGAAGTTGTGGGTGCTCCATCACTGGAGGGCTTTTAAGAAGAGACAGGACAGCCATTTATCTGAAATGATAGAAGATCTTCCTGCTTGAGCAGGGGGATGGACTAGAAGACCTCCCAGGTCCCTTCCTACTCTCTTATTCTGTTATTCTGATCTCCTCCACTGCTTATCAGGTTACATCCAACGTCGGCTGATCAAATCCATGGAATCGGTCATGGTGAAGTATGATGCCACTGTCCGCAACTCCATCAACCAGGTGGTGCAGCTGCGTTATGGCGAGGATGGGCTGGCCGGAGAGAGCGTGGAGTTCCAGAACCTGGCTACCCTCAAGCCTTCCAACAAAGCTTTTGAGAAGAAGTGAGCCCTTTGCATCTGAGGGTCCAGGGGTGCAGCCTGTGTTGTTGGGGGGTGTGTGTGTGTCTCCTGAGTTTCTTTGTTTTCTTTTTGGAGAAAGCTTCTCAAGATTCATTTCTATAACTAGTTCAAGATGGCGAACAGATCCAACTAATCTTTTCTCCTCCTATTTTCCCACAATAGTCCTGTAAGGAGAGGTGAGCTGAGAGAGGGGGATTGGCATGAAGTTCCCCAACTGGTTTTCATGCCTAGGGCAGGACTAGAACTCGCCATCTTCTGGTGATTGGCCTAATGTTCTGACCAAGGCTTCTTCGACCCTAATTACGCACACGCTTATTTTATTGCAACGCTGGGAATTATTTTCATCCCCAGAGGTAATGAATCTCAAACAGTCCCTCAAGATAAGCAGCCACCTTTCTTTCCTGTGAAGTGCTGCCAATAACAGAAATGTCAAACTAGAACAAAAACCAACCAAAGTACAAAGAGCTTTCAAGAATGAGTCTGAACTAAAGAAACGACTTTGCTTCCTGCAAAGGTTTCATCATTTTGGCCTGTCCTTCATCCCTTATGGGGAGGGGCAATCACCTCTCAGCCTTACTCCCAAATCACCCTTTTGTCTCAGCTGCTCTTGTCTTGTAGCAGCTCTGCACACGTGCACTGGGAACAGGTTCCCTTGGATCCCTCTGCCTTGCTGTTGTCAGACTGCAAAGGCTCTGGAGGCAGCACCCAGATGGTCCTGCCCCATTTCTGCCTGGTCCCCGTTCTTTCCCACTGTCCGATTCTGCTGCCATGGAACTACAACACCCAAAGACATCCAGCAGGGTTTCATGCCTAAGGCAGGAACAGAAGTTCACCATCTCCAGATCATTAGGCTGAAGTCAGCCGGTTGGCTTCGGTGCCTCAAGCAGGACTAGAATTCACTGCCTTCAGGTGATTGGCCCAAAGTCACCCAGCTGATTTTGATGGCTAAAGAGGAACTAGAACTCCAAGTCTCCTAATGATTAGCCCAAAATCACAGGATCAAACTAGTCAAGGGCTTGGATGCAAAGGATTAGCCATGAATATCTCTTTGGGAGACCTGTTGGGTTGAAGTGGATGAGAAAGAGCCCTTTGAAGAACACCCCCACATTCTTGGGGAAAGGGGAGAATGTGTGGGGTCCAAATAAGGAAGCTGACTTTCACTTTGGCTGTCCCAATACCCCTGGGACTTGCCAAGAGGATGCAGCTCTCCAGAAAGCAGTACCTGGTGATGTCCTTGACAGTTTAGAACATGGCCATTTTAAGATAATGTGGGTTTCAGTTCCCATAATTCCCTTGCCAGCATGAAGAAACGTGGCTTGACTTTTGTCACCTTTTGGATTGGATAATTCTTTTACCGTGTTCTCCCCAAAATAGGGCCTACCCCAAAAGTAAATCCTATTTTGATTTTTACTTGTGTACCCAATATAAGCCCTAGTTGAGATTCCCACTCCAGAGTGGATGGGTAAAAATTAAGCTAGGGTGTGGATTGGGAGGTAGGAGTGGAGCTGCCGTACTACTTACCTTTGGACAGATGTAGCCAATCTTTGCACCCCCTGACACCTGTCTCGCCGACCCATTTCTTCTGCAGCCTGCAAGGCTGGCAAGATTTTCCTGAGGACCTCTGGAGCTTATAAAGCTCTGGATCGATCCAGAACTCTGTTATTGGTCGCAGAGCCCTTTAGGAAAGCCTTGCTGGCTTAGTCAGCGGACAACACCCACCCACCCACCGAAAATAAGACTGGGTGCCTTTTTTGGTGGCAAAAAAATAAATCAGGGTCTTATTTTCGGGGGAACACAGTAATGGCAGGAATGTGGCCAATGTAATATATCTTGATTTTAGCAAATGCCTGGCTGAGGAACTCTAGGAGTTGAAGTCCACAAGTTGCTACGTTTGGAGACCCCATTTTAGAGTCCATTTAGGAGCCATGTGACCTCATACATAAATATGTACATACATATATATACATACACACACTTTTGGCTTCCCGCTTTCCAGGTTCAAGTTTGATTACACCAATGAGCGGGCTCTGCGCCGCACCCTGCAAGAGGAGATGGTGAAGGACATCCTCAGCAACGCCCACATCCAGAACGAGCTGGAGAGAGAGTTTGAGAAGATGAAGGATGACCGGGAGGTGTTGAGGGTCATCTTCCCCACGGGAGACAGCAAGGTGAGACTGCCCACCCACCTGCCCCGACTCCGCTCCTGTTGCTCATACAACCTCACGCCAGGAAACCAGGTCTCCTTCTTTCCACATTCCCCTTGATTGGTGGTCATGGGGTTGCCATGCTCCTTGCTGGCTTCCCCATTCACACAACTGACAGGCAAGTCAATCCTCTAAGCCATGTTGGGCTTCTGTTTGCAAGCGTGACAGAAGGAGTGTCCTTTGGATGTTATCTTGGCCCATGGGATGTCAGGGACAGGTGTTATCAGAAGAACAGAGTTGGAAGGGACCTTGGAGATTTTTTAGTCCAACCCCCCTGCTCAAGAGGAGACTTATCAGTGCAGAGAGGTGGCTGGCCCAGTCTCTTCTTGAAAACTTCCAATGATGGAGCTTCTGGAGGCAAGCTGTTCCACGGATTCATTTCAATTTCTCTTTAGAAAATTTTACTAGAAATTTCTCTTCGGTTCCAGGTTGCTTCTCTCCTTAATGAATTTCCACCCATTGCTTCTTGTCCTGCATTCAGGGGCTTTGGAGAATAAGTTGACCCCCCTTTTCTTTTGGGGCAGCCCCTCCAGTATGGAAAGCTGCTATCATGTCCCCCTCTATTCCTTCTTTCCATTAAACTGCACATATCCAATTCCTGCAACTGTTCTTTGTTTTAGCCTCCAGCCCCCTGATCATCTTAATTGCTCTTCTCTGCACTCTTTCCAGAGTCTCAACATCTTTTCTACATAGTAGCGACCAAAACTGGATGCAGCATGGTCTGACCAAGGTATTACAAAATGGTGCTAACATGTGTTTCCCTCCCCTTGCAGGTCGTCCTCCCCTGCAACCTGCTGCGCATGATCTGGAATGCTCAGAAAATTTTCCACATCAATACGCGCCTTCCCTCCGACCTGCACCCCATCAAAGTGGTGGAAGGTGAGTTGGGAGTGTAGGAAACCAACGCTTTCCTTGGCAGAAAAGGGAGTAGTTTTGGACCCTGGGAAATAGAGAGGACCCATCTCTGGTTTTTCAGAGTTGGAGGTGAGGGTGGGGGCCTTGCATTGCCTGCAGATCATTCAAGATGGGCATTGTTGTCGCCCGCCAGTGGCCAGCAGAGCTGGAGGCAGACTCGGACAATGAGTAGGGTAGAGAGGAACATTGGCCAGTCTTGGATTCTGGAGAAACCTCTGAGGAGGGCTCTGCGTTGGGGGCAGAGATGGGGCCAGGGCCTTCCGACAGTCATCAGCTGCCTTCGGAGTTGGAGATCAGTGGGAAAGAAAAGCTGGAGCCTGTTCCCAGTGTATTCATGCACAGAGCTGCCAGAAGAAGGGAACAGCTAAGGAACAAGGGTTGACTTCAGAATAAAACCACAGGTGGACGGTGAATGGCCCCTCCCATAGGGAATAAAAGAGGAGCGAAAGGGGAATGGGGTTTTGCAGGAGACAATTAGTTCATTTGGGTGAAGATCTGTTCTTGCATTCTTGTCATGTATTGTCTGCTACTGTGTGGCATCTGAAAGATACCGGCCAGGCAGCTCTCCAAGCCTGATAAAGGTCTGTAGTTATTAAATCTCATGAAAGACTGTTGGCCACCATTGTTAAAGTGGGTCCACCCGTTCTTAAGCAGATCTGGCTTCCCTCTGGACTTTTGCTTGTGATAAGATGGCAAAAGGGGATCAGGTGGCCCCCAGGACAATGCTGCGACTGTCATAAATATGAGTCAGTTGCCAAGCGGGCAAACTTTGATCATGTCTCTTTCTCTCTCTCTCTCTCACTCACACACACCGGAGATGCTGCGACCATTGTTAAGTGTGGAAAAAAACCTGGTCCTAAGTCCCTTTTCCCACCATCGTAACTTTGAACAGTCCCTAAACGAGATGGTTGTACGCAGAGGCCTGCCTGCCTGTATAACTTTTCTAAAATAATTGTTAAAATAAGAAAAAAAATGAGTGTTTCTTTTTTTCTTCCTTCTTTCCCTCCTTCCCTTTCTTCCCTCCTTTCTTCCTTCCCCTCCCTTCCTTGTCATCTTCCTTCCCTCTCTCTTCCTTCCCCTTCTTTCCTTCCTTCCTCCTTCCTTCTCATCTTCCTTCCTTTTTTCCTTCCTTCCTTCCCTCCCAGGCGTGAAGGAGCTGAGCAGGAAACTGGTGATTGTGAACGGTGACGACCCCCTTAGCAAGCAGGCCCAGGAAAACGCCACCCTGCTCTTCAACATCCACCTGCGTTCCACCCTCTGCAGCCGTCGCATGATCGAGGAATTCCGGCTGAGCGGGGAAGCCTTCGACTGGCTGCTGGGAGAAATTGAATCCAAGTTCAACCAGGCCATTGTGAGTTACAGATATGCACACACACACACACACACAAAGGAAACTCACCTGTCCAACAAAAAAGCAGCAGGAAGAAGTGAAACCAAGCTGTTTCAGTTCCCAAGATCTACTTTTTAAGTTCTGCTTCAAAGCCTGTAAACTTCCCCCTCTTTCTGCACGTTTTCGTTTCCAACTTGAGCAGCTGTGGAAACAGCGGGGGAGGAAGGGGGGCAGAGTCCCTTGGGGGGTGGGGGGCATTCAGCCTAGTCAAGGAGTGGCTCACTGGGGACCCTAAAAAACGGCCCAGAATTCCTTGCTGGCGCAGCTTGGTTTTTCAGGATATGGAAATAAAAAAATTCTCAAGTGCTTCAGGGTGGAAAATTTTGCCCTGGCTTTCAAAAGGGGTCAAAAGATTCCTTGGTACGAGGCCGAGGTTCCTAATTTCTCTTGGCTTTTGCTCCCTTTGCTGTAATTGAATCCACAAAGGGTTCGGGAAGCTATTCTCCATTTTTCAGGAGCTCAGTTCCCCAAGATGGCCTGATGTTAGTTTTAAATCAATCAGAGCTGGGACCGCCAAAGTCTTCTAGTCCAACCTCTTCCTCAGGCAAGAGACCTATCCCAATTTAGACAGATAGGTAATGTGATCAGAACAGAGCTAGAAGAGACCTTGGAGGACTTCTAGTCTAGTTCCCTGCTCAAGCAGGAGACACTATCCCATTTCAGACATGTGACTGTCCAGTCTCTTCTTAAAAACCTCCAGTGATGGAGCGCCCATAACTTCTGGTGGCAAGTTGTTCCACCAGTTAATTGTCCTCACTGCCAAGAAATTTCTCTTTAATTCCAGGTTGCTTCTCTCCTTGGTTAGTTTCCATCCGTTGCTTCTTATCCTGCCTTCGGGAGCTTTGGAGAATAGTTTGACCCCCCTCTTCTTTGGGGCAGCCCCTCAAATATGGGAAGGCTGCTATCACATTCCCCATACACCTTCTTTTCTCCAGACTGGCCAAACCCAAATCCAGCAATCATTCTTCGTATGTTTTAGTCTCCAGGCCTTTAATCACTTTAGTTGCTCTTCTTTGCACTTTTTACAAAGTCTCAACATCTTTTCTGTAATGGGACCAAAACTGGATGCAGTATTTCAGGTGTGGCCTTACTGAGATTTGAAGCAAGCCACGTTCAGAAAATGTTACCCTCCGTTTGAACAACCTTCCCTTAACTCAGGCAACCTCCAGATGGGTGGACTTCAACTCCCAGGTGTCTCATCTGCTGCTTGGGGAATTCTGGGAGCTGGTCCATCTTTGTGATGTATGCCCAGAGACCGCTGAGGTAGACTCTGAGGACATGCTAAGCTAGAAGTTAGTCATTTATCAAACAGTTGAGGGAGTCCTCAATTTATGATGTCGTTTAGCGATGTTTCGAGTTGTAGCCTATCTGAAAAGGGAGGGATTACAACCCAATTCTGGTTACCCTTCTGGTCATGTGACCGCACTTAGAGGTCTGCAAGTAACATGGGTTGCATTTCTGGCTTTGTGCAGTGCCCTGCAGTCATGTGGCTGCACTTTACGACAATTGAAAAACCCAGCAAAGCCACATAGCAAACCATTCGCTTCATGTACGCTGCAAGAAAGGACATCATAAAATTGGGTTGGTCGCACGACTGACTTCTTTCATGACCATGATGATGTGCAAATGCGGAGGCTCCGTAATGCGATAATAAATCCTCTTGTTTTCTTTATTCTTTATTGGCCAAGTGTGATTGGACACACAAGGAATTTGTCTTCAGTGCAGAAGCTCTCAGTGTACATTAAAAAATACAGTTATTGTGAATCATGAGATGCAACACTTAGTGGTGGTAGCCATAGGATACTAAATAAGCAATCAAATCATACTAGAAACTAAATAAAACAATATAAATTGTAAAGATACAAGCAACAAAGTTACAGTCATAAGTAGAAAAGAAGATAAGTAATAGGAAGGGTGAAAAGAATAATAGTAATACAGTCTTTCTAAGTAAGTAATTTGACAGTGTTGAGGTAATTATTTGTTTAGCAGAGTGATGGCATTCTCCTTGTGTCTAGTTGTTCTGGTGTGCAGGGCTCTATAGCATTGTTTTGAGGGAAGGAGTTGAAACATTTTGTGTCCAGGGTGTGAGGGGTCTGTGGATATTTTCACAGCCCTTCTTCTTGACTTTCCAAACTAACAAACCATCAAACTCTGCCTCAAATCCAGGAGATATTCCCAACTATCATTTTTCCATAGGCCCATCCTGGTGAGATGGTGGGGGCCTTGGCAGCCCAGTCCCTGGGAGAGCCTGCCACCCAGATGACCCTCAACACCTTCCATTATGCTGGAGTCTCTGCCAAAAATGTGACCCTGGGGGTACCTCGCCTGAAGGAATTGATCAACATTTCCAAAAAGCCCAAAACCCCTTCTCTGACTGTTTTCCTCCTTGGACAGTCCGCCCGGGATGCTGAGAGGGCCAAGGTGAGGAGAGGGAAGAGGGGGTGGGAGAGAAGTTGGCCTTGGCTGTGTATATGAGGGAATCTCAGAAGGTTCCTGCACCCATGTGCTGGAATGTCTCCCTCCCAATCAGGGTGGAGCTAAATTTTAGCCTGAAGGTAGTAGGTTGGGCTCTCAACATTTTCTCCCTCCATCAAGGTTGAGCTGTCTTCTCATAATCAGGAGGCTGTGAGTTCAACCCTAGGTAGAGGCAGCTATTTCTGTCTCTGGGCACAATGAGAATATATCTTCTGGGGAAAAAAACAAAAACCTGCGCATTGGTGACAGGAAGGGCATCCGGCCAGTAAACACTCAGCTCTATTCAGTTGCCCAGGCTCCACCCCACAAGGGATTATGGAGTTGTTAAAAGAAAATGATGGTGATCTCTTGAGATCCGACTAGAAAGGGATGACCACACGTCAGTAGAAAGCAGCTTCCAAGATTCGACTTTCCAGCCTCATGGTCTTAGCATGTTTCCATCTCAGGACATCCTTTGCCGCTTGGAGCACACCACCCTTCGCAAGGTGACAGCCAACACGGCCATCTACTATGACCCCAACCCTCAAAACACTGTGGTGGCTGAGGACCAGGAGTGGGTGAACGTCTACTACGAGATGCCTGACTTCGATGTCACCCGCATCTCCCCTTGGCTGCTGAGGGTGGAGCTGGACCGCAAGCACATGACGGACCGCAAGCTCACCATGGAGCAGATTGCTGAGAAGATCAATGCCGGTGAGATGGGGTTGAGGGCCAGAGTTCGCTCTGCCTCCCTTTGTCCACCGGCAGCCCATGGACAATCTTTCTTCTTCTGCAGGCTTTGGAGATGACCTCAACTGCATCTTCAACGATGACAATGCTGAGAAGCTGGTGCTGCGCATTCGGATCATGAACAGCGATGAGAATAAGATGCAGGAGGTGGGGAAGGCAATCTTACCATTAAACCTCTGGGGATGGGAGTGGATGGGAAGTGGGTACAATCACCGGGCTGTTCTTCATCTGAAGGAAGCAGATACCTCCTTGGGGTATCTCAGAATAGCCTTGGCCAGCTTCGGGTGGGTGGGTGGTTATGACTTTCAGGCTAGCTTAGGGCAGATGGTCTTGAGTCAAAGACAGCCTGGGTTCCACCAACCATGAGTGCATGGCAGTGCCAACAATCCTATGTAGTCTGGTACCATGTTGCCCATGCGTTGTGTCTTCATTGTGTCTTCCAACTGGTGTTCATGGATGTGCTTTGCTAATCTTCTACCTGATTGTCCTACAGTCTGGCTGTATAGTCCTTATTGTCTCCTGAATGGTGTGTGTGATGACCCAGAGTATATCAGAAATCTAACAAAACCCAAAACGTAATTAAAATTCCTTTAATACCTTCAACTTGGCTTCACTGTTTAGTTGTTCACAGTGGAGGAGTAAACTATTTTCAAAATAACATTTCAAAGGCAAGAAATAGTTCACATTCAAAGAGCCGATAACAAATCCAAAGCTAAAACCAAACCACACTGAATAAAATTCCTCAACAGGATAGATAATTGCCAACTTCAGGAAGATAACCAGGGACGGTCCATTGGAAGAACCAACCAAGATAAACCTTTAGAAATAAAACACTAATTGTCTCCAGCATCTGTTAGCACTCAGGTCCACACTCTTATGCAAATCTCCCACCTGCAACCCATGAAGAGGATCATGACCCTCTCCCGAGTAGACCACATTTTACCCTGATCCTCTCCTCCCTAGGATGGAGAGGGGATGGGCCTGGGTCCTCCTCTGACTGCTCAGCCGGCCTCTGCCCTTCCCCAGCCTCCACTACCTCCTCTGGAGCCACACTTCCACTCCCTGTTGGCTGTTCCTCTTCCTCAGAGTCAGTCTCCACCAGGGGCATGACTGTGTGTAAATATGGTTTATCCCTTTGTCTGTTAATGGCTAATTTGTTTGAGTTCCAGTAATTCCCAAGGGGTTTTAGATTCAATTTGGTGTAGTGTGCTCAGTAGAAATTATGGAGTCTGCCCATGCATTGTGAGAGTGTCTTCATTGTGTCTTCCAGTTGGTGTTCATGGTTGTGTTTTGCTAATCTGCCTTGTCCAACACAGTGGCTATCACAGTCCTTACAGTGCATGCTATAGATTTTATTGTCTCCTTTGAATGGTGTGTAAATGTGGTTTATTTCTGGGTGTCTGTTGATGGCTGATTTGAGTACCAAGCTCCCAGTAATTCCCTAGGATTTTTGAATTCAATATAGTCTAGGTTGGTTACAGTAGAAATGTAATAATAATAATCAACCATTCGGATATCAAGACAACTGGAGACTCGTGAACAATAAATAGGAGCTTTACTATGGAGCTTTTGCAAAAGGAATTCTGCTCATGGGCAGAAGGCATGTTTCCTGGGAAGGCTGGGGTTTATATACAGTTTCAAATATACAGTCTTTGCCTCTTTCCAGGTTCACAATCTAGCCAACTATGTATCTCCCTATACAATACCCCTATTATTGTAGCATACCATCTGTTTTCTAACCTGTTTACCTGTTTCCATTTCCAGTAATCTCCATCATTGACATGACACCATAATTAGCCAAATATAATCTTTGTACAAAACAATGGAGAATTCTCACATAATATTCCAGTAAATCACCTTAGGCTAATTCCAAGGTTAAAAATGGCGCTACCATTGCTTTATATTTTCACAGGTATAATTTTAAATGTCACAATCCCCCCTGTTCTATTTCTCCAGTTTATACCTGTGAATTTAGCAAGAGTCTATTTAGCAGAATCTGCTCATGTGTTGTGAGAGTGTCTTCATTGTGTCTCCCAGTTGATGTTCATGGATGTGCTTTGCTAATCTTCTGACTGGTTGTCTTACAGTATGGCTGTACAGTCATTATATTATGTGCTGTAGACTTTGTCTCTCTTCAATGGTATGTAAACGTGGTTTATCCCTATATGTGTGTCCATGAGAGACCTTTCTTTGGTGGCTTAGGAGGAAGAGGTGGTTGACAAGATGGACGATGATGTTTTCCTGCGCTGTATCGAATCCAACATGCTGACAGACATGACCCTTCAAGGCATTGAGCAAATCAGCAAGGTAAGGGCAGGGAGGCTGTCCTAACACAGCTCCTGAGCAAAGTCCTTATCTTTCCCCCATCCCACCAGGGTTGCTGGCCTTGTTAATTTATCCTCCTCTTCCTCCTTCTCCCTCAGGTGTACATGCACCTGCCCCAGACCGATAACAAGAAGAAAATAATAATCACGGAAGACGGCGAGTTCAAAGCCCTCCAGGAATGGATCCTGGAAACCGATGGCGTGAGCCTCATGCGTGTGCTAAGTGAGAAAGATGTGGACCCCGTGCGCACCACCTCCAATGACATTGTGGAGATTTTCACGGTGAGTCCCGAGTGGCGTGGCATTTTCTGGGGGTTGCGATAAAAAGAGGTCCTGGAGAAAAGCGCCAGGTGACTGAAAATCCACCTTCCCTCGTTAACAGGTGTTGGGAATTGAGGCAGTGAGGAAAGCTCTGGAACGGGAGCTGTACCACGTCATCTCCTTCGACGGCTCCTACGTCAACTACCGCCACTTGGCCCTGCTCTGCGATACCATGACCTGTCGCGGGCACTTGATGGCCATCACGCGGCACGGTGTCAACCGCCAGGACACGGGGCCACTCATGAAATGCTCCTTTGAAGAGACGGTAAGTTTTATGTTGGGCACGAGCAATCAGGCCCACCTGTGCAGAGTTCAAACTGTCTACTTTATTGCTTTATGCTTATGGTACAAGAATTGTCCCAGAATTGCAGCTTCTGCCTGGAAAGACCAGATAAGGCTCGAAGGTTCGGGTGTCAAACTTAAGGGTTGGGGGCCGGATCTGGCCCACAGGATACTTAGATTCAGCCCATGGGGCCGCCCTGGAAACAATAAAGAACCAGCCTGCTGTGCCTTGAAAACTGAGCTCAGGGCAAGGGCTGCACGCATGCCCCTGCCCCAAACACCATTTTTGCTGGCAGAGGGCTAGCAAGACGAACTAAAAACTGTTTCCCCTTTTGCATTTGAGCATGCAAGAAGGGACAAGAAAGGAGAAAGGGAAAGAGGAAAGATAAAGAAGAAGAAAGATGGGAAGAGAGCAAGGAAGAAATAGAAGGATAGAGGAGAAGGAGAATGAAGTGGGAGGAAAAAGGGAAGGAAGGAGATTATAATGAGAGTGAGGGAGGGTCTGAGGGAAGTCCTGTCTTAGCATTTTGTTCTGACCAAGGCTTCCTAAGATAGTAACAATCACACGCTGTTCCAAAAACCTTTTGTTTTTATTTCAACGGCTATTTATATGCATTCACAGCCTGTAATGAGTCCCAAACAGTTTGTGAATGGTCCAAACAGAAGTTCTGCCACCATCCTTTGGGATAAGTCTGATAAGCACCCACCTTTATCTCCCTTAAAATGCTGTCAACGATTAAATGGCCATTAGCTGTACAAGGCCAAATGGAGCACAAAGTCAACATGGAGCTTCAGAGTTTAAACTGATCAGAACGAACAAAGTTGCTTCCTGCAAAGGCTCCTATCCCTTTGCTCCTCGTTTATGTCTTATGGGAGGGGCCAATCATCTCCAAGCCTTACTCCCGAGTCGCCCCTTTTGTCTTAACTGTTCTTGCCCTTCTGGCAGCTCTGTGCATGGGCGCACTGAGAACAGGCTCCCCGTGTTTCCCTGCCTCGCTGCTGTCAGATTCTGGAGGCTCCAGAGTCAGCATATAACTCCTGGATGGCCCTGGCTCCATCTTTGTGTCAGACGCAGATCCTTCATCTGAGCCCTCCCCGGACTCCTGGATTGGCCCATGTTCCTCCCCACTGTCAGACTCTGCTGCCAGCTCCACAGGCCGGCAGTGGACCACAACACATTTGGACACCCCATGTGACCCCTGACATGAGTGACATCGAACTGCCCACCCCCACCCTGCCCACCCACCCCCAAGGTCAAACACAACCCTGATGCAGCCTTCAAATCAAGTTTGACAGCCCCTGCTCTAAGGGTTTATTCGACAGGGTTGAGATTTAGCCCACTTGTTTTTACTACTCTGTAGTGAGTCCAGGCTAATTCCTCACTTGACCCCCCCCCTTCCCTCCCAAACTGCAAGACAGTTGCTCTCCGAAAGTTTGTGGGTAGAACCGAGGAAGGGCACTTTGCTCCATCGTGGTCCCATGGCTCAAATCCTACCCATGGGGGGCTTTCCTTGCCCTTCCCCAGGTTGATGTCTTGATGGAGGCGGCCGCCCACGGCGAGAGCGACCCCATGAAAGGGGTCTCAGAAAACATCATGCTGGGGCAGTTGGCCCCTGCAGGCACCGGTTGCTTCGACCTGCTTTTGGATGCAGAGAAATGCAAATTTGGCATGGAGATCCCCACCAACATCACTGGACTGGGCGTTGGGGGCCGTAAGTCTTGCTTTGCCTCTCTTGGTGGTGGTGGGGTGTCCAGGGGAAGGGCAGCCATAGGTTTTAAGAACTGGGAATGGGGGTAGGGTGGGGGAGATTTGAGCTGCCACTTTCAACTCCCAGAATTCCCTAGCTATACAGGTGGTCCTCTTATTTACAACCAGAATTTCCATGGTTAAGTGAATTACCCCAAATTTTACAATCTTTTTTTTTTTTTTTTTTGCCACCGCTGTTAAAACAAATGACTGCTGTTGTTAAGTGAATCAAATGGCTTCCATTATGTTGGAAGCTGGCTGGGAAGGTCGCAGGTGGCAATCCCATGAATCCATGCTGGTTGCCAGGCACCCATTTTGACCATGTGGCTGTGGGGGGATGCTGCAGCAGTCATAAATCACTTTTTGCCAGCCCCTTGAATGGTTGCAAGTCATGCCAGGGGGTGCATCTTTGGCATCCAACTTTAGTGCTTTGTTGGAGCTGCTGGTCCTGCCCACTCTCCTCTTTCTTCCCTTACAGCTACGGGCATGTTCTTTGGCTCTGCACCCAGCCCCATGGGTGGGGTGTCCCCTGCCACAACCCCATGGAACCAAGGTGCCACACCAGCCTACGGCGCCTGGTCGCCAAGTGTGGGTAAGTATCGGGCCTCCAGCAGAGAAGATGCTCCTTCCTGTTTTAGGAATAGATAAGGTTAAGATAAATGATGAGAAGATGTAATTTAAGATCTTAAATCTTACCTTATCTTCAACTTTAAATCTTAAGGTTTAAGATTAATATTAAAGAGATAAGAGATAAGATTTAAGGGATAGATAAGATTTAAGAGAGGAGATTAAAGATAAGATTAAAGATAAGCTTAGCTTTTATTGTCATTTTTTCCTCTGGGCACAATGGCACGCATTAAAAACGAAATTCTGCTGCCTGCTCTCCCAAGTATACGTGTACATCACACACATATAGATATGATATATACATGCATCTATATGCCTACACCTTAACTCAAAAATACATATTAATCACTACATATAAATATTAATCAGTGGTTTGTTTGGATGGGCTGATTTTCATCCATCAAAGCAATTAAGGCCACCATCGATGGATCTCCAGGCCGGGAGAACAGATCGCAACACCTTTTTTTAAGAAAAATATGATGGAAATAGGCCTCACAGGATCCCTGGGGCATCACGGAAAAAAATTATCCGATTTCTGTAGGTCCGTTTGGAATAAAAACTAGTTTGGTGAACTTGGCATGTTGATTTGTTCCCCTTTTAAAAAATCTTGGCTTCCTCATCGGAGAATTCCATTGTGGGTGTTGAAGTTTGAGAGCACTTAATCTAGAGTGCACTTCAAATATGCAGCCTCCCCTACTCCCCCCGCCTCCTCCTCCCCGTGGGTGGGTCCTAGGGGGCTTCCTGGCTGCCAACACCAGCATTATAGGATGCTCAGAGCAAGGGGAGAAGAAGAATGTAGGCAGTTTTCATTACATTTGTTAATTGCTCTCTGGGCAAAAGTGCCCTCTACTCACAGCCCTGCCGGTGAGGAAGGGGAAGAGAGAAAGAAAAGGAAGAAGGGAAGAGGGAGGGAGAAAGGAGAGATAGGAAGGAAGGAGAGAGGAAGGGAGAAGGGAAGGAAGAGGGAGGGAGGGATAAAAGGAAGGAAGGAGAAATGAGAGGGAAGGGAGGGGCTGGTTTCTTTCAACTGCACCTCTTCCTCCTCTTTGCAGGGAGCGGAATGACCCCCGGGGCTGCCAGTTTCTCCCCCAGTGCAGCTTCCGATGCCAGCGGTTACAGCCCTGGGTATTCCCCTGCCTGGTCACCTACCCCAGGCTCCCCCGGCTCTCCGGGACCTTCCAGCCCTTACATTCCGTCTCCAGGTATGTGGCTATCCCAGTCCTGCTGCCCCTCCTAATGCCGTCCTCAAAGGGTGGAGTCCTGGGTTAATGTCGCTTTCCTTTTGCTTTTCCAGGGGGCGCCATGTCTCCCAGCTACTCCCCAACCTCTCCCGCCTACGAGCCACGCTCTCCCGGGGTGTACACCCCACAAAGCCCCAGCTACAGCCCCACCTCCCCTTCCTACAGCCCCACCTCTCCATCATACTCTCCCACCAGCCCTAATTACAGCCCCACCAGCCCCAGTTACAGTCCCACCTCCCCAAGTTACTCTCCAACGTCGCCCAGCTACAGCCCGACATCACCCAGCTACAGCCCAACCAGTCCCAGTTACAGCCCGACATCACCTAGTTATTCTCCAACCAGCCCTAGCTACAGCCCAACCAGTCCTAGCTATAGCCCAACATCGCCCAGCTACAGCCCAACCAGTCCCAGCTATAGCCCAACATCACCTAGTTATTCTCCAACCAGCCCTAGCTACAGCCCAACATCACCCAGCTACAGCCCAACTTCTCCCAGCTACAGCCCAACCTCTCCTAGCTACAGCCCAACCAGCCCTAATTACAGCCCGACATCTCCAAACTACACCCCGACTTCTCCCAGCTACAGCCCAACTTCCCCCAGCTACAGCCCGACGTCTCCAAACTACACCCCGACGTCTCCAAACTACAGCCCAACTTCTCCCAGTTACTCCCCAACCAGCCCTTCCTACAGCCCCACCTCGCCCAGCTACTCCCCATCCAGCCCCCGCTACACTCCGCAGTCCCCAACCTACACCCCCTCGTCGCCCAGCTATAGCCCCAGCTCGCCCAGCTACAGTCCGACCAGCCCCAAGTACACCCCGACCAGCCCATCCTACAGCCCCAGCTCTCCAGAATACACCCCGACCAGCCCGAAGTACAGCCCGACCAGCCCGAAATACAGCCCAACTTCGCCCACCTACAGCCCAACCACACCGAAGTACAGCCCGACCAGCCCCACCTACTCGCCCACGTCACCTGTCTACACCCCAACCTCGCCCAAGTACAGCCCGACCTCACCCACCTACTCGCCCACCTCCCCCAAGTACAGCCCAACCTCGCCCACCTACTCGCCCACCTCTCCCAAAGGCTCCACCTACTCCCCAACCTCTCCTGGCTACAGCCCCACGTCACCCACCTACAGCCTCACCAGCCCGGCCATCAGTCCAGATGACAGCGATGAAGAGAATTGAAGGGGCTCCTGTCCGGCTGGAGAGGAGTTGCAGCGCGACGGCGGGGTGACGGTGATTTGTTGAAAAGTCTGGACATTTGGGGGAGGGGCAGGTGGTGGGGCAGACATTCAAGAGTCCTGGGTGGAGTGGGGGCCAGCTGACCTGCCCAGTTGCCAAAGGAAAACCAAGATTTTTTTTAAATAGAGGTGAACATGGGAGGGTGGGGGAACAATCAGAGGTCCTGCTTTGGAGAAGGTCTCGATTCTTCCTTCCGATTGTTCTTTTCCGACTGTTTCTACTTTTCAGGAAAAAAAAACAAAACCACCATCCAACCTTGTAAAACGATTGCATAGATTTCCTAAATAAACCCGCCAAGTCTGTATCTGTTTGCGGGTCGGTGCCCGTTACCCCGATTTCTGCTGCACCCCCCCATGGACTGGATCTCTGTATAGTAGGTTTCTCTGTTGTATTCGGTTGGGGTGATTTATTTATGTTGAAAAACTAGGAGTTTTCTTGACTGGGATTGGGGTGGGGGTGGGTGTCCGAGCGGGTGGGTGGGGATCTGGGGGCAGTCAGAGTATTGGGGGGCGGGAGAGCAGGGGCTTGAGAGGCTTTGTTGCAGCACCAGGACAATAGTCTCACCTCCCCCCAGCAATGGAGGGAGGAAGGAAGCGAAACAATGCCGTCAAGAGCGACATTTGTTTTGTTAAGCGTTTTTGAGATTCTTGCTTTTGCTTTTTTTTTTTTTCCCTCTGCAAAATTGATAACTTTCTGGACAAAATAAATAAATTTAAAAAAATAAATAAAAACTTTTAAATTAACAGTTGATTTTGCGAAATTTGAAATTGTGCAAATGGGGATAGGGAGGGTGGGCTTCTCTTTCAGAATGCAAGAGACAGCTTGCTTACTGTCCGTTCGAAATTACGACTGACTTCAAAGAAGGGGGCTTAACCCAGACCTGAAGTACTGGCTTTTTTTGGTGGGGGTCCCTGCGGTCATGTGACACACACATACCCTTCACCTTCAGGCATTGGGTGAGGGTCGCATTTACTGTTTGCTGTGTCTTGCTGACCACATTTTGCAATAATTTTGCCGAAAAGTAGCAAAACTTCCATTTTCCAGCAAAACTACATCCACAATGAACTGCTGGTTCACTTAATGTCCACAGCGTTCGGTTAACCACCTCAAAAGGATGGGGGGCGGGGGGGGAGGGAAACCAGGTTGGTTGTATGATTGACCTGTTTTACAACTGTAACGGGCTGGCTCCAATACAGTCAGAACTGCTGGACCACCTGTCAACTCATTGCAAGCTTTCGCGACGTCTGGGGATCTCAGGATTGCAAGAGTTGGGGGTGGGGGGACAAGGGTGGTCCTTGTGCTACAGATTGTGTTGTCTCACACAGTGTCCATACTTGTGGTCAGGAAATTTGTGAAAACTGGGGAGGGAATTCTGGGAATTGAAGTTCAAACATCTTAAAGCAGGGGGGAAACAATGGTCCTTTCATGACTCCTGGACTTCAACTCCCACAATTCCTCAGCCAGCCGTGGGGAATGAGGCTAGCTTAGGAATTCTGTGAGTTGAAGTCAAGTCCTACCCCATCTTAAAAGTTGCTGTGGGTGCCATTTTCATTTCCCTTTCTGTTCAGTTTTCATTATTTTTGCATCCTTTGTGGTCAGCCGCACTTCCTGGGGTCGTTCCCAGCGTCGTAACATTGAGGCTGTAAGCCCACTGGGCTCATTAAGTCATCTGACTGTCCTGGGTGCAAACCAGGGTTCCTTGAACAACAGCACTGGAAAATTTATTCAGTAGGACAGTCATTAAGTGAGGCATCACATTGCCTGATTTTACAACCTGTTTTGCCACAGTCGTTAAGCGAGGCATCATGCAACTGCCACTTTCTCCATTGACTCTGCTCATCGAGAAATGGCTGGGTTGCAAGTAGTGACCGTGTAATCCCAGGATACTGCAACCATCATCCTTAACCTATGGTTGCTAGGCACCCAAATTCAACCACAGGAAAGCTACAACGGTCATAAGCACGAGGACCTGTCCTAAGTCACATTTTCCAATGTCATTGTAACTGAACTTGCTGAGCGAATAGCGGTACGTTTAAGGACTTCCTGTATTTTTAAGGTTCGCTGTGCCCCAACAGGCAAAGAAAAAGGAAGTCCCACCCTGACCCCGCCCCTTCCCCCAACATGCTCGCTGGGGGATTCTGGGGGTTGAAGTCCGCCCATCTTCAAGTTGTTGGAATCCGGTACAGGAGATTTTTGGGTCTGTGCAATGCGAGCCAAATGGTTTGTCTACCATAACAGAAGCCACTTTTGCAAGGGCTTAGATCAAACTTCCAGAGGCAGGTGCAGTTCACCCCACGCCCCCCAAGGGCGTGTCTCACGTTACAGTCTAACTGTAACGGCACTGTTGTAATTTGAACGGTCATTAAAATGATTAATGTGAGGAAGATATTTCTCTCTCTGGGCACAATGAGAATATATCTGCCAAACAAAAAACACACTGGCAACAGGAAGGGCATCTGGCCAGTAAAACACATTGCTAGCTCCATTCAGTTGCCCAGACTGCACCCCGCAATGATTACAGGGTCATTAAAAGGAGATGATGATGATTAATTATTTTTTTGTACCTTTCCATAGTGGGGTCCTTCCCATTTCCCTCTTCAGTAAAACCCTGCAGTAGGATTGTGAGGTAGAGAAGTACTACACAAAATAAATATATATATGTGTGTGTGTGTGTTTAAGCTTTCGCGGGTACTTCCATGTGTGCTGTTCAGCTTCCTTCGGGTATTATCCCAGGTCATTGTAGTCGTGCCTTTAAAGTTGTAGCAACGTTTCAGCAGAATCTCATCTGCCATCATCAGATGCTTCTGGATGGAGTTTGTATGTGGGTCAGGCTATCACAGCCGTTGCTTCTAAATTTGAGGCTAGCCTACTGCTGTGCCAGGATGTTTTTTTCTACATCCTGATTGGTTGGGAGTCTTGGTCTGTGTTTATTGGACTTGGAGTGTGTGTGTGTGTGTGTGTGTGTGTGTGTGTGTATAAATAAATTATCCCTCTTCCAAAGAAGGCTGCACACTTTCGCCCCAACCGCTTGCACATGTTTGTTTGCTTGCTTGAATTCAACAGGTCAGCAGGGGGCGTCTCTTGCGCTGCCGGAGGGGGGGGGGGGGGAAAAATTTAAACTTGAGGAAATGGGGGGGGGGGGGGGGGGGGGAACCGCCCCTTGCATAGAAATATTGGGGGAGGGGGGGGGAGGGGTGTTACTTTGAGCAAAGAAAAATGAATTGCCAAAAAGAAAATGAAACTGCGTTGGCCGGGAATCGAACCCGGGTCAACTGCTTGGAAGGCAGCTATGCTCACCACTATACCACCAACGCCGGTTGGAAAGGAAGGGAGCCAAAAGGTCCACATAGCAGGCGATTTTGCACCCTTCGACCCATGTAATTGACAAAAGCGAGGGGAGATGGGAGGACTTATTGACCCGTGGAGACCGCCACACGATCCTTCCCCTTCCGTGTCCGGAGAAGCTTCGTCCGGCCCAACAAAAGCCACGGGGAAGGAAAACCATTGTTGGCAGCGGTGGGATTCGAACCCACGCCCCCGGAGGGACTGGAGCCTAAATCCAGCGCCTTAGACCGCTCGGCCACGCTACCTCCGTTGGGGGCCCATGGGAAGCGAGGCACAGACATTTTTAAGGTTGGGGATAGGTTAGGGAGGGGGAGAAAGTCAAATGCAGGTGGGGAAGGGGGGAAGGAGGTTGGGGGACCCCCCCCCCCCATGGGCCTGGGTCTCGTTCCAGACGTGCTGCAGGGAGGGAGGGTTCAATGGGCGGGGCTCAGCCCTCCAATTAAGGGGGTCGAGGTTGGCCCCCGAAGCATGGGGAGAGGCGATTGCAAGTGGGGAGGGGGCGAGGACCCTTCTCCCCAGCGGAGCACCAACCCAGTTCCCTCCCGGTTTCTCGGAGTGCAGCCTGCATGCCGGCTGGGAACGATGGGGCTTGGAGTCCACCCATCCGGGATGCAGCCAGGCAAAGGGGGGGGGGGCAGCCCCTTTGGAGACCTCCCTCCCGATCCCGGGAATCTCTGCCCAGGACCGGAGCCTTGAAGCCTATAACTGATCCAATCATACGGCTGGGAATGATGGGACCCAGAGTCCCAGTTCTCGGAAAAAGCCGGCAGGGAAAGTGGGTACAGCTGCTCTCCCCCCGACTCCAAGCCCGGAATCTGAGGATCTCAGTCCAGCGTTGGAGTTTTCCCCGAGAAGCAACCTGGGTGGCTGCTGGGGATGATGGGGCTTGGAGTCCCAACTCCTCCAGGAAGCCCCAGGGCAAATGTGAGCAAATCCCAACTCTCCGGGGTCAGAGATGCCCAGCCAAACAGGCAGGGCAGGAAGAAGGTAGACTGCGCTTCTCCAGGGAGGCTCTGCGGAGGGTTTTCTCTCTCGCCACCCGGAGTCCCTGGCGCTGGCTGCGTTCGGATTTGGCCTCTCCCCGGCCCCGTAGTTTCCCCGAGCTGGAGCCTTAGAGGCCGGGGATGATGGGGGCTGGGGTCCACTCCCTCCGGCAAGCCTTTGTCCGGACATGGGTGCCCGGTCGGGGGGCGGGGAGGGCGGAGTAAGAAGCAGCACCGCGATGCAGAGGTTTAGGTGGCAGGTAGAGAGACTGCAAGGTAGACTGCGCTTATGCGGGGAGGCTCTGCGGGGGGCTTCCTCTCGCGGCCGGGAATCCCTGGCTGCGGTTGCCCTCGGTCTGCCTCTCCCCCACCCCACGGTTTCCCTCAAGCTGGAGCTTTGGTGCGGGCTGGGGATGATGGGGTCTGCAGTCCGACCCCACCGGGAAGCCCCTCTCCGAAGACGAGCCCGTGCCCAGCGCTGCCTGCCCTGCGGGGCGGGGCGGGAGGAAACGTCCGACCTCCGGGGACGGGCAGTGCCTGACTGGCTGGAAGGTCGCCTGCCAAGGAAGACTGCTCCCGTTCCGGGAGGCTCTGCTGCTCGCTGGCTCTCCCTCGTCCCACAGTTTCCCCCCCACTGCTGCGGGCTGGGGATGATGGGACCTGGAGTTCCACCCCGCCGGGATGTCTTCGGGCATCGGCCGTGCCCCAAGCGAATGCCCGGCCAGCGGCAGGAATCGACCCCAAAACTTTGGCCAAGGTAGACGGCTCCCGTCCCGGGAGGCTCTCTGCTGCTCGTCCCGGCTCTTTCTCCGCCCAGCCCCTCCGGCGGGCGTTGCCTTGCCTGCCCCGCAGTTCCCGGGCTGCGCCTCTTCGAGGCACCGGGCGCTGCTGCTGCTGCTGCTGCTGGCGGCCGGCCGAGCTCGGCTTCCCTTCGGCGGCCTCGCTTCCTCCTCCTCCGGCCCCTCCGGCCACCCCTCCGGCCGCCGCCGCCGCCGCCTCCGCCTCCTCCTCCAGCTCCGGCCGGCTGCAGAGCGACTCGGGTTCCGGGCCGGCCATGGGCAGGCGCCGCCGGGCACGGGACGCGCCCGGCCGGCTGGTGCTTCTGGCGCTGGCGCTGGCCTCCTTCTCCGCGCTGCTCCTCGCCTCGCTCAGCCTCTGGCTGGCCGCCTGGCCCCGCCACGCCGCCCGCCCGGAGACCCCCGAGCACGCCGCCGGTGCCCTGCCGCAGGTGAGGGGGCGGGCCGGGGCGCCTGAGGAAGGGTCTCTTCTTACCACCAACCCCCCCGGCTGGGGGGGGTCCAAGACGGGAGACCCCAACTCTTATCCCCTTCACCTGCCCCCCGAAAGTGAAGGGGAAGGGCTCTTGGCCGCTGGGAAGGGGTCTCTTCTTGTCCCCAGGTAGGATGCGGGACCTCCCCCTCACCCCGCTCATCTCTGGGGGGGGGGAGGTTGAAGCCGAAGGGGGCTGGGGGGCTGAGGAGGGGGTATCCTTAGCCCCCTTTCCCTGGTGCATGGGTCAGGACACACACACACACACACCCCATCCCAGTCACCTTTTCCGGTAGGGAGCTTGACCACTGGGGAGAGTATCCCTTCATTCCCCTCTCTCCCATCAGGCCGAGCTCCTCTAGTGGGGCGGGGGGAAGCAGGACCCTTCCCCACTCTCATCCCCCTCACCTGCACTGGGGGGAGGGTCTCAAGTCAAAACTGCTGAGGTCTCTTTTTATCCTCCCCCCCCAATGGGTGGGTGGAATGTGAGACCCCCCATTCCCATTCTACTCAGGTGTATCAAGGGGGGGGATATCAAGGGGGTTTGGCAGCAAGGGAGAGGGGTGCCTCTTTGGTGAATGGGGGGTCAGTAGGGCCGGCCCCTTTAGCCCCATCTGGGCCACAGGGCCCACCCCCCACCCCCACCAGCTGCTCTTGCTCACCTGCTTGGCGTGTGAACGCTGAAGTTCCTTAAACTTAAAGAACTTTCGAAAGCATCAAAACCCCCCCCCCATTCCTTCTCGCCTGCCCCCCTCCGTGGGAAAAGCAGTTTGGCCCACAGCAGCAGTGAGGCAGCCCCTGGTGGGGGGTGGGAGGCTTTGCAAAAGATATTCTCCTCCTCAGCCCCCAATCCCCCTTCTCCTTCAACCTGCCCCCCCCAACAGTTAAACAGGGTGGGGGGGGGTCCTGCATCCTGCCTGGAGACAAGAGGAAACCCCTTCCCCAGCAACTAAGACCCCTTCCCCTTCAGCATTTGTCAGAAATGGGGTGGGTCTCCCGCTTGGGCAGGGGGGTTGGACTAGATGACCTACAAGGTCCCTTCCCAACTCTGATTATCTGTTATTTTCATTTTGGGGGGCAGGTGAAGAGGATAAGAGTGGGGGTCTTGCATCTTGGACCCTCCCCCCAGCCAGGTGGGGAGTCATCCTTACCCTAACCATCTTGCAAAGCCCCCCACCCCAGCGTGGGTCTGAAATTTCCATACACCCCCCCTTCCCAAACTTTTCAGGGGGGCAGAGTTTAGAGAGGGGAGGGTGAGAACGCATGCTGCACTGAGAGTCAGGGATGCATGCTTTAAAAGGGGAGGGGAGCCCAAGCCACAAGTGTGAGCCCTTCCTCCTTTTGGGGGGGAGAGGGATAACAGAGAATAAATTCCAGATAACAGATAAGAGTTGGAAGGGACCTTGCAGGTCATCTAGTCCAACCCCCTTCTCAAGCAGGAGACCTTACACCATTTCTGACAGATTGGAGTTGTAGTGCCTCCCTGGTGCCCCCAGGGAGTCCGCCTGAGACCTCCAAGTGGGGAGGGGAATGGGAGCCCCTCCCCCTTTTGCACTGTTTTCCTACCCCACCCTTGGACCCCACACCCAGCAGCTGGCCTGGCTTGGCCTCTGGGAGGCTGGATGGCTGCCTGGGCTGGCCGGGGTCCTGTAGCCCACCAGCTGAGGGGAGGAGGGGGAGCACCAACAGCTGTTTTGTGGGGGGCTGAAGAGGCCAGGTGGACTCTACACCCCACTGCGGCATTCGATCCCAGGACCGGCTGACGAAGGTTGCCCTTAAGTCTGGCATGGCACAACACAAAAAAGAAATGAGTTTTGAATACTTGCAATTTTGAAGTTTGGGGCCTCATTTAGTCCAGTGGTTAAAGCACCAGGATATAAATGAGGAGATGGGGAGTTCTAGTCCTGCCTTAGCCACCAGTTGCGTAACTTTGGGCCAATCACCAGGCCGTTATGAGTTCTAGTCCTATTTAGGCATGAAAGGCAACTGGATGAACCAACCACCAGGATACAGAGAGTTATAGTTGTGCCTTAGCTATGAAAGCCACTTGGATGTCTTTTGGAAAGCCAGCATCTATCTTTTGCTGTATGTGTGTGTGTCTTTCTCTCTCTCCCTCTCTCCTTCTCTCTCTCTCTCTCTCCTTCTCTCTCTCTCTCTGCTTCTCTCTCTCTCTCTCTCCTCTCTCTCTCTCTCTCTGCTTCTCTCTCTCTCTCTCTCTCTCTCTCTCTGCTTCTCTCTCTCTCTCTGCTTCTCTCTCTCTCCTCTCTCTCTCTGCTTCTCT
>BLBF01000084.1:1242448-1271139 GCA_015471245.1 Laticauda colubrina | reverse complement strand
ATCCATACAGAAGCCTGATGATGGCAGATGAGATTCTGCTGAAACGTTGCTACAACTTTAACAGAACTACAATGACGTGGGATAATACCCGAAGGAAGCTGAACAGCACATATATATATATATATATCACTTAACAACCCTGTCTCACCTTCTGATCGAGCCAAGTCTGGGGAGGGGGAAAGAAGCTGAATTCACTTAACGACTGTGTGACTCACTCAACAACTGCAGTGATTCACTTAATGGTGGCCAGGAAGCTCATAAAATGGGGCAAAACTCACTTGGCAAATGTCTCGCCTAGCAACAGAAATGTTGTGATCATAACTTAATTCTTTCATTTAATTCAACAATTCAAGTAATTAATTTGAGCTTGTTCAACTAATTATTTCAGATTTAATTCTCTCTGATATTTAAGGAGGAATTTCAAGATGAAACTATACCCGGAAGTTTCAATTTAAATCTCCAGAGGTGTCTCCTCTTCAGTTTCTTATCTCTATGCACAGGAAGATGGCGCGGAGCCCGAAATCCTCCAATTCTCGCGAGACGCGACGTGATTCCAGAGGGCGGAGCTCGAAGTGTGGCGGCTGTCTTTCGCCGCCCATCGCCCCAACGCGGGGAAGAAGCTTCCGGGAGGAAAGGAGAAGGCGGGCCGCCTTTCGCCTCCTCCTCCTGGGATACCTGCCGCGGGGAGGCCCGGAGCTCGCCTCTGATGGCGCTCCGCAACTCTACACGCGCACTATCAGTCGCACCGTTACGATGGTGACACGTGTCGACTCCCGCATCGACAGTCGCGTGTCAATGCTTCCCCGGCCGGGTCAGGATTCAGGAGGCTTAATTTGAAGAGTGGCCAACTTTAATGTATTATTTCATCAGGTGGATTCATTCCTTGTTATAAATCGCTTTAAGGTTGTGCAGCCCTTAATTTGTTATTTTATTAAGTTGATCATTTATTCAAAATTAATGTTATTTCATTGAACTGTTTATTATTATGCATGAACTTAATTGATGTAATGGTGTCCATCCCATAATTTATTACATTAATCATGAATGAATGAAGGTCACCCTTAGTTTGTTATATCACTGAATTGTGTAATAATTTATTATTATGTATAAAATTACTTTATTACCCTATTTTATTAATCACCGTAAATGAATGAAGGACACCCCTTCATGTCATTTCATTGAACAGTGTAATAAATTTACTATGATATATACAGTTATTGATATAATGAAGGACACCCTTTATTATTAAATTAATTATAAAACAAACGAAGGACACCCTTAGTTTGTTAAATTGTGTAATAATTTACTATTATATATAAAATTATTGGTGTAAATCACACCCTTTAATTGGTATTATTGGTTAAATTAATCATGAATGAATGGATACCGCTGAGTTTGTTATTTCATTTGAATTGTGTGATAAATTTACTATGGTATATAAAATTATTGATGTAATGAAGGACATCCCTTTATTGTTTATTACATTAATCATATGATTAATGTAATAAACAATAAAGGGATGTCCTTCATTATATCAATAATTTTATATGCCATAGTAAATTTATCACACAATTCAAATGAAATAACAAACTAAATGGTATCCATTCATTCATGATTAATTTAATCAATTAAATTTACTTATACATAAAGCTGCTGATGTAATGAAGGACACCCCTTAATTTGTATTATGTATTAAATTTATCATTCTATTGTAAATTAATTTGAACTAACCAGTTAGTTTGTTATTTAATTGAATTGTGTAATAATTTACAATGATACATAAAATTATTGGTGTAATGAAGGACACTCCTTAATTTATTACTGTATTTTATTAATCATCATAAATGAATGAAGGACACCCCTTAGTTATTTCATTGAATAGTGTAATAATTCATGCATAAAATTGTTGATATAATGAAGGACACCTCCTTTAACTTATTATTTATTAAATTAATCATAAATGAAGAATTATGGTTTATTTCACTGAATATTGGTTTATTTCACTGAATAATTTACTTATACATAAAGCTGCTGATGTAATGAAGGACACCCCTTAATTTGTATTATGTATTAAATTAATCATTCTATTGTAAATTAATTTGATGGCTGTGTAGGTAGTCCTTGACTTATGACCACAATTAAGCTCTGAAGTTCTGTTGCTAAGTGAGACATTTCTTATAGTGAGTTTTGCACCCTTTTACGACCTTTTTTGTTAAGTGAATCGTTGCACTTCTTAACTTAGTCACATGGTTGTTAAAAGTGAATCTGGATCTCCCCATTGATTTTGACTGTCAGAGGGTCACAAATGGGGATCGCGTGACACAGTGACCATCATAAAGATGAGTCAGTTGCCAAGGGTCTGAATTTGGATCGTGTGCCCAGGTGTATGCTACAACGGTTGTAAGTATGAAAAATGGTCATAAGTCACACTTTTTGGTCCTGTTGTAACTTCCAACGGTCACAAAATGAACTGTTGTAAGTTCAAGGACTGTCTGTATTACAAAAGACTAGTATCTTGGTTTTACATGTCAATTTCCTGGCTTTGTCCAATACAAGGAAATCTTTTTCTTGGCTACTAAATTAATTCTGCAATGGTCTAGAATATTTGGACCCAGAATAAACTTGCTACAATTTCATTGTAATGATCAAAATTGATATTTTGGAGGGTTTTTTTTTTCTTCCAATCCACAGAAACCTCACTTCCTCTTGGGCTCTGTGTCCTTCCTAAACTGGGATGACTAAAACTGCTTTCCACTGAAGTTGAACCTGGAATTTTGACTCTAACCAGGATACTGCTTGAACCAGGATAAATACTTGAATAAACAAGTAGAGTCTCATTTAGTGGTCGTCCTGTTGAAGACCCCTTTGAAGGGTTCCTGATGGACTCTGCCGAATTCCCTGTGGAGGATCCAGTTACGCCAGATTTGCTGCTGCTAACCGGCAGTGCTAACGGTGGGGAAGCTGGAGAAACATCTGGACCAGCTTCCAAAGTGCCAAGACTTAATGGAACTCAAGAAGAGACAGATCTCGCTGTCCATGGACTTTCTCAAGAGGAAGAAGAAGAATCCAGCTTCCAGGACACTGCGGTGGACTCCGAGGAAAAACTGGACAATGAGAAGAAGGAGGAAGAAGGGGTTGAAGAAGGTGGCGCATGGATTGATGGAGGAGAATATTAGTGAGTTGGGGTCCCTGCGTGTCTTAGGAATAAAACACGCTGCGGTTTAAGACAGGACAACTGAGCCTTCCTCTATCCTGGATAAAGGAAGATCTCGGAATAGGTTTATCCTCCTGGATATGGACGTGCCCTGAATTTCCCCGAAAATAAGACCCTGACTTATATTTTGTTTCCCACCAAAAAAGGTACCAGGTCTTATTTTGGGGGGATGTCGTACACTGACTCACCTCACTTGCGCGCGTCGCCCCTGGCCTCCTTCCAGAAGTCCTTCTTCTGCGGCAGGCAAGGCTTTTCTGAAGGCCTCTGCAGCCGATAAGAGCCGATAACTCTGGATCGATCCAGAGCTTTGCTACCAGCCACAGAGGCCTTCAGGAAAGCTTTGCCGGCTGCTGAAGAAATGGACTGGCAGGGCAGGTGTCGGGGGGTGCGAGGCCTGGCTACACCTGTCCGAAGGTAAGTAGTAGGGCAGCTCCACTCTCTCCCCCTAAATCCCCACCCTAGTTTAATTTTTACGTAATCTTAATTAGGGCTTATATTGGGTGCATATGTAAAAATCTAGGACTTTCAGGGTAGGTCATATTTTCAGGGAAACAGGGTAGAAGATAGAGTTGGAAGGGATTTTGGGGGTCTTCTGGTCTGTGGCATGCGTGAGGCATGCCATGGTTGGAGTTGGGAAGGGCAGGTTAATGAGGGGTCTCTGAGCTTGGGATGGGAAGGGTTTCCTTGCAGATGTGACCCAACCAGGTAACTTCATCAGTGGTGGAAGGAAGAGCAGCTAGATCTGTCTCTTGCAGAGAAAGAGAGGAAGAGAATGGGAGGAGACAATGGGAGGAGGAAGACGTACTGTAGGTTCCATGGTGTTCTCTGAACTTGGTGGTTTGCTTGCAGATGTTTCATGACCCAACTAGGTAACATCATGAATGCTAGAAGGGAGTGGAGAGAAGGAGAAGGGAGGTGATGAAGGAAGAGTGGAGAAGGAAGAGGAAGATGAGGAGGAGGAAGAGGCGGAAGACAAGAATTGTGGGGTCCTGGGAGCTCTCTACATATTTCTTGCAGATGTTTCATGACCCAGCTAGATATCATCACTGCTAGAAGGGAATGAAGTTTGTGGAGAGGAGGAGAAGGAGGAAGGACTGTGGGGTCCTTTGTGCTTTTGAGCTTGGTTGTTTTCTTGCAGACTTTGTAACCCAACTGGGGAACGTCATCGGTGCTAGAAGGGAAGGGATTTGCAGAATGGAGGGAGACAGAAAGGAAGAACGAATGAACAAACGAACTGTGAGGTCGTTGGGTGTTCCTCTGAGTTTAATTGTTTCCTTGCAGGCATTTCATGAACTAACTAGCTAACATAATCAGTGCTAGAAGGGAGTGGGATTTGCAGGAAGAGGGAGGAGGAAGAGGAAGAAGAAAAGGACTGGAGTCCTCAGTGCTCTCTGAGCTTGGTTCTTTTCTTGTAGACATCTAGGGAACTAGACTAGGGAACATCATCAGTTCTAGAAGGTTAGGAGGAGGAGGAGGAGGAGGAGGAAAAGGACTGGGGTCCCTGGTGAGCTTGGTTATTTTCCTGCAGATGTTTCATGACTCAACTAGGGAACATCATCAGTGCTAGTGATGGCAAATTAGTTGAAAGTAGAGGAGTTGGCAGGATTTATAGCATTAGTTACTAGCAGCTCATAGATTGGTTCATACACCGCGCAACTGGCGTATGTCTCCTCTCTTTCCTAGCTTTCCAGCATACGACTTCTTGGAGGCCCCCCGGCTTTTGACCGGCTCCTGGGCTGAGTACAGTCACACCCCAGAGAATTTCTTGAAGGGCTGCAAGTGGTAAGTAGCCGTTGGAAAGCTCTTTCATTGGGCCAGTGGGGCTATCTGGGTCTTTGAAGCGAAGGCCCCTTCCCACTTCAATCCATCGGAAGAGAGATGGATGAGACCTTGGAGGTCTTCTAGTCCAACCCCCTGCTCGAGCAGGAGACTCTACACCAGTTCAGTCCAGTCTCTTCTTAAAAACCTCCATTGATGGAGCCCCCACAACTTCTGATGGCAAGCAGTTCCTCTGGTCAGTTGTCCTCATCGTTAGGAAGTTTCTCCTCAATTCCAGGTTGCTTCTCTGCTTGATCAGTTTCTATCCATTGCTTCTGGTCCTGCCTTCTGGGGCTTTGGAGAATAGGTGGACCCCCCTTCTTTGGGGCAGCCTCCCAAATACTGGAAGGTGCTATCCTGCCCCCCTCCAGTCCTTCTTTTCTGTAGACTGGCTGAACCCAAATCCTGCAACCGTTCTCGTATGTTTTAGTCTCTGGCCTTTGATCCTCTTAGTCCCTTGTTCTGGATTTGGGCTGCTGGTTCTTCTTTCTGGCGCTGTTCCTTAGGCATGGGGATTTCTCCAACCTGCTGCAGGAGATCTTCTCCTTGGGTGGGACTGTACAGAAGAAGGCCATCCAGGGACCTGGAGACTGGTCCCAGCAGCAGTGGAGTGGTAGGAAGGCCGAAAGAAGTAAATAGAAGGCAGCTGAACGACGGGGAGGGAAGGGGTTAAAAATGGGAGAAGGAAGGATTCCAGGGGGCAAGCAGATGGACAGGGGAGCCCACAGGTTCCAGTCGAAAGCAGGTAGGAAAGGGAAGGTATAGATCTCCTAGGCAGAATTTGTGGGTTGACCAGTGTTTCTTAGCCTTAACACCTTTAAAATATGAGGACTTCAACTCCCAGAATTCCTTTTAAGGCATGTGGAGTTTAATGCCAGAATTCCCTTTAAGTGGGGTGGACTTCCACTCCCAGAATTCCCCAGCCAATTTGACTTAAGCTGTCTGGACTTCCAGAATTCCCCATTCAGCATGTTTTAAGAGGAGTGGACCAACTCCCAGAATTCCCCAGCCAGTGTGCTTTAAGAAGTGTGGACTTCAATTCCCAGAATACCCCAGCTAGCATGCTTTATGATAGGTGGAATTCAATGCCCAGAATTCCCCAGCCAATGTGATTTAAGATATCTGGACTTCAGCTCCCAGAATTCCCCATTGCTTGGCTAGGGCATTCTGGGAGTTGAAGTCCATCCCTCTTAAAGCATGCTGAGGCTGAGAAGCATTGGAACACAACTCTCCTTTGTCAGTCACCTTTGTGTTGTCGTTCTCCCCAAGTTTGTGGCTGAAAAAAAAAAAGCCCAACTCGTTCTGTGAGATGAGCCGCAAGTAGAAGCCCTCCTGAATGGGGGAGAGCCTCTTTGACCCCCCCCCTCCCCGCCTCTCCTCCTTTCTACAGGGCCCCTGATGGGACTTGCCTGCTGACCAACAGTGCCGACCACACACTGCGAATATACAACCTTCCTCCGGAGTTGTATGCGGAGCAGTGGGGAGACGTGGCTGAAATGGTAGGTGGGTTTATTGTTCCGTTTGGGCTCCCAGGTACGGCTGGGTGGGATTTGGAGCGGTTTGGAACAGTTCGGTAGAACTGGTTGTTAACGATTCTGCGCAGTTCGGAGAACCGGCAAATCATGCCCCTGGCTGGCCCCTCCCCTCCCCTCCCCGCCCAGTTAGTCCTTATCGTGCATGCATGGCGTTGCTGACTGGGTTCTCCCCCCGCCCAGTCACTCCTTAAGGTATTTCCCCTCCCCGACGATCAGCTGTTCCAACAATCAGCTGTGTGCCGGGATCCCCCTTGTTGTCTTATTGCTTCGCCAGGAGGCTTCCCTGAGGGCCAGGAGGCCAAAAAACAGCACCGGGGGCGGGAGGGGGGGGCTGCAAAAAAAAAAAAAAAAGCCACACCCATCCAGTCACCTGGCCACGCCCTCCTGGCCACGTCCACAGAACCGGTGGTAAAAAATATTGGCATCCCACCCCTGCTCCCAGGCAAGTCCTCGACTTGCAGAAGGTTTGTTGAGGGACCATTCAAAGTCACAACGACGCTGAAAAAAGGGAATGTAGGGCCGTTTTTCACACTTGCAACCGTCTGTGGTACATTCAAAATTCAGAGGCTTGGCCACCGACTCGCATTTACGACGGGTCGCAGACACCCTGGAGGGGGATGTGTGTCATGCAATCCACTTTGGGTGATTGTCTGAGAAGCCAAGTCCCTGTGGGGGAGCCAGATTCACTTAACGACCGTATCGCTCTCTTAATGACTTATGATTTGCTTAGCAACTGTGTGACTCCTTTTGGAATGGCGGTGATTCGCTTTAACAACGGTGGCAAGGAAGGCTGTAGAACAGGGCAACGCTCACTTAACGAATGTGTCCCTTAGCCACTGAAATTTTGGGCTCAATTGTGGTCGTAAATCGAGGACTTGCCTGTGAATAAGTCAATTAAAAAAAAAAAAAAAGCACACGTACTTAATACCAGCCAGTTCCTGATTTACAACTACAATGGGGGATTGAATTTCTGTTACTAAGTAAGGCAGTTGTTAAAGTGAATCATGCCTATTTTTTTGCAACAGTTGTTAAGTGAATCACGCAGTCGTTAAGCAAATCTGGCTTTCCATAACCTTTGTAAGAAATGCAAGTTGCCAATTTTAAACGTGGCCACAGAGATGTTGCAATGGTCACAAGTGTGTGAGGATGGTTGTAAGTGCCTTTTTTCAATGCTGTTGTCACTTCAGTCACTAAATGGATGGCCGTAAGTCGAGGACTGTACTCCTTTCTTCTTCTCCTATTTTCTCTGAAAGAACGCTGGCTGCAGCGTGAAGCCCCTTCTGAAAAGGGCTTCAGTTGTGAATGCTGAATTGTGGATGTGTGGGGAGGACAGGCCACACTGTTGAAGCGAGGGAGGAGGAAGGGAGGATATAGAAAAGGAAGGAAGGAAGGAAAAGGAAATAAGAAAGGAAGGAGGGAGGGAGAGAGAAAAAATAGAAAAGGAACGAACAAGATGGGTACAGAGGAAAGAAGGAGATGAGAAAAGGAAGGGAGGAAAGAGGGAAGGAGAGAGAAAAGGAAGAAAGAAAGTAGAAAAGGAAAGAAAAGGGAGAGGAAATAGAAAAGGAAGGAAGGAGATGGGAGGTAGGAAGGAAGGAAAAAGAAAGGAGATGAGAAGGAAGGAAGGAGAGAAAAGGAAAGAAGAAAAGGAGGGAGGAAATAGAAAAGGAAGGAGGAGAAAGGGAAGGAAGAAGGAACAAAGGAGATAACAAGGAGGAAGGAAGGAGAGTGAAAAGGGAGGAAGGAAATAGAAAACCAAAGAAGGGAGGGAGGGAGGGAGGGAGGGAGAGGAAATAGAAAAGGAGATGGAAAGAAAGAAGGAGATGAGAAGGAAGGAGAGAGAAAAGGAAGAAAATAGATAAGGAAAGAAGGGGAGGATGGATGGAGAGGGAGGAAATAAAGAAGGGAAGGAGATGGGAGGGAGGGAGGGAGTGGATGAGAAAAGGAAGGAAGAAGGAAGGAGATAAGGAAAAGAAGGAAAATAGAAAAGGAAGTAGGGAGAAATGAAATAGCAAAGGAAGAAAGGAGAGGGAGAGGGAAAGAGAGGAAGGGAGGAGATGCAAGCAGAAGGGATGTGAACTGGGCCTGAATTCACACCTCCGTTGTCCTCTCATTGTTCTTCGGTGAGCCAATCCTCGGGGGAATTCTGGGAGTTGAAGTCCCCCCATCTGCCCAGGACGGGCGGAGAAAGAAACGCTCCTCAGGTTGAACGACTCCCTGGCCTTTCAGAAGGGCCCTGGAGCCTTTTGGGGCGCGAGCCTCCCCCCGTCCCAGTCAGCCTCCGGGGCCGCCCTGTTGGAAGCCCACGTCTCCCCTTCTTTCCCTCCACAGAGCCCCGTCCTGCGCATGGTGGAAGGAGACACCCTCTACGACTACTGCTGGTTCCCGCTGATGAATTCCTCCCAACCGGAAACGTGCTTGTAAGTTGCTCCCTTTGGTTCTTCCCCCCGCCTTTGGCTTTTGCTCCCCCAAACCCCAAAGGGACCCACCCTGAAAAAAAACCTCAGGATCATCCTCTTTTAGCAACCCCATAATCCCTTGCGGGGTGGAGTCTGGGCAACTGAATGGACTTTGGGGTGTTTTACTGGCCGGATGCCCTTCCTGTTGCTGATGTGGAGTTTTGTTCAGCAGATATATTCTCACCGTGCCCAGAGAGAGAGAAATGTCTGCCCCTACTTAGGCTTCAACTCAATAGCCTCCTGATTGTTTTGCCTCATTTTACGATCTTCCTTGCCATGGTTGTTAAGGGAATCACTGCAGTTGTTAAATAAGTCACTCGGTGACTTAAGCAAACGCAGCTTCCCCATGGACTTGGCTTTGTCAGATGGTCACCAAAGGGGATCACGTCACCCCCAGGACGTTGCTACTATTATAAATACAAGATGTTTGCCGAGTGTCTGAATTTTGATCACGTGATCATGGATTTTATGGCCTTCCTGACCGTCATTGTTAAGTGAATCCATGTGGTTGTTTAAGTGAGTCACCCAGTCGTTAAGTGTGAAATTGGTCCTAAATCCCTTTTTTCAGCGCTGTCGTAACTTCAGACGAAATAGAGTAGAGTACAATAGAATAATGGAATGAAGAATAGAATAGAACAGAATTAGAATAGAATTGAGAAACAATAGAATAGGAATAAAATAAGAATAGAATAACAATAGAATAATAGCATAGCATAGCACAGAGTAGGAATAAGAATAGGAATAGAATAGAATAGAATTGAGAAATAGAATACAATTAGAATAGAAAAACAATAGAATAGAATGGAAATGGAATAAGAACAGAATAGAAATACAATAGGAATAGAACAGAGAAAAAGTACAGAGTAGAATTCAGAAACACAATATAGAAATAGAGCAGAGTATAGAAACAGAATAGAAAAGAGTAGAATAGAATTAGAATTGAATTGAAAAATATAATAGAGTAGAATAGGAATAGAATAAGAATAGAATAACAGAATAGAATAGAAATAGAATAAAACAGAATAGAGAATAATAACTTTATTTGCCTTTGAATGTCCACTAATCAACATACATTAAAATGAAACTTCGTTGCATCCAGCTCTCTAAGGGTCTCCACCTCCAACACACACTACACGAACATGACAAAACAAACAAGCAAATGCAAGAATTACGTATGTACCCACATATCTACTCCCCCCCCCATGTACCCCTTGCGTGTCAGTTGTGCACTCTGTGTACGCCTTGTGGGTTCCTTTATGCTCCCAGCCTCCTCTTCCTCAACCTGGCTTGCTTGGGGTCCATGCTAGCCTTCCTCATCCCTTCCTTCCCTGCCTTCTCTTCCCCATGCAGCCTGGCCAGCAGCAGCCGAGACAACCCCGTCCACCTGTGGGATGCCTTCAGCGGGGAGCTCCGGGCCTCTTTTCGCCCCTACAACCACCTGGTGAGTAGGTGTGAAGGTGTGAGAGCCTCCCCCTCTCACGCGCTTGTGCACACATGCACACACACACACATCTCTTGTCCAGGAATGAAATCCTCTGGTTAATCATTCAAACTTGTCTGCACTTTGTTCTGTTAATGAAATAAAATATCTACAGAGCCCCTCACATCCAGGACATAAATGGCTTCAACTTTCTACCCTCAAAAATGACGTTATAAGGCACTGCACACCAGAATAACTAGACACAAGGACAGTGTTTTTCCCTGCATGCCGTCACTCTGCTCAACAACTAATACAATGCTGTCCAACTATCTACTAAGCTTGTAAAACTATTCATCTTCTCACCCTTCCTATCTCCTTTTCTACTTACGACTATAAATTTGTTGCTCGTATCTTTAGACTATATTGTTTTATTTAGTTTCCTAGTATGATTGATGTTGATTGCTTATTTAGCATCCTATGACACACACAAAAAAAGGCACCAGGTCTTATTTTCGAGGGATGTCCTCCACTGACTAACCTTGCTTGCCTGTGTCGCCCCTGACCTCCTTCCAGAAGTCCTTCTTCTGTGGCTGGCAAGGCTTTCTTGAAGGCCTCCACAGCCCATAACAGACCTCAGGATCGATCCAGAGCTTTGTCATCAGCTCCAGAGGCCTTCAGGAAAGCCTTGCCAGCAGCAGATGAAATGGGCCGGCAAGGTAGGTGTCGGGGTGTGTGTGTGAAGCCTGGCTACAACTGTCCAAAGATAAGTAGTAGGGCAGCTCCACTCCCCCATCTCCACCCTAGTTTAACTTTTACTCATCTGCTCTGGAGTGGGTGGGAATCTTAATTAGGGCTTATTTTGGGGTTAGGGCTTACTTTCAGGGTAGGTCGTATTTTCGGGGAAAGTGTAATTCCCACAACACTGTCACGCTATCTACTAAGATTGTATTACTATTCTTTTCACCCTTCCTATTACCTGTCTCCTTTTCAACTTATAACTTCGTTGCTTGTATCTTTACAATTTATATGGTTTCATTTATTTTCCTAGTATGACTTACGTTGATCACTTATTTAGTATCCTAATACTAACACTAAGTGTTATGATTCTTGATGAATTCTTGATTTTTTTTCTTTATGTACACTGAGAGTATATGCCCCAAAGACAAATTCCTTGTGTGTCCAATCACACTTGGCCAATAAGGAATTCTATCTTCTATCTAATGAACCAAACTTAGAATATCACATCCTGTTTGGTAGCCATGATACAAAAAAAAAAAAAAAAAGATGTTGAGACTCGGGGAAGAGTGCAGAGAAGAGCAACAAAGAGGATTAGGGGACTGGAGGCTAAGAATGGTTGCTGGGATTCAGTATGTCTAGTTTAATGAAAAGATGGACTAGGGGTGACATGATAGCAGGGTTCTTGTATTTGAGGGGCTGGCCCAAAGAAGAGGGGGACCCCCTATTATCCAAAGTACTAGAGGGCAGGACAAGAAGCAATGGATGGAAACCAATCAAGGAGAGAAGCAACCTGGAATTAGGGAGATATTTTCTGACAGTAAAGACAATTAACCAGTGGAACTGCTCGCCACTAAATGTTATAGGTGCTTCTTCATTCCTGGAGGCTTTCAAGAAGAGACTGGGCTGCCCTCTGTCAGAAATGGTGTAAACTCTCCTGCTTGGGTGGGGGGTTGGACTAGATGACCTACAAGATCTCTTCCAACTCTAGTTACTCTATTAATTAACCAGTGGAACAATTTGCTTCCAGAAGTTGTGATTGCTCCAACACTGGAGGTTTTTAAGAAGAGCCTGGACACACCCATTTGTCTGGAATGGGATAGGGTTGTTGTTTTTTAACAGAGTTGGAAGGGACAGTCTCCTGCTTGAGCAGGGGGTTGGACTAGAAGACCTCTAAAGTTCCCTTCCAATCTATCTTTGATTCTGTTATGTAATGAAGGTAACTTAATTTTTAAAAGACCCAAATAAAAAATTCCTGGGAGGTTGAGGCTCTACAATATCCCTCCCTCCCTCCCTCCTTCCCTCCCTCCCTCCCTCCCTCTCTCTCTCTCTCTCTCTCTCTCACACACACACACACACACACACACACAAAGAGGACCTGGAAGAGTTTAAAGAAGAGACCGGACTGCCATCAGTTAGAAATGATGTAGAGTCTCCTTTTTGGGCGGAGGGGGTGGGGGTGTGCAGGTTGGGCTAGATGACCTCCAAGGCCCCTTCTATCCCTTCTAGATAGAGCTTGATCTCCAGTCTTGTCCTTCCATTCCAGGACGAGCTGACAGCCGCCCACTCGCTCTGCTTCACTCCCGATGGTGCCCAGCTCTTTTGCGGCTTCGACAAGACAGTGCGCGTGTTCGACACCTCACGGCCCGGACGGTCGTGTGAAAACCGACCGACGTTCGGTGAGTCGTGGGGGGGGTCTGGTTCAGGTTCGAGGGGCAAAGCCAAGGTCTCCCCACTCCATGTGACTCCAGAGCCATCAGTTGCCGACCCCTGATTTTAATGGAAGGAAATGCAGGGTGTTAATGCAATACAAGTAGTCCTTGATTTACGACCATGCGTTTAGTGACCGGTTTTGGAGTTATGACAACAGTGCAGGGGGGAAGCGACTTGGGCCCCCCCTCTCCCCCCATGTTTAGTGTCCCATCTTCCGCGGTCATATGATAGAAAATGTGGGCACTTGGGATGCCTAACCTTGTTCTGTTCAATTCTATTCAATTCTATTCTTATTTCTATCCTATCCTATCTTAATATCTATTCTATTCTTAATTCTTAATTGTAATCTATTCTTATTTCTAGTCTGTTTTATTGCGTTCAACTGTATTCTATTCTTATTTCTATCCTATCCTATCCTATCATAATTTCTGTTCTGTTCTCTTCTTATTTCTATTCTCTTCTTATTTCTATTCTATTTATTCTATATTCTTATTTCTATTCTATATTCTTTATACTCTTATTTCTATTCTATGCTATTATTTCTCTTCTGTACTCATTTCTATTCTATTCTATCCTATCCTAATTTCTATCGTATCCTAATTTGTATTCTATTCCATACATTTCTATTCTATTTATCCTATCTTAATTTCTATTCTATTCCTATTTTTATTATTCCATTCCATATTCTATTCCATATTTTTTCTGTTAAATATTTTCTTTTTTATTCTTTTCTATTTCTATTCCATTCTTCCATTCCCTATTGTATTCTATTCTGTTCTAAACTCTATTCTATTATTACGGGTGTGTGTGTCTAAAATGCCGTTTCCCGCCCTCTTTTCCCCCCCAGCCAAGAAACAAGGGCAAAGCGGGATTATCTCCTGCATCGCGTTCAGCCCGACGCAACCCCTCTACGCCTGTGCCTCGTATGCAAAGACCGTCGGCCTCTACTCCCGCGTCGAGGGAGACCCTTTGGCGATGCTCGTTGGGCACCGTGGGGGTGTCACCCACGCCGTCTTCTCCCCGGATGGCATTTATCTCTTTACTGGCGGTCGTAAGGTGAGACCCGAGGTCCTGGCATGGCAGGTGTCAGTCTCTCGAACCCGGTTCCGGGGTGTGTGACTGGTTGGGGATGGGAGAAGGGAGCTGGGCACATTCCTCCTCCTTTTTTTAAAGCTGTCTCAATCCCCTCTGGCCAGGATGCCGAGATTCTCTGCTGGGACCTCCGGCAGCCAGGCGAAATCGTCTTCTCGCTCCCCCGTACAGTGTCCACCAACCAGAGGATGTATTTTGACCTGGATCCGTAAGTGATCGCCCTGAGGAGATTTCTCCCCCACCCCTCCTCCTGTCCTGGCGGTTTTTTTCTTGGGGGGCCTGTGGGGGTGGGGGTGTCTCTGAGCTGGGAGGTTGGGTTGCAGACGTTTCGTGACCCGACTAGGGAATGGCATCTGTGCTAGAAGGGAGTGGGAGTGGTGGAGGAGGAGAAGCAGAATGGGGGGGAGAGGAGGAGAATTAGGAGAAGATAGTGAGGAGGAGGAGGAGGAGGACAGTAGAAGGAGGAGAGGGAAGGAGCAGGGTAAGAGGAGAAAGGGGGAGGGGAGGACGGTGAGGACAGGAGATGGAGAAGGGGAGGAGGATAGGAAAGAGGAGGAGGATAGGAGGAAGAGGGGAAGGAGGGGAGGATGATGATAGAAGGAGAGGGAGGATAGAAGAAAGGGGAGAAGGAGGAGGGAGATAGGAGAAGGGGAGGAGCAGGGTAGGGGGAAGAGGAGAAGGAATGAGAGGATGGGAGGAGGAAGAATGGAAGAGAAAGGAGCAAGAGGAGCAGGGGAGGAGGAGGAAGAAGGGAAAAGAAAGGAAGAGGAGCAGGAGTGGGAGGAGGAGGAGAGGAAGAGAAAGGAAGAGGAGCAGGAGTGGAAGACGATAGAAGAAGGAGGAGGAAGTTAGGAAGAGGAGAAGGAGGAGTGGGACAGGAGAAAGAGGGGAAAGGAGCAGGGTAGGAAGGAGAGAAGGAAGAGCGGGATAAGAGAAAGAGGAAGGGGAGGGGGAGGGGGAAGGAGAAAGGAGGGGGAGGGAAGGATAGAAGGAAGGGGAGAAGGAAGAGGGTGATAGGAGGAAGAGGGGAAGGAGGGGGGTTCGATGAAAGGAAAAGGAGGAGGTAGGGGGAAGAGGAGGAGGAAGAAAAAAGTTATCTTGCAGACGTTTCATGACCCAGCTAGGTTACCCCATTAGGGCTACAAAGAGACCAGCACACACAACTGTCCAGCCACTGACACTCAGATAATCAGGGATTAACCCCAGACAAACAACCAAGCAGGAAACAATACCCTCCTAAAAGAACTACTGAGAAGAAAACCACAGCCCAGCCAACACGGGCAAGGCCAGCTAGTCCACATAAACAGGGAGCAAACCTCACTCTTGTAGCGCTGATGACGTTACCTAGTTGGGCCATAAGACGTCCGCTACCATTGGTCGTCAACAGTGGGACTGATGCTACAACATTGATGTGAGGAAGGCCAATGTGGCGTTCTATGACAGCCGGAACTTCTCTCAGGCCACTTGTAATTTGTAATAGCCACTAAGCAGCAGGTCATAAAGCTGAGGACTACTTAAATGAGGTCGCTAAGCGTTGACCCTGACTGATGGCCCACAAGCGATCCTTGGCTTGCGACCGCCAGAAGGGAAGATGAAGCTGGGGTGTAGACCCCAGAAATTGTGCTGCGTTTCCCGCAACCCAACCATGCCCTTGGTTCCTCAGAGCCACTGGTTCCACTGAAAAAAAGTGACAGCTGTTTCACACTTAACGACCATTGTAACTTCATGTGAATTGTTGGAGGTGCCATGACCGGAATTCAGACAGTTGGCAACTGACTCGTACTTACGATGGTCGCAGCATCCCAGGAGGGAGGTATGTGTGTGTGAGAGACACGCAATCCTCTTTGCCGACTTTCCGACAAGCCGTGGGGAAGCCAGATTCACTTAACCGTGGGAAGAACAATAACGGAAGAGTGGGAAGGGACCATCTAGTCCAACCCCCCAGTCCCTGACTAGCTTAACCACGGCAGCGATTCACTGAACCACCAAGAAAGGTCGTAAAATGGGGGGGGGGGGATAAATTCACTTTAACAGCTTTATTGCTTAGCGACGGTGCTTTGGGGGCTCTCAGTTTGGCCCTAAGTCGAGGACGAGTTGTATTTCAAGCCGGTTTCCTGTGCTTCTCCTCCCCCCCCCCCCCCAAACAGGAGTGGACGGTATTTGCTGAGTGGGAACACCAGTGGCCAGATTACAGTCTGGGACACCAGCCAGCCTCCCCCCGCTGACCCCCCAGCTATGTTGCAGCCCTTGCTGCAGTTCCAGGCCGTGGGAGATTGTGTGAATGGGATCAGGTACGAATTCTGCTGGGGTTTGAACTGGGCTCTATAATCCCACAGGTGTTTGTGGGGTGAGAAGTGACCTCCGAAGTTTTTAGAGTGTGTATCAGGTATCGGATTGCCTCTGCTTTACCTCCCCCTGGGATGGCACTGCTCCCCAAATACTCTGCTTCCCCAAAAATAAGACCCGGTTTTATATTAATTTTTGCTCCAAAAGACACATTAGGGCTTATTTTCCAGTTAGGTCTTCTTTTTGGGGAAATACGGTGCTAAATGCTTCCGTCTGGTTGACTGTCTTAACTGGGGCTTATTTTTGGGGTAGGGCTTATATTACGAGTATCCGAGGGGGGGATCATGCTAGGGCTTATTTTCCGGTTGGGTCTTATTTTCTGGGAAAGATGGGAAGCAGAGAAGATCCTGTTTGGACCAACTTCCTCGGCTCTCTGATTTCCTAGCAAGTTGGACTCTGACTCCCAGAATTCCTTTCAAGCACAGCTAAGGAATCCTGGGAGTTGAAGTCCCAGCTTGTCAGGAAGAGCCCAATGGCTGTGCTCGAAGGGGATTCTGGGAGTTGGAGGCTACCATGTGCCAGCTGGGGAGAAAGAAAACAGTTATTGGAAGCCGCCAAAGGTTGTCAGGTTGCTGGGTGATAAGAAAAGGAGCAGATATATCTTATCTATCTATATAAAAGGGAAATACCCCTCACGCATCATCACAAAATCTCCAGGACCGTAAATACCGTAAATATACAAACTTGAAATTTGGCCCCTATGTTCCTCTTGGCTCCTAGGGGCTCCCTAAGAAAGGATTCTTCCAAATGACCCTCACAGCATTTAGAGTATTTCCTATATTATTATTACTATTAACACGCTCTGATGCTAAGGAGTCCTACTCCCCACCTGGAGAGAAATCTCTTCCAAAGGCAAAACACAAGCAGAGGAGTTTCACTTTCAGTTTCAGAGCACCAAGCAGCTTTAGGACAGAACAGTTGAGCTAAGCCACGCCCAGGCTCCTTGCTGTCTCCTTGCTCACACAGGAAATACTCTTTCAGTTTCCAAACAGCCCTGCACTCTCTCACACACTGACAGGACATTAGCCAGATGAATACCTATGGATGCTGGTAGGCAGAGGCAGAATTCCCCCCCCCCCCTTATTTTCCTCCCCAAAAATTAAGCCCAACCATATAAGTTCGTAATGAAGCACGGGTATCAAAGTAGTAAATAAATAGAAATATAAATAAGAAAATAAATAGCTCAGGTCTGATATTCTGAAGGAGGGAATCTGGTGCCCTTTGTACCATCTGCATGTCCTCTGGGTACCCTGTAGATCCCTTACACGCCGTCATAACCCCTATGTGTGTGCTGTGTGCCACTTATGGGCCCCCATGCAAGTACTGTTTGAACAGCTTTGTCTGCTCTGTTCTCTCCTAATGAGTTGGACTTCCACTCCCAGAATCCTTAACTGTGCTCGATTGGGATTCTGGGAGTTGAAGTTCACCACAGGCCAGATTTGGAGAAGGAAAACTGTTCTTGTAGGTCGCTTGGTGGTGACGTGGGCACCATATAAATTTAATAAAGTATAGGATAGGGTTAGGGTTAGAATAGAATTAAAATTATAATAATAATAAAGTATAGAATAGTATAGCGTGGAATGGAATGGTACAGAATAGAATGAATATTAAATATAGAATAGAATTAGAATGAAACAACAGAAAGAATGGAATAGAATTAAAGAATAGACTAGAATAGAAAATAGAATATAGTACAGTACAGAATAGAACACAACAGAACAAAATTCAGAATAGATCAATAGAATAGAATAGAATTAAATAATAGAATAGAATATAGAATACAGTGTAGACTAGAACAGAACGGAACAGAATTTGAATTGAATTGAATTGTAGAATAGAACAGAATTAGAAGGGAATGAATTATTAAAAAGTATAGTATTAGAACAGAAGAGAAAGGAAGAGAATAATTTAGGATTAGAATAGAACAGAATTAATTAAGAAGAAGAATAGAATCAAAAATAGGAAATAAAATAAGTAAAATAAAAGTTTTCAGTTCCACTTAGGCAATGGACCTTTCTCCCATCCTTCTGGATCTGTAGCAGAGCCCCCCACCTCCCTGCGTGGCGTTAATCTTGCTTCCGGTGCTTATTCAGCCTCCTTCTAATAGCTCCTCCAGCTGTGGTCCGGAAGAGCAGGCCAAGCATTCCAGATGTGGCTAATTGGGGCAGCTGTGCCAACCCTGATTCCTCCTAATCTTTCCTTCCTCTTCCTTTCAGCCTCCACCCCAGCCTCCCCTTGTTGGCCACAACCTCTGGCCAGCGCCAGTTTCCTGACCTGCTGGACAGTGGAGAGGATGAAGCGGAAGAAGGAGGGGACCATCCAGCCACTCCTCCTCGGGCGCGCGGCGACAATGCCCTCCGGCTGTGGTGGTGCTCCGCGCCATCGGGAGTCGAAGGGGCTGTTTCCTAGCCCGAGAAAACCAGATTCGAACCGTGGCCTCTTCTGTAGCACATGCAAGGAGCCGAACGAGAATCGTGGCACACCCGTGGAAGGGCTGCTCCTGGTGTGTGCAGAGCTGGGCGCATGACCATGACTCCCAGACGTGGTGTAAATCCTTCCACGCGGATGGGAGACCTTGAGGACTGGAGCTTATGCTGGAGACACAACCGCAAAGGGACGTTGTGACCTCTCCTCAGAAAGGTCCGAGGAGATTTCAGGAGATGTCCCGAATCTTTCTTCTTGGTTTCCTTTCCCTTTTGATCCAAATGAGGGTATTGGATTCTCCCCCCCCACAGGTTTCTTTTCCCAGAATTCCTCACTCCTCTGATATAACTGTCCTGACCTAAGCTTCCCAGGATCACAAAGCCGATTCCTCATCCCAGTAAAACCCCTTTTATGTAGGTTAAATGGAATTCCTCTCCAGCAAAGTTCCGGCAAATGGTCTTTCATGAGATTTCACAACTACAGACTATAAACTCTCAGGCTGGGAGAGTTGCCTGGCTGATACCTTCTAAATGCCACACTGTAGCAGCAAGAAATCAAGAACAGATCTTCACCCTAATGAATTGAACTAATTGTCTCCTGCAAAAGCCCCCTCCCCTTTCGCTCCTCTTTATTCCCACTGGGAGGAGCCGTTCACTGTCCACCTGTGCCTTTACTCCCAATTCAACCCTTCTTTTTTAGCTTCCCTTCTGGCAGTTCTGTGCATGAGCACACTGGGAACAGGCTCCAGCTGTTCTTCCCCACTGAACTCCGACTCCGAAAGCAGCTAATGACTGTCAGACGGCCCTGGCCCCATCTCTGCCTCTGATGCAGAATCCTCCTCAGAGCCTTCTCCAGACTCCAGGACTGGTCCAGGTTCCTCCCCAACCTCCTCACTATCTCAGTCCGCCGCCAGCTCCACTGGCCACAACAGTATCGGTGGTTTTTTTTCCGGCTTTGTCCAACCAATGGACTTTGGCCCTGAAGGCTTCTTGCAGACTTCTTTCTTTCCAAGACTTATTTTCAGTGTGTGTGTGTGTGGGGGGGGGAACCACGGGCTTACATCTTTTAACAAGAGATTGAGCAAAAGTTTCTTCCATAGGATACATAACATTTGAAGTCTTTCTCACCAAGTGAATCCCAAACTTAGCAAGTCTCAATAAATTGGGAAGTCTTTTAAATTTGTTATTAATTTATTGATTTGTATCCCGCTTTTATTATTTTTGTAAATCAGATGGCAAACATATCCAAAACACATTACTCCTGCTTTTCCAACAACAACCCTGAGAGGTGTACTGGGCTAAGAGGGAGGCATTGGCTCACCCAGTCTCATGCCTAAGGTGGGACTAGAACTCACTGTCTCCTGGTAATTGGCCCAAAGTCACCCAGCTGGTTTACATGCCTAAGGTAAGACTAAAACTCATTGCCACCTGGTGATTGACCCAGAGTCACCAAGCTTTTGTGAGTAAGGCAGGACTAGAACTCACCATCTCCTGGTGATTGGCCCAGAATAACCTTTTTTTGCAGAATCTGTCTTCAAACAATTGTTAAGTGATTGGCCGTAAGTCGAGGACTACCTGTGGTGCAGGAGTGTAATCACACGCAGCCATACAAACCCAGCGACCCAGTTAAAGCAACGACCTGGCTGGGCTCGTTTGGGATAATGACTCAAGTTAGTTCAATCCTGTCAGAAGAGAGGAGTGTAATGCTCAATACCTGCCACAAGGGGGCAAACTCCAGGATCCCTAATCCCCAGTTCAACTCTTGGAAACCCAATGGATTAAGGAAAATTAAAAGCAAAAATACTCATGTAAAATACAGATAAGAGTGTCTTACGACTATTTGTCTCATACTTATGGCCGTTGCAGCATTCCCCACCGTCACGTGTTTCAAAATCCAGGTCCTTAGCAATTGACTCCTATTTACAACAGCCGCAGATTCACTTTAAGAACTGCGTGGCTAACCACGGCGGGGATCCAATTCGCAGCAGCGGCAAGAAAAGTAGTAAAATGGGGCAAAATTCACTTGACAGTGTCCTCACTTCACAAAGCGGACTGGGCCTCCCATCGTAGTTGAAAGTCGAGGATCACCTGTAAAGACTCAATTCAGTGGTTTGTTTCAAAATTTCTGCCTTGTTCTGGAAAGTGGCTGAAATAGCAGATGAAAAGGCTTTGTAGAAAGAGAAGCGACGTTAAATCTTTAGCAGCAGAAAACATTAAAAAAAACCCAGGAGGGAAAAATTTTATGCAAAAGCTAAAAGTTTTTGTGAGCCATAAAAAGGCAAAACTCACAAAAAACTTGGTTTTGGATAAAATTTGTGCATCGGAAAAGGGGCATCCTCGGATTCTTCTCCAATTTAAACTACGGTGTGCAGGTCACCCTCGATTCAATGACCATTGAGCCCCAAAATGTCCATGACTAAAAGCAAGACGCTGGTTAAGTGAATGTCCCCCCCTTTTACCATCTTCCTTGACACCATTGTTAAGCATCACCAAAACAGTTGAGCAAACTGGTACTCCCAGTTTGCACCTCCGACAAGCAGGGCCCACCGAGATCCAGGTTTATGGAGAGAGTTGGGGCTAGGGGGAAGGTCAGGTGGGCTACAAAAATTTTAGCAGTCGGTTCTCTGCCCGGTTGCTGGGTGAGCATGGCCATGGTGGGTGTGGCCTATTTGGCCTCCTGCACCATGGCAGAGGGCGGGGCATTTCCGTCCTCCTCAGGCTCCGGAACGAGCCCATTTCTGGCCTCCGGAAGATCCTTTACACCCTCCCTGGTCTTCCACGTCGGCCCTGCACTTAATGCGCCATCCAAAAGGGGCTGCATGGAGACTCCTAGGAGAGGTTGGGTGGGGCGGGGCGGGTCAGCCAGGGATGGGATTTGCCAAACCGATCATTTAAATAATTGATAAAATTAGCAACCGGTTTGTGTGAACCGTGGCGAACCGGTAGCAGCCCAGCCCCTGGGAGGGGTTCTCCCAAAACTGAAACCCTTTTCAAAATGTCCTCTACAAGTTGTGATAGACACCAATGCCGTACCTTTCATCCTGCAAACCCCAACCCCAAGAAAGAACATCTGGCAGCCTTTGTATCCCCCAAATTTCATCCCCCCAGTCAGAATTTGGGTCTGGGTCTCCCCCTCCCCCTCCAAAGCCCCCTTAGTTCCTCGCTCACGGGCCCTGGATGGATGCTTGCTTTTGGAGAGACAGTTGCTTAGCAACCTGGTAAACTGAGAATGAGGGTTTGGCATGTTGAAGCATCCAAAGGGGCTTCTTTTATTTTCTTTACACAGAGAAACCCCCAAACTGGGGAGGGGTCAGACCGGGCTGGGGGACCTGCCCACCCCCCAAGTAGGATTTCTCTTGCCCTTGTGTGGTTTTGTGGCAGCCAGAGTTTTGGGTACCCCCTGGGGGTTCCTGATTTGGAGGTGGGCCTTGGGGAAGGGGAGGGGGGGTCTTTGGGGGAAAGGGGGGCCTCAACTTCCGGAGACTTAGCAGAAACCTGGTCTGGAGGATTGTGTGAATGGAGAAGAGGGATTATTTCAGGAAGGCAATTAGGTTGGTGGTGGAAATTGTCACCTGATTTGGAGAGCACCAAGGAGCTCATAGTCTTCTTCCTCCTCCTACTTGCTCCACTCCACAAACTCCCCTCCCTTCTAGCACTGATGACGTTACCTAGTTGGGTCATGAAATGTCTACAGGGAAACCACCAAGCTCAGAGAGCACCAAGGACCCTACAATCCTCCTCACCTTCCTCCTCCCCCCTCCCCCCCCCCCCAAAAAAAACACCTCACTTTGGGTTTGCAAATTATGCAAACAAATCCCCTTTAGATTAGGCTAGATACACAGAGTTGGGAAGGGACCTTGTAGGTCATCTAGTCCAACTCCCCTCCCCATCCAAGCAGGAGATCCTCCACCATTTCTGACAAATGGCAGTCCAGCCTCTTTTTCCTGTTGTGCATATTGCCACAACTGTGTAATATGAGGTTTTTACTCTCTGTGTATTTTCAGACTTTGTAGAAATTGTAAACAGGACAGATAAAAGTATAAAGTACAATGGTTGTGAAGATATGGAAATTTTGAAAAGGAAATGAAATAGAATTGGAAATGAATGAGAAAACTATAAAATAAACTTGAGGGAGGCATTTGAGTAAAAACAAATAGAGAATATATAAAATAATTATAAAAAACTGAACATGAAAGATGAACATTTAACTGAAATTATATCTGTATGGAGATGTCAAAACCTGGAACTATGCTATCCGCTAAAAAAAAATGTTTATTTTTTCTTTTTGTTTTGTGAAAACACAAATAAAATTGTTTTTAAAAAAAGACTTCGTATACCCCCCTCCTGGGACCCTCCCCCAAAATTATGGGTCTCCCAACTTAACCACTTTAAGATTTGTGGACTTTAATTCCCAGAATTCCCCAGCAAGTGTTTTTGCAACCCCCCTTAGGGCCGTCATAACATTGAGCGGTCATTAAATGAACAACTGAAGAATATAGAACAAGGCCATCTGTGTTCTTCTCCTGGTGCTACGCCTCTGCTCCAGAGTTAGTTCTGAGCAGGGCGAAACAAGCCAGCATTTGAGGTTACGTTGCTTGATGCCTTGCTCCCGCCCCCCCCCCCCCCCCCGCCCCCAAATTGGGGTCTCCTTTTTCTTTGTTCCTGCAATCCCAGGCTGTCTTTTCCTCTCGTGGCCTCTAGGTGGTGCCCCCCTCTCTCTCTGGTTCACCTCACTGGCTTAGATTAGATGAACAAAACTTGGAAGGGATCTTGTAGGTCATCTAGTCCAACCCCCCCACCCAAGCGGGAGGCCCTACACCATTTCTGACAAACGGCAGTCCAATCTCTTCTTGAAAGCCTCCAGGGATGAAGCTCCCACAACTTCTGAAGCCAACTTCTCTTCCATTGAATATAAAATACAGAGTTGGAAGGGACCTTTTAGGTCAACTAGTCCAACCCCCTGGCCCAAGCAGGAGACCGCGCCCCATTTCTGATGAGTGTAGTCCAGTCTCTTCTTGAAAGCCTCCAGGGATGAAACTCCCATAACCTCCCATCAACAACAAAACCCACCATTAACAGATTAACAGAGTTGGAAGGGATCTTGGAGGTCATCCAGTCCAACCCCCTGCCCAAGCAGGAGACCCCACACCATTTCTGACCAGTTCAGCCTCTTCTTGAAAACCCCCAGAAACAAAAACCAAAAAAAAAAAAAAGGGAATTGGTTGTAAATTTGATAACAGCAGCTAGATTAGTGATAGCTAAACATTAGCAATTATGACTAAATATTAGGGACGAAATTGGGATTATTCAAAGAAATGAATGATATAATAATAGACTGGACTGCCCTCTGTCAGAAATGATGTAGATAGGGTCTCTTGCTTGGGTGGGGTGGGGGGGTTGGACTAGATGACCTACAAGGTTCCTTCTAACTCTGTTCATGTGATCTAATGAAATTTGGAGTATGGCAACAAATGATAAATTAACAAATTAAATTTAGAAAGGGATGATGAAAGTAAACTATTCTAATGAAATGGGAGATGGGTTTATAAAAAACAGTGTTGGTGGAAGGCAAAGGGAATATTTGTGTGTGTGTGTACACACACACATACACACTCAAGAATATATGTTGTTTTGGAGGGGATAAAGGCACAATTGGAATATATTGTATATCTTTTAGTTGTTATAGAAGAAGAAATATAAGAGAAAAAAATGATCTCTGGGGGGGTGCACACATGGTAATATTTGCATTCCCCCCTTTTGCATTTAGATTTATATGTATTGTGTTTGTATTATTTGTATTCAAAATTTAAGAAATATTTTTGAAAAAAATGGAAATCCATAAGAACTAGTAATGTGAGGAGGATAAACTGTTTTGAAAGTGTATCTGAAAGGGTCCCTCATCCACTCCCCCATCCTGGAGGGCAACTGGCTCTTGTTTTCTGGGTCATAATAAATTATGGTTTTTCTGACCTGTGTAAGCAATGGATTTTTTAATTTAATTTTTCGCTTTTCCAGAGTTTTAACTCTTTGGGGGATAGTTTGAACCTTGATTGGTTTACCAGGCACGCTCCAGAGGGATGTATGCATGAAATGGCTGGCTCTGTTTCCAGAAACTTTATTTATTTATTTATTTTTGTCAATTGCATACAAGATAATAGGTATAAGTATATACAGAGTTATGAATACATGAAATGGGTACATATAAGAAAAGTAAAGGAAGCAATAGGACAGGGACAGGAGGCACGTTGGTGCGCTTATGCACGCCCCCTACAAGCCTCTTAGGAAAGGGGTGAGGTCCATAGGAGACAGTCCAAGGTTAAAGTTTTTGGGGGGTTTGGGGAAGAAACCAGAGAATCAGGGAGAGGATTCCAGACATTAACCCCTCTGTTATTGCTGAAGTCGTATTTCCTGCAATCAGGTTTGGTGCGACTAACCTTGTGTTTGTATCTATTGTGTGCTCTTGTGTTGTTATGGTTATGGGTAATTTTTTTTTTCTGGTTTTGGGAGCCAGGTGGACTCCAACTCCCAGAATTCCCTGGTGCGAATGCATTCTTTTTGATGTGTATAGCCCAATTGTGGCCTGCTTACTCTTTTCACAATCCCTTCCTCTGTAGTCTCTCCGCTGTAGGGGACAGAAGAGAAAAACAAATAATAACAAGAGACATGGCTAACTGGGGAATTCTGGGAGTTGAAGTCCACTTCTCTTAAAGCCACCAAGGAGGAGAAACACTGTTTAAGGTTCAGCCTTGCAGATGTTATCAAGACAAGTCTCGAACCCTTGCAAAAAATACAGTTTACTTAAGATTCCGCCTTCCAGGCATTTTGCAAACATCTCATGTTGTGGGACATTCTCCTCCTTCCACACAAACCTCCAACAACCACCCTGCGAGGGAGAAAATGCCCAATTCCCTCACTGCCCTTTATCCATTGTGGGGCCAAGCAAGAAATCTGGGACTGCCAGTCCAGTCGAAACACTTTCCGCCATGGGTACCAGGCCTCTATTAATTGGCTCTAATTAATTGAATCTTCAAATGAAGATTGAAGCACTGAATGTGCTTCAATGAATGAAATGAAGCACTAGTAATTCCCACACCCTCCTTGGAAAACTCACATAAAACCATATATCTATAACTATATATCTATATCTATATGGACAGCTGTTCCATAGGTCTGTTCATCTGCTAGGTCTATCTTCTAGGTTCATCTTCTAGGTCTAACAGACCTATGGAACAGCTGTCCTGCCCTACATAAGAGGTACTACAGATAAAATCAGTAAGATACTACACAGGCATCACATCAAGACTGCCTTCAAAACAGACAAAAAAATAGCAGCCATCCTGAGGAACCCCAAAGACAAAATTGACCTGGAAAACCAAGGCGTATACGAAGTTCCCTGTACATCATGCCCGGCCACATACATTGGACAGACCAATAGAAGAATAAGTACCCGCCTAGAGGAACACAAAAATGCAGTAAAAAAGCTGGAACACACCTCCTCACTAGTCCAACACATGAAAACCACAGGTCACCACATCAACTTCAATGGCACTAAAACCCTGGCCACTATAGAAAACTCCAGCCACAGAATCATCAGACAAGCCATAGAGATTGAAAAAAGACCTGACAGCATGAATAGAAGAGATGATTCCACCAGACTGTCAATCATTTGGAAGCCTGCACTCTCAAATAGAAAGATCTCCACGCCACAAGCCAGGCAAACACCTGGGCACAAACAGACTCCCTCTGATGCCTCCAACTCGAACACCCCCCCACCAGGCACCCAGGTGAAACCTGGCTTCCTAATGGATATCAGCCGTCCCTTCACACGAAGCCAAGCTGCACTGAAAGCCTCCAACACAGGAACAGAGTGTTGCCAGCCAATCAAAGCCACAAAACAGACAGAAGAAACCAGAAACACCAATCAATCAAACTCCAAGTCCAGTGAACACAGACCAAGACTCCCAACCAATCAGGATGTAGAAAAAACCATTCTGGCACAGTGTAGGCTAGCCCCAAATTTAAAACTGAAACGGCTGTGAAAGTCTGACTCACACAGATGAAAACAATACAGAAGCCTGATGATGGCAGATGTGATTCTGTTGAAATGTTGCTACATCTTTAAAAACATTGATACTTTAAAAGCACAACTATAATGACATGGAAAAGCTGAACAAAGCTGAATACCATATATGTAAGTACCCGCAAAAACTTAAGAAAACAAATATATATACCTATATACCTATGTATATCTATATCTATATCTATATCTATATCTATATCTATATCTATATCTATATCTATCTATCTCTAATCTATAACTATATATCTATATACCTATATACCTATATATATCTATATCTATAACTATATATCTATAAGTATATGTCTGGGAATGAACATGTCCGGCACTGCCTGGGTGTAGGCGACTCTGAGACCCATCATTCACTGTCACCCTTGACACTGGTTCCCCCCCCTTCCACTCCCTGGGTGTATCATAATTCATATTCTTCAATGGGACATGTCCATAGCAAAGTCATCAATCATGCTCTCCAGTTAGAGATTTACACAGCAGAAACTTCGGTCACCTAGTTACTATCTCTGAAAATCTATTGATGGAATGTGCTTTCAGTTTCCAAGCTGACGCATTGCAATATAAAACCCCTTTCTCCTTTCTCCCTTTCTGTTGGCAACTCTAAAAAGACCATAGAAATATTTTTCTATTTCTATTATATGCAAAAAGCGGAAATACAGGACAGGAGCGAGTGGTTGGAACAACCAGTTCTCTCGAACCGTGATGAACCAGTAGAACCTCAGCCCTAGATATTTTTTTTCTCACTTTGTTGAAACCGCATTCCCAATGTCTATTAAGCAAGTTACCCAGGGACTACCTGTATTCCCTTACTCTGTTATTGTCTTCTTGCAAAAAAAACCCCTCCTTTTCTTGCCCCCAAATTCTGGTTTCTGCCTTCGGAGGAGAAACTTGATCCTTCCTTAAATGCTCCCCCCCCCCAAATAACCCCTCATTCGTGGAAAAATCCAGAATGTATACAGAACCAGGCGGAAAAAACACTCTCTCCGTAAGCCAAGCCCAGAAGGGTTACAAGAAAATATTTAGATTTTGCCAGCACTTCTCCCAGATCCTGTTTCCAAAAAAGTAAACACAGAGAAAGGCAGCTCTTTCCGGCGCTGAACGGAGACGGGGCTGGAAAAAGAAAAAAGGGTGGGGTGGGGTTTAGAAATCCTGAATTTCCGCCCCCTCTGCACGTGCTCAGAGGTTTTGGGGTTTTGGCTTCTCCATTCCAGTTGGCTGAGATTCGAACTCATGATATAGGGGGAGCTATAGGGGGATATTAAGTTGAACTTTGGATTTTCTGGGATTGCCTTTGCACCCAAAATTTAGATGGACAGCTTTGGCAGGTTTTCACTGATTTGCCAGGTATTTAATGTAGGTAGTCCTCGACTTACGACCACAAATTGAGGTCCAGTTGCTAAGCAAGACATTTGTTAAGGAAGTTTTGCCCTATTTTACGACCACGTAAAATGACACTGAGAATGCTGTGACAGTCATAAGTTTGAAAAATGGTGATAAGTCACTTTTTTCAGTGCTGTTCTAACTTTAGTCACTAAATGACTTGTTGTGCTGTGGGTTTGAGTCTTATTTGCACACTTAAGGTTTTGGGGAAGGAATCAGATATACTTTGGTAGAATTTTGTCCCGCACTTTCACACTGAGGACTACCTACCTTCTATATTATTTAAAAGTTCTGAATTTTACCAAGCTGCTGTTTTTTGCTGAAATCCTGTGGATTCTGAGACATCTTAATATTTTTTGCATTTTTTTTTGTAAGATATGTCTCTCTGTGTGTCTCTGTCCCTGTCTGTTTCGTCTGTCTGTCTGTCTGTCTGTCTGTCTGTCTGTCTGTCTGTCTGTCTGTCT
>BLBF01000084.1:1225539-1236827 GCA_015471245.1 Laticauda colubrina | reverse complement strand
TCTCTCTCTCTCTCTCTCTCTCTCTCTCTCTCTCTCTCTCTCTCTCTGTGTGTGTGTGTGTGTGTGTGTGTGTATCTGCTGGTGCTTCCCACTTTTGCAATGGGCTGGGTCTGTCTGGGTTGTAATTTTGCACTTACCTAGAGCGTGTGGCCATTGTGATGATGGTGTGTGTGTGGGGGGGTATGTGTGGTTCTCCTCCTCTCCTTGCATTCTTGCACGAATTAAAATTGTGAAATCTGACACAATCCAGTTCTCTCTCTCTCTGTATCTCCTTCCCTCTTTCCATTCAAGGCAGAGTTGATCTCTGCAAAGCCTTTGAAAGTGGATTGGAACCGGATTAAGTGTAACTTCTTGAAAAAGGAGTGTGTGTGTGTGTGTGTATCTTTGTGCAGGATGGGGTTGGGGGTTGGGATACCAAAAGGGAACTTTCTTTCCTTCTCCTTCCTGCTTTTTCAACCTGTTTTCACGCCTGCCAGTCACACTCTAACTCTGGATAATCCTGGACACCTCTCTCTCTCTCTCTCTCTCTCTCTCTCTCTCTCTCCCTCTCTCTCTCTCTCTCTCTCTCTCTCTCTCTCTCTCACACACACACACACACACACACACTCCCTGGGAGTCTAGCCTGACTCCTCATCTGTTAACAATTGTGGCTCCAATAATCCCCCAACAACTTCTAAAACTCAAGTCCTCCCTTGCACACTTTTGAGAGAGAGAAGGGAGGCCGGAGGGGAGAGGCCGAAGTGAGTTAATTTGGGGTGATGTCATTTTTTTTTCCTCCGGGGAAGGGTCCCTGTGGAAAGAGGGAGGGAGGGGGGAAGAACGAGGGAGAAGAATTGGGGGTGGGTAGAGGGGAAGAGGCGAACTTTGAGAGGGGCTGTCAGAAAAACCTCTCTTGCACATTAGAGGGGAGAAGGAGAGAAAGAGAGAGAGAGAGAGAACCACCCTGTGATTCATAAGTGCTACAATTTGCACGCTGTCGCTATGCAAGGCAACGCTTCCTAGCAACAGGAATATATATATTAGAAGTAATGAGTCCTATTTGCCTAAATCACGCTGTGTATTTTGCTCCTGCCTGAATTCTGATGTTTTTGCTTCTCTTTCCCTCCTTTTAACCCTCTCTTCCAAAGGGGGAAAAAAGATCTCTCCTGTTTCAGGTTTTTTGGGGGGTGAGGAGACCCTGCCCCACCTTGAAAACCAGAGGGAGAACAATGGGTTGAGGGCCCAGGGGGAAGCATGACTTGAAGCCAAAGGGGGTGGGATTGGACAGACCTGAAGAAGGATGGGGGACCCCTTGAGGGGGGTACTCCCCTTTGGTAATGGGGTACACGAGGCTGCCCCTCCTGTGTAAAAAAGTCAACGCTTTGCCCCTTGAAGGGAAACCTAAAGAAAGGGAAGAAGTTTCAGAAGTGGGGGGAAATAAAATTGGGGTGCCCAAGGGGAAGAGCTGTAGCCCATCTCTGAGGTCCACCTCCACCATCCTTGATTGCTACAAAAGGGGGAAAAGGAGAATTCAGATTCAGCTCTGCCCAATTTGTCTGTGGAAAAGTTGAGAAGCAAGAACCGGGATGTGGGACCCGGTCGATTTTCCTCCTTCCAGCTCTCTCTCTCACAAGATGCGATGTGGCAATAGCCAGGTGGCACCTGTTGTGTGTTTTGGGGTGTGTGGGTTGGACCAGCTGGAAGATGGACCTTGTAGATTTCTTTTCCTTTCTAATCTCTCCAAGATGCCACGTTGGGGGAAGGCAGGTTCTGAACATCTACAAGTTGGGTTGTGCTCTCTGGCCATGTGGCAATAGCCAGGTGGCACCTGTTGTGTGTTTTGGGGTGTGGATGTTGGACATGTTGGAAGATGGAGGGGGTGTGAGAAGTACACCTTGCTGGAGAAGTAGGACTTCAGTAGATCGATCAACATATGTTTGGGTTGAATCCTTGGAAGCTGTCTAGAAGTTAGAAGTAAGATTTTCCCAAACAACAATATGAACTTCCTGTCCTGCCCACCTTGATTTTAATTATTCCGTTTCAAGTTCTCTCATTATTTTCTTTGACAAGGCCATGAATCCAGCCTGCGCTAATATGGAGATTTATTTAAATGCGATAAGTTAATGAGTCAATTAATTGGCTGACCTCCCTATCGGAAAGGCAAAACATCTTTCTGCGCAGAAGGTGACACTGAGGCACGCGCCAAGATGGTGGAAAGGAAAAAAGAAAAAAGAAAAGAGGAATCAGTTGTGGTGATGTGGCAAAAACCGTGTGTGTGTGTGTGTGTGTGTGTGTGTGTGTGTGTGTGTGTGTGTAAGGATGAGTGAGCTAAGTGTGATGTTGTTTCCTCTTGCACGAGTTGATGGCTTCGATATTCGGGGTGGTTGGGCTTGTCTTTCAGCACAAAAATGGGATGGTTGCCTTCATAATAAGTGGCATAAAAAACATCAGATTTGCCAAGGGGGACCTGGGATTTGAACAGGAATTGGTGAGCAGACCAGCCCAATGCTCGAACGGTATTAAAAAAATTGGTGCCACAAATATTTCGTATTTTAAAGAGTCTGCTACACACAATATTTTGTGTTCAAAATGTCTGACAAAAAAATTTCATGCTCAAAAGTCTGCCACAAATATTTTGTGTTCAAGAAGTGTGCCACCAATATTTCGTGTTAAAAAAACTCTATTACAAATATTTTGGATTCAAAAAAGGTCCACCACAAATATTTCATATAAAAAAAAAATCCACCATCTTTATTTCAGGTTAAAAAAAAGTCTGCCACAAATATTTTGGGTTAAAAAAGTCTGCCACAAATATTTCATATGAAAAGAACTCTATCACAAATATTTCATGTTAAAAAACTCTCCCACAAATAAATACCTTGTATTTAAAAAAGTCCACCACAAATATTTTGTAGTAAAAAAAAATCCACCACAATTTTCATGTTAAGCGAAGTCCGCCACCAATATTTCATGTTTAAAAAGTCTGCCACAAATATTTTGTGCAAAAAAAAAATCCACCACAAATATTTTGCGTTGAAAAAAGCCTGCCACAAATAATTTGGTATTAAAATAAATCCACCACAAATATTCACGATTAAAAAAAAAATCTGCCACAATTTTTTGAGAGTGTGTTTTGCTGGGGTGACCCGAAATCTACATGCAAGCGTCCTTCACATCTTCATTTGTTGTGGCATGTGGCAATACTGTCCTTTGGAGGCTGGTGCATCCCGATCTCTCTGGCCACGAATGTGCATACTTCCCAAAACAGGTTCCAAATATTAACTAACTCCCAGCCACATCAGAAACCAGTGAAGATGGCAGCTCTGATTGTGCAAGGGAAGCCTGGCCCCCTGGATCTCATGCGTTGCACCTGTGCCATGCACATGAAAAAATAGGGCAGAGAGTTGGTTGCACAAACAAGGATGCCATCTTGACTTTTTTAAAAAAATAAATAAAAAATTGACAGACGCTCTCCTGACCCAGAATCCATCTTCTATCTTTCTCGACTTTTCAATATTTCGATCGGGATTAATTCATACTAGAATAACCCTTGTTTGTACTCTGAATTTGGAATCAGGTACGAAGCGAAAAGGATCTCTGTTCTGGTTGACGGGTGTTTGTTCTGGTTTACGTCGGGGTCAGGGGAAGTTAGTCTGGCTTAATTCTCTTTTAATGTCTCATTTTCAGCAAAATAAAATCAAAATGAGGATTTGTTTGCAAAGTTTTAGCTCTGGATTCTGGAAAGGGGGACTTAAATCTAGATTTATTGGTCAAAAAAAAGAGAATTAAATCTCTCATATGTCTGGTCATGTAACAATGGGTGCGAAGACCCCTCCCTGGTTTTCAAGCAAGAGAGCAACCCTTCAAAGAACCATGATTTAAATGAACTAGAGGTAGTCTTTGACTTATGGCCAAAATGTTTGTTGCTGAGCGAGATGGTTGTTAAGCGAGTTTTGTCCCATTTGACAACAGTTGTCCAGGGAATCACTGCAGTTGATAAGTTAGCGACATGGTTGTTAAGTGAATCCAGCTTCCCCACTGACTCGTTGGAAGGTCGCAAAACAAGATCATGTGACCCTGGGACATGGTAACCATCGTAAATATGAGTCAGTTGCCAAGTGTCCGAATTTTGATCCCATGACCATAGGGATGGTGCGAGGGTCATTAGTGTGAAAAATGGTCCTACATCAGTTTTTATATTGTCATAACTTGAAACATCACTAAATGAACTGTTGTAATTTGAGGACTGTCTAATAATCTGACCTAATACAGGTAGTCCTCCATTTGAAAACATTCACTTAGCAACTATTCAAAGTCACAATCATCTCCTTTTAATGACCCCATAATCCTTGTGGGGTGGAGTCTGGGCAACTGAATGGAGCTAGCAGAGTGTTTTATTGGCCAGATGCCCTTCCTGTTGCCAATGCGGAGTTTTCTGAGGGAGATATATTCTCACTGTGCCCAGAGAGAGAAATATCTACCTCTACCTAGAATCGAACTCACAGCCTCCTGACTGTGAGGTGAGGGCTCTACCTCTAGGCCACTGTACCACTCCTTCAAAGTCACAATGACCCTGAAAAAGAGTTACTTGTGATAGGTCCTCGCACTTACGACTATGGTGTGATCAAAATTGAAATGTTTAGTAACCGGCATATCTTTTACAATGGTTGCAGCCTCCCAGGGTCACATGATCACCTGTGGTGACCTCTCCAGCCAGTTTCCAACATGTCATTCGATGGGAGGGGCACAGCCAGATTCACTTAACGACCATGCAATTCACTTAACAACTACAGAGATTCATCCCCAGGGCCGAAAAGGTTTTAAAATCAGGCGCAACTTGTTCAAGAGCTGCAATGGGAAATTTTGGGCTTAGTTGCTGTCGTAAGGCGAGGACCAGCTATATGGAAAAATTTCTAGAATTTTCTCTACTGCTTTACTGCATAAAATTTTATAGTATTGCTTTATTGGATAAAATTTTGGAAAACGCCCATTGGATGGCAACGCTTGGTTTACGTCTTGGGCCGCTGTTTTGCAAACCTCTTGTCAGCCTGTCGTTGTCCCTGCGATGTGTGATATAGAAAGCTTGTCTGCAGCACAATTTGAAACAGGGGAGACCCTAGATGTGTTAAAAATTGTATTGCCTTGCACTGTCGTTATCCTGTCTCTTTTGGTCCCGTCAGTATCCAGCTTTCTCTGCTGCATCCCATTTGTGGGGAGAGACCAGGGATGGGATTCAGCCGGTTCAGACCGGTTTGGGCGAACCGGCTGTAAAATCTGCATTTGGTTCACTGAACCGGTATTTGAACTGACCGGCTGACCCCACCTACCTCATCCCTTCCCTCCAAGGAGTGACCCATTTTGGATGCAGGTAAGTGTAGGGTTCGTGCAAAAAAATGGGTCGAACCAGAAGTTCCAGTAGTCAGGAACTGTTTCTGGCTTTCGGTGGGCTCCAGAGGCCGGGGGAGGCCATTTTCGCCCTCCTAGAGGCCTGAGAGAAGCCTTCAGATTCTGGGGAAGGCGAAAAACGCCCCTCCCAGAAATTTCGGTAGGCCACGCCCACTCAGCAACCGGGCAGCAAGCCAATCGCTGGGATTTTTGAATCCCGCCCCTTGTAGAGACCAAAAAGAGCCTTTCTGCTTTATGGCCAGGTAAGTCCTCGATTTACAATAGTCCCTTGCGTGACTCATCTAAAGTCACCACAGTGCTGAAAAATGACAGTTTTTCACTTACGACGGATGCAATATGCCATCCCTGGGGTCACATAAAACTTCAGACGCTTGGTATCTCATTCTTATCTATGACGGTCGCGGCCTCCACCCCACCCCCGGGGTTGCGCGATCCCCTTTTGCGACCTTCTGACTAGCCAAGTTGAACAGGGAAGCCGGATTCACTTTAACAATCGTGTTACTGACTTAACAACTGCAGGGCTTCCCTTAATGACGGAGGCGAGAAAGATCATCAAATCGGGCAAAACTCACTTCATCGTCTCGCTTACAGCAGAAATGTTGGGCTCAATTGCGGTCGTAAATCGGGGACTACACCCACACACACCCCTAAAATTTGAAAATTGTTTTTGGGGGGGATCTTTCTTCTGGCCTAAAGTAAATCACTGACCCAAAAGGTCAGCCAAATCTTTGAACAAGACACCTGAGAAGATTTGAGGTTTAAGTGTTGGTCTTCTGAAAATGTTTGTTCTGGCCTTCTTGAAGAATCCAAGATATTCATCCATACATTCTCCAGAAGATATTCTCAAGAACCTGGTGTTTTTCCAAAGATGTTCCTGGAGTCCTTAGAAGTGATCTCCTCAAAAAAAGTTGAGATGGTTGTTATGAAGTCCTGGTTGCAACCATCATCTGGATCTCTTCTCTGTGGACACCTCCCAACTCTGTGAACACCTCCATGTATCTTCTTAAACTTGGTGACATTAAGGTAGGTGGACTTCAAAGTTCTGGGAGCTGAAAAGTCCACCAACATTGCCGAGTTTGAGATATGATGGTCTATGTCAGGAATCTCCAAACTTGGCAACTTTAAGACTTGTAGTCATCAACTTCCAGAATTCATCGTGCTGGGTGAGGAATTCTGGGAGTTGAAGTCCACAAGTCTTAAATTAGCCAAGTTTGGAGAGGCCTGGACTACATGAAAACAAGTTCTCTAGATGATGTTCCACCTCAAAGTTTGGAGAACTTTTGTCTGCAAAAAAACATCTCAAGGTGATGTTCCACCTTGAAGTTTGGAGACTGCTGGTCTACACAAAAACAAGTTCTCAAGGAATGTTCTACCTTTAAATTTGGAGACTGCTGGTCTACATGAAAAGAAGTTCTCAAGGTGATGTTCCACGTTGAAGTGGAGACCCTAGTCAACACAAAAACAAGTTCTCAAGGAATGTTCTACCTTGAAGTTTGGAGATCACTGGTCTCCATGAAAACAAGTTCTCAAGTTGATTCTCTGTCTTGAAGTTTGGAGATCTCTGGTCTACACAAAAACAAGTTCTTGAATTGATGCTCTATCTTGAAGGTTGGAGACCCCTGGTCTACATGAAAATAATTTCTGAACATGATATTCTATCTTGAAGTTTGGAAATCCCTGGTCTATACAAAAACTTCTCAAATCAATGTTCTGTCTTGAAGTTTGGAGACCTCTGGTCTACACGAAGACAATGTTCCAAAATCACCATCTGCTTTTCTTGATCCCTCCCGAAGAGCTTCCAAGAACCAGATCCTTCACATCTGTCCTGAGTGAGCAGATGACACAGCAGCAAATTCACAACCCAACAGCGAAGAGCGAGCCACACTTGCCTAGGCGTGAAAACATTTCCTTCCTCTTGACGTTCACCTGTCATTCCTCCGCAAACAGATGTCGAGGTGTCTAAGGTGTTTTGTCTTTTATCTCCTGCGCTGGCTGCTGTGAATATCGTTCTTTCTCCTTTCCCCCTGCCCCCCACCCACCTTTGCTACCCAGCTCCAACGTATGTGTGAATCCCACCTCTTGAGGGGTGTGTAAACCCTCCCGAGCAAATATGCATGCAGTGAAATTCATAGTTACACAATGTGCTGTTTCTTTCCAGAGTCAGCAACGTTGGATAAGTGTAAAAATAAAAAAATAAAAAAAATCAGGAAAATTTGCAAATCCCCCCAAAAATGGAAATTCATGCATGCACAGAAAATAAAATATGACCTGAATAAGATGGCACCAGTTCTGTAGACATTGTCCGTATGGGTGGTTCTCGGTGTCAGGATTCCAGCAATTGCCCTAATCATGAACCTTGAGCCAGTCTTTAAAAAAAAATCAAAAATATTTATTAGGAGCAACATGTTGACATTAACCTTGATGAAGCCAACTCTGGCATATGTAATTTACAGTCACCTGTGACCCTGCTTTCCTCCTCCCCCCTGGGTGTGTCATAAATCAGATTCTCCAACTGAGCACGTTCACAGCCTGGTGGGTGTCATCATTCACGTTCTCCAATTAAAAATTAAAAAGCTCTGGTAGTTTAGTTACAATCTTTTAAAGATAAAGAGTTGGAATGTACTTTCACTTTCAAACTGCTGCACTGCTCTTCCAGTTCCCTTCCTCTCCCCCACTCCCTTTTTTTATTATGGCAACTGCTAAAGCAGGCATAAGAATGTTTTTTGACACTTGGCTTACGACCACAAACGAGCCCCCACACTTCCGTTGCTAAGTGCGATGGTTGTTTGGGCCCCCATTTTACCACCTGTTTTTGTGCATGGTTGCTAAGTGAGTCCTTTGTCGTGAAGTGAATCTGGTTTCCCCTGTTGACTTGGCCAGTTGGGAGGTTGCCCAAAACATTGATCTCCGGGGCGCTGAGAGCTTTGTAACTGTGAGTTCAGTCAAGGTGTCTGAAATTTGGAGCATGTGATCCGAGGGAGGCTGCCAAGATTGTAAGTATGAACAATGGGGCGTAAGTCCCTTTTTTCAGTGCCGTTGGAACTCCGGTAGCTAAAGGGACGGTTGTAAGTCGAGGACTACCTAGAAATATGGCTTGCGCTAGTCCTATAGTCTTCTCTCGACAGGTGGTCCTCGACTTAACCACAATGGAGCCCCACATTTCTGTCGCTAAGTGAGATGGTTATTAAGTGAGTTTGGTGACCCCCATTTTATGACCTGTCTTGCCAGGGTTGTTAAAGGGAATTCCTGCAGTTGTTTCATTTAGTGATGCGGTCATTAAGTGAATCTGGATTCCTCACTGTTTGTCCGAAGGTTGCCAAAGGGGATCGTGGGGGACCCCTGGGACACTGTGACCATCATAAATATGAATCGGTTGCCAAGTGTCTGAATTTTGATCATGTGACTACGGGGATATTGCAATGGTCATAAGTGTGAAAAATGGTCATAAGTCACCCTTTTCAGTGCCATTGCAACTTCGAATGGTTACTAAATGAACGGTCGTAAGTCAAGGACTGCCTGTATGTTTCACTCAGTGCCAATTTTCTCTGTTTCTGCTCTCCTTTTTCCATTCTCTTTTCTTCTTTAGGCATAAATATCTATCTGTTTATCTATCTCTATCCATATCATCTCTATCTCTATCTCTATCTACTATCATCCATTATCTATCTATCTTCTATGATCTATCAACAGTATCTATCATCAATCCATCATCTATCTATGTCTATCTCAATCAATAATCTATCTTCTATCTTTTATCATTTATCTCTATATCATTTGTCGTCTATCTACCTCCCTCCCTTTCTTTCTTCCTTGCTTCCTTGCTCTCTCTTTCTCTCTCTCTCCCTCCCTCTTCCTTCCTTCCTTCCACTTTTTCTCTCCCTCCCTCCCTTCCTCCCTCCCTTCCCCCTCTTTCTTTCTTTCTTTCTTTCTTTCTTTCTTTCTTTCTTTCTTTCTCCAAAGAGGCAGGAAAGTTGTGGCTCTCACCCACATCAAACCCACCAATTTCAAACCATTTACTTTGTGCCCTTAACTTTTTCTTCAGCTTGGCTTGTGGCCAGTTGTCATTTTTACTGACGGTGGTTTGTCTGTCCCCCTTCACCCCTCCCCTGGCACTTCATCGCCTCGGCAGGGTCTGGGTGTGACAGAACCTGCCTCGGTGGTTGGGAGAGGTCAGATTGGAGGATCTTTGCAGGTCTCCACAAGACCTCTCATCATTTCATGCTATAATCTTCCTCTCAAAGCCACAAGAAAAGCCATGGTCTTCGGATGCTTTCCAAAGTCTTTCCTTTGCAGGAAGAAATTGTTGGCTTCTAAAAAAAAATTTTTCCCCCTCCGTAGCACAATGGAAAAAAGAGAAATCTTTTGCACTGGGATGAAATTTTTTCCCCTTTATATTTGTGGAATGGGAAAGAAATAGGTATCGTTTTGTTAGGGCTTCCAGTTAGCTGGGCTTTTTGTCTTAGTTAAGGTCAGAGGTCAGGGTGCAGTGGCAAACTTGCAAAACTTGCAAAGAAAAAAGGAAAAAAGAATTGCAAATAATAAGAAGCGTTCTTCTGCAGTGAATGGCAAACAGAAAACAGCTAGTCCTCGTCTTACAACTGTAGCCGAGGCCCAGCTTTCCGCTGCTAAGCGAGACACCGCATAAATGACTTCTGGGAGTTGAAGTCCACCCCTTTTATAATCATCAAGTTTGAGGGGAAAAATATAGGATTACTGCTCCAATTTTTAGTGCTCCAGATTTAGTGCTCCAGAGGCAGCACTGCAGACTACAACTCCCATCGTCTACATCCAGTGGTGCTCTCCAGAGAGGTTTGGGGGGACAGGGGATGACAACTTCAAAGGTGCTGTGTAGCAACAACTTTCTTGGGCCTATCCACAACAGGTGCCATATCTGCAAACCCCTCTTGGTTCTTTCTTGTCGGCTCTGGTGTGCACCGAAACAAATGTGATTAATCGATTAACATTTTAATCACAGGTTAAAATTTACCACCCACCAAGTTTATTACAAATTGATTTTTTTTTCAACACACACACACACACAAACAAGGCTGACTTCCTTGACAGGCCTAATTTGCAAAGCAGGCAACAGATCCGAAAAATACAAACGATTTACACAAAGACACAAAATGGTTGTAATTTTTTGTTTCGCCCCGCTGTGTAAAATTCCCGATAGATCCCAGAGGGGAGAAACTCCCCAGTCCAATCCAGCTTGAAAAGAGACACAAATTGGTACAAACACACATGTCCCGTCTTTTTCCATCTCAGCTTCTTGAGTTTTGGGGACAATTTGATCAGAACGAGTTGGAAGGGATCTTGGAGGTCTTCTAGTCCAACCCCTTGCTCAAGCAGGAAACACCCTACCCCATTCTGGACAAATGTTGTCCAGTCTCTTCTTGAAAACCTCTGGTGTTGGAGCACCCAGAACTTCTGGTGGCAAGCTGTTCCACTGGTTAATTCGTTCTCACTGTTTGCAAGTTTCTCCTTAGTTCTAGTTGCTTCTCTCTTTGATTAGTTTCCATCCGTTGCTTTGTGTCCTGCCTTCTAGTAATTTGAAAAATAGCTTGACTCCCTCTTCTTTGGGGCATTCCCTCAAATATTGGAGGACTGCTATCATGTCCCCCCAATCCTTCTTTTCATCAAACTAGACATACCCAGTTCCTGCAACTGTTCTTTGTATGTTTTGACCTCCAGTCCCCTAATCCTCTTTGTTGCTCTTCTCTGCACTCTTTCCAGAGTCTCAGCATCTTTTTTTTTATATCATGGTGACCAAAACTGTATTCTGTATTCCAAACGTGGCCTTACCAAGGCATTATAAAAGAGTACGAACACTCCACATGATATATATCCCCATTCTGGTTTGCTTACTCTCTTGTCATCCCTTCCTCTGCGATCTCTCCACTCTA
>BLBF01000084.1:1200634-1213926 GCA_015471245.1 Laticauda colubrina | reverse complement strand
AGAAAGAAAGAAAGAAAGAAAGAAAGAAAGAAAGAAAGAAAGAAAGAGGAAGAAAGGGAGAGAGGGAAGGAAGGAAGGGAAAGAAAAAAGAGAAAAAGGAGAGAGAGAGAGAGAAAGGAAGGGAGGAAGGGAGGGAGGAAGAGAAGGAAAGAAAAGAGAAGGAAAGAGTGAGAGAAAGAAATAAAAAAGAAGGGAGAGATGGAAGGAAGGGAAGGGAAGAAAAAAGGAAGAAAAGGAAAGGAACAGAGAAAGGGAGGAAGGAAGAGAAGGAAACAAAAGAAAAGAGAGGGGGAAGGGAAAGAAGGAAGAGAAGGGAAGGAAAGAAAAGAAAAAGAGAGGAAAGAAAGAAAAAAGAGAAGGGGGGATGAATCTTAGAATCAGAGGAGTGGAAGGGACCTTGGAGGTTTTCTAGTCCAACCCCCTGCTCAAGCAGGAGACCCTACAGCATTTCAAACAAGTGGCTGTCCAATCTCTTCTTAAAAGCCCTCCAGTGATTGAAGCACCCACAACTTCTGGTGGCAGGAAGTTCCACTGGTTAATTGTCCTCACTGTCAGGAAGTTGTATGTTTTAGTCTCCTTATCATCTTGGTTGCTCTTCTCTGCACTTTTTATAGAGTCTCAACATTGCTTTTTACAAAGCAGCAATCAAAAAGAAATTGGATGCGGTATTCCAGGTGTGCTCTTAAAAATAAGAGGGGTGTCATACGCCAGCCAGATAACCTGCAAATTCATAGCATATCACAGAATAATATCATAAAATAACAAGAGTTGGAAGGGACCTTGGAGGTCACCTAGTCCAAACCCCTGCTCAAGCAGGACAATAAATTCCTTAAAGCACTGTGTTAGTGCTGCCTTCGACACACCCTTCTGACAAATATCTCTGTAACATGGGGATATGTGTATTGGTCTTTGGGCCTTGTGGTATTAACTCAGCAGGTGCGTCTTTGCTCACCCACAAGAATCTCTGGCTGTTGAGTAAATCCTGAGTAAACAGCTGTGAAGTTAATCCAAGTCTGGTTGAAGATTGATTTTTTTTTGATGTGTGCCTTTGTGTGTCTACAGTGAGAAACATCCCTTCAGGGTCGTCAAACGTTCAGGAATCCTGAGGGTAATATGTGATCATAAAGTCTACACGGAAGTGCATAATCTCAGCGCAAACTGCTCTGAACAACGAGTAAGAGCTATGGGTCATTAGTTAGCTCAATGGATGAGCAGAGTTGAGTTCAGCTCTCTGACTCCCCCCACCCAGCCATGCCCTACATTTGGGTGCGTTGATATTCCCAAAGCCTTCCACGAATCCGAAAGGTCTTACTACCCCAGAAATCATCCAGGATATCTCCAATTTAATATAATGTAATAATTTAATATAACCCCCCATTTTCTTTTGAGGCCCATCAGCCACAGGAAGAAGGAAATAATCACTGGAGGTGATTGAAAGACACCAGACTGAGGAACAGAAAAAGAATAATAGAGTTGGAAGGGACCTCAGAGGTCTTCTAGTCCAAGCCCCTGCTCAGGCAGGAGACCCCATCCCATTCTAGACAAATAGGTGCCCAGGCTCTTCTTAAAAACCTCCAGTGTTGGAGCATACACAACTTCTGTTCCACTGATAAATTAATGGAATAAAAAAGTTGGAAGGGACTTTGGAGGTCATCTAGTCCAACCCCCTGTTTAGTCAAAAAAACTTATACCATCCCAATTAAATGGAAATCCAGTCTTTTCTTAAAAGCCTCCAGTGTTGGACCACCCACAACTTGTTCCACCAATTAATTGTCCTGTCAGGAATCAGTTGCTTCTTATGCTTTGGAAAATAAGTTGACCCCCTCTTCTTTGCGGCAACCCCTATTGGAAGATGCTATCATGTCACCCCAATCCTTCTTTTCATCAAACTAGACATACCCAGTTCCTGCAACTGTTCTTTGTATGTTTTGACCTCCAGTCCCCTAATCCTCTTTGTTGCTCTTCTCTGCACTCTTTCCAGAGTCTCAGCATCTTTTTTTTTATATCATGGTGACCAAAATTGGATTCTGTATTCCAAACGTGGCCTTACCAAGGCATTATAAAAGAGTATGAACACTTCACATGATATATATCCCCATTCTGATTTGCTTACTCTCTTGTCATCCCTTCCTCTGCGATCTCTCCACTCTAGGAGATAGGAGGAAAAAACAGGCATGTCTGGTTGGGAAATTCTGGGGTCTTGCTAAGGCATTATAAAGTGGTATTAACACTTCACATAATATGTATCCCTATTGTGGTTTGCTTACTCTCTTCTAATCCCTTCCCCTGCAACCCCCTATCCCCTCTAGGAGGTAGGATGGAAGAAAACAGGCATGGCTGACTTGGGATTTCTGGGGTCTTATCAAGGGATTATAAAGTGGTACTAACACTTCATGTGATCTTGATTCTATCCCTGTTCATGCAGCCCAGGATTGCATTTGCTTTTTTGGCAGCTGCCGCACATTCCTTGCTCACACTTAAGTGATTGTATAAACATTTGATTTTTCTTGCCTAAATGTAAAACCTTACTTTCCCCACCATTGAATTTCATTTTGTTAGATAGAGGCTGTTCAAGTCTGATTACAGATTAACAGAGTTGGAAGTGACCTTGCAGGTCATCTAGTCCAACCCCCTCCAGCTGGAGGGATCCTTCTGGATCTTAAGCCTATCTTTTGGGGCGTGGGCTATTCCTGCCAGACAACGTCAGGGCACTCAAATGATTTCAAATCCAACCCATTTCAAAAGGCAGATGGCCCCTTCCAAAGTGCAAAACACACCATTCTGCAGGCAAGGCTGTCCATTTCTATTGCTCTGGTAGCATTTTGAGGGTGCAAATTCTACAGATACAGAATTGACTTCTAAAGAAATAAATTAAAAATAAAATGGAGAAGCTGAAGAGAGGCCAATCGAGGTTTTAGGGGAGCATGGGCAAACGTATCACTTGTAATTCCTGAGAAATGTGTTGAAACCCCAAGGTGTTTCTCTGTCCAGAAATTTGGCAACAGATGTGGGTGGTGTGTTCCCTGGTTCCATGCATTTTCCCATGAAGTTGCATTTGTGACTTTTGGAAAGCTGTGTAGTATCCTCAGACTCCAGGCCCTCCGGATTATTTCCCATAAACCACTTGGGAAGTCTGTCATGGAGCTAGTCAGAGGTGGGATGCTGCCAGTTCACACTGGTTCAGGTGAACCAGCAGTTAAGATTCAGCGCAGTTCGGCAAGCCAGCAGATCCCATCACTGGCTGGCTCTGCACTCACTCATTTTTAGCCCATTTTTGGGGGGTCATTTTTTGGCCCATTTTGGCCAAAACAGCCCAGAAAATAGCCTGAAAATGGCCCAGAAATGCCCCCAAAACACCCCGGAAAATGCCCTGAAAATGTCCCCCCAAATGGCCTGAAAACATCCCAGAAAACATCCTGAAAACTTTCCAAAAAACAGTCTGAAAACAGCCTAAAAATGGCCCAAAATGGCTTGAAAACAGTGCAGAAAATGCCACCACAAAAAACAGCTGAAAAAATGCCCTCAAAATGGCCCCAAACACCCCACAAAACAGCTTGAAAATGGCCTGAAAACAGCTTGAAAAACACCCCAGAAAACACCCCGAAAAATGGCCTGAAAAAGGCCCAAAATGGCACCCAAACAGCCTGGAAAATGGCCCCCAAACACCCCACAAAATAGCATGAAAATGGCCTGAAAATAGCTTGAAAAACACCCCAGAAAACACCCCAAAAATGGCCTGAAAAAGGCCCAAAATGGCCCCTAAACAGCTTGAAAACGGCCCCAAAATACCCCAGAAAACAGCTTGAAAATGTCCTAGAATTGGCCCCAAAATGTCCCCCAAATACCTCAGAAAACGGCTTGAAAAATAGCCTGAAAATGCCCCCAAAACAGCCCAAAAATGTCCTTAAAAACACCGGAAAATAGCCTGAAAATGGGCCAGAAATGGCTCAAAAAACACCCCAGAAAGTGGCCTGAAAAATGGCCTGAAAATGGCCCCAAAACATCCCTGAAAAATACTCCCAAAATTTCCCAAAAACAGCCTGAAAAACACCCCACAAAAGGGCCTGAAAACTTTCCAAAAACCAGCCTGAAAACAGCCTGAAAATGGACCAAAAATGGCCTGAAAACAGCACACAAAATGCCCCCCCAAGACAGCCCCAAAAATGGCCCCAAAAAACATAGCAGAAAACAGCCTGAAAACGACCCAAAAAACAGCCCCCCAAATGAATGGCCCCAAAAAGGCCCAAAATGGCCCGAAAAACACCCTGGAAAATGGCCTGAAAACTGCCTGAAAAACAGGCCGCAAAACAGGTGGGGGCGGGGCCAGCCATGCTGAATCCTACCTCCGCTTTTGAGGCAAGTGGCTGGGAGGCGGGGCTGGGTGTGATGATGTCACCCACCCAATCACATGACCAATCAGCATGCCTACCCAGCCAGAGAACCGGTTGTTAAGCCAATCCCACCACTGGAGTTATTCCTCACTAGGTAGTTCTCGACTTATGACCGCAATTGAGCCCCAAATTTTTGTAGCGAAGGGAGATACTTTCTTACTGCTGTTGTTAAGTGAATCCTTGCAGTCAACGGTTGTTACATGAATCTGGCTTCCCATGGAGTTTGCTTGTCAAAAGGTCACAAAAAAGGGGTTAGTGTAGCCCTGGGAGACTGCAACCGTCATAAATGTGAGCCACAAGGATGCTGCAATGATCGTAAGTGTGGAAAACGATCATAAGTCACTTCAAACAATCACTAAGCGAACTGTTGTATGTCAAGGACTCCCTGTATTGGGGCACCTGAAGCTAAGACGTTGAATTCTTGGCTGGGAATTCTAAACTGGACTACAGATAGTCCTCGATTTATGACTGATCATTTAGTGAGTGTTCAAATTTACAACAACAATGAAAAAAGCAATTTACTCCTGTTTTTTCACACTTATGGCCGTTGCCATGTCCCTGGGGTCACACAATCAAAATTCAGATGCTTGGCAGCTGTTTAGTTTTTATGATGGTTGCAGTGTCCACTTTTGTGACCGGCTAAATGGGGGGAAGCCCAATTAACTTAACAAATGTGGCAGGAACAGTTGTAAAACAGGGCAGGCTTCCACTTAACAAATGTCTCGCTTAGCAACAGATGTTTTGGGATGAATGGCAGTCGTAAGTTTGAGGACAGTACCTGACTTTGCAAACAGACAAGGAGGAATTCGGCGATCATGCTCCTCTCGTTTCAAAAGCTGACAAATTTCCTAAATCACATTATAAAGTCACTGGGGAGACGCTTTCGAATGTCAGGGGAAGCATCTCCGGCGTAAATTGAGTCATGGGGTCCCCCAGTGCTGACTTTTCCAAGTTTTTTTTTTTACAAAATATTTCCTAGTGCAATAAAGCCAAATTTTGCAATAATGCCAGATGACCCTGGTGAATTCTCCCGCGAAAGCCAGTTAATTTTCCAGCACAGCCACCACACCTTAGAAAAATGCCTAGAGCTAAACTCATTAACTGATTTTATTTTTTTAATTTTTACTTTTGAGTGTGTGTGTGTGTGTGTGTGTGTGTGTGTGTGTAAGGTACAGTAACCAGGGTCCGAATCCAGAATGGGTTTCTCATTTTGTGACGGTCTGACATAAAAACACAGCAGCACGAATATTGCACAGCCTTGGCAGGTTTTAAATACCAGAATGTTAAACTGGTCTCTTTGGGAAACAAGGATCTTGCATTTTTGAGACCTTTCAGACATGCAAATGTATGCAGAACCGATGCTGACTCCCAAGAATTAAAAGAGGGTTTCCCCTCCCTCTTGAAAACAAGAACCGCCAGACGGTGCCATGCTGGGGACAAATCAAACCAGATTGCTCAAGGTTTGCCCCCCCCGCCCCCCTGCAGAGGAATGCAACATCTGGCACATCGTTCAGGTGTGGCCCTGGGTTCGAGGAGGCAGCCATTTTGGAAACCAGGGCCTATGATTTGCAAAGTGGGAACATTCTCAGTGAAATCACTGCTCTCTTTGGTTTCTGTTTTCCACCAGGCTGTCAGTCTGTCTGGAACAGGATTTCTCAACTTTTAAGACGGGTGGACTTCAACTCCCAGAATTCCCATGCTGGGAAAACCCATTGCCAACATGCTGGCTAAGTCTACCCGGTGCCGGCTGGGGAATTCTGGAAGTTGGTTTACATGTGGTGGCTGGGGAATTTGGGGAGTTGAAGTCCACCGATGTTCACTGGAGAATTCTGGGAGTTGAAGTCCATGCATGCTGGCTGGGAAATTCTGGAAGTTGAAGTATATAAATGCAGTCTAGAGAATTATAGTAGCTGAAGTGCAATCCATGCTAACTAGGAATTCTGGGAGTTGAAGTCCACCGATGTTCACTGGAGAATTCTGGGAGTTGAGGTTCATCAATGTTAGCTGGGGAATTCTGGGAGTTGAAGTATACAAATGCAGTCTAGAGAATTATAGTAGCTGAAGTGCAATCCATGCTAGCTAGGAATTCTGGGAGTTGAAGTATATAAATACAGTCTGGAGAATTGTAGTAGCTGAAGTGCAATCCATGCTAGCTAGGAATTATGGGAGTTGAAATCCACTGATGTTACCTGGGGAATTCTGGGAATTGAAGTATATAAATAGTGTCTAGAGAACTGTAGTAGATGAAGTACAATCCATGCTAACTAGGAAGTCTGGGAGTTGAAATCTGCTGATGTTAGCTCGGGAATTCTGGGAGTTGAAGTCCCCCCATCTTAAAATGCCCCCAATTGAGACATGCTGCTCCCAAGCCTGGACCATCATCCATATCCCTGGGAGCTAAAATCCTGCTCTCAAGATCAGACAGGCTTCCTTCTCCACCCCCGGCCTGGTTCCCTCCAAACCCTTCATTGTCCTCATCATTGAAGCCTCTTAAGGGCTTAAAAAAACCACCCCAAAAGCCGCGGCATCGTTGGGCTGGGCCCGGCACCCCACCCAAGCCTCCTTCACCCTGGCAGTTATTGCCCCGGGGGGTGGAGTGACAATGGGGAGGAAGGAACAAACTTCATCCCATGTGCCGAGCAGAGCTATTCGTGGGACACTTCTGCCTGCCACATGCTCCAAAGTCACCCCCTAATGTGGGGGTCTGCAACCTTAAACATTCAAAGAGCCATTTGGACCCGTTTCTCACAGAAAAAGAAAACACCGGGAGTCTCAAAACCTGGGTGGGTGTGGCCAACTCTACGTCACTCACTCCCACCTCCTGCTCTGGAACATGAAGTTGGTCTCCCTCCCCCGCCATCACCCTTATCTTCTCAGACCAGGCGAGGAGTGACGGGGTGGGGAGGGGCCAGCCAATGGTGGGATCAGCCGGCAGAGAGCCGCCACTGAGGGCCCGAAAGAGCCGCATCTGGCTCCAGAGCCACAGGTTGCTGACTCCTGCCCAAACCCACCGATTTTGGGACTTGTGCTTGAAGGTTGGCAGAACAGACTTCTCCCTCTTATTAGAACATGCTTGGGGGGGGGGGGTTAAAAATCAGGATTTTTTTCCTTCCTTGGCATTGTCCTGCAATGCCCCCCCCCCCCCCGACTTTCTCATCTCTCCTTCCAGAGTTGGGAACCTATGGACGGTGCCCCTTTTAATGGCGTAGACATCCCCACTCCCACCCCAAAATGCCAACCCATGTCAAACAGGGCTCCGCAATTTCAAAGGCAGTTTTGGAGAGCCTGGGAAAAATCAGATTAAATCTGGAATCAGACGGAGATGGAAGCGGAGGCAGAGGTGTTGGCCTGCATCCAGGCACCTCCTGCTCCTTGAGGGGGGAAGGCGTGGGTCTTGTCTCCCCACCCCATGAACTATCCCAGGAAAAGAGAAAGGTCCTCACTAATCCAGCTGGGATGAGTTTTTGGGGGCTTGGAGGGGGTCCAGGGAGGCGGGGGTTGGTCAATGGCCCTGAGAATGGCCGATGTCATCCTTGGGAGCCGCCCAGCCTCTGCTTGCATAGGTGCTCGTCGGGCCTTTTCCATCTGGGAAACCGAGGCAGGGAATGGCAGCAATGCTGGGAATGTTGCCCTGGGGAGAACGAGTGGAGGCAAGTCGAGGCTCGGAAAAATCCCGGGGATTTGACACACGTGTGTGGGGCGGTGTGAGGCAGGGAACCAAAATTGTGCAAATGAACCAGAGGCCGGCCTTCCATTTTGCTGGGCTGGGAGTCTGGGGCAGGCTTAGGAGGGCTGGAGGGGGGGGGGGGGGGGGGGGGGGGGGGGGGGGAGCTCAGAGAGACTCCACACACACACATACCTCAGACACAGGCTGGGATTGGGGAACAGCTTTTCACCCCAAGGGAACTGCTCCGGAAGGGAGGTGGGTGCTCTCCTCCATCCATTATGTTTTTCCCAACAGCCCTGTGAGGTAGGGTAGCTTGAGGAAGCATGCCTTTCCCTCGGCATCGCCTTCTAGACCTCAGGACCTTCAGAGATGAGGATTATAGGTTTCCTTCCTTCCTTCCTTCCTTCCTTCCTTCCTTCCTTCCTTCCTTCCTTCCTTCCTTCCTTTCTCTTCTTTCTTTCTTTTCTTTCCTTCCTTCCTTCCTTTCTCTTCCTTCCTTTTTTCTTTCTTTTGCTTCCTTCTTTCTTTGTTTTACTTCTTACCATCCGTCCTTTCTTTTCTTTCTTTCTTTCTTTCTTTCTCTTTCTTTCTTTCTTTCTTTCTTTCTTTCTTTCTTTCTTTCTTTCTTTCTTTTTTTCCTTCCTTCCTTGTTTTTCTTTTTCTTTTTTTCCCCTTCCATTCTTTCTTCTCTTTCTCTTTTACTTCTTTCTTTCTTTTCTTTCCTTCCTTCTTTCTTTTCCTTCTTTCCATCCTTCCTTCTCTTTCTTTCTTTCACTTCTTTGTTTCTTTACTTCTTTCCTTCCTTTCTTTTCCATTGCTAAGTAAAGTGGGTGTTTAAAGGAGCTGCATCCAATTTTGCAATTCACCAGAATTTTGACAGCGTTCATGGGGTGTCCTCGACTTATGGCCACCAATGGAACCCCACATTTATGTTGTTAAGTGAGGGAGCAAAGGGAGTTACAACCTGCCCCAGATGTGGTTTTGATCCCGTAGAATGTCTTTCCTTGCCTCAGTTGTTAAATGAATTGTTGCATATTGTGAAATTAGTTGCACGGTCATTGAGTGAGTTGGACTTTCCCTATGGACTTTGCTCATTGGAAGGTCATCTTCCTGGGATGCTGTGACCATCATAAATACAAGTCAGTTATGCCAACTGTCCGAATTTTGATCATGTGACCATGGGCAGTGTTGGGGTTCAGCCAATTCACACCGGTTCAGGAGAACTGGTTAACTTTCTGAGAAATTTGGTGAACAGGCTGTTGGAAGAAATCATGAATCGGTTGTCAAATCATGAAATCATGAATCGGCAGAGAATCGGTTGTTACATTATCTGAATCCCACCACTGACAACAGGGTTGTTGTGATGGTCATTAAGGGCGAAAAACTGCTCTAAGTCACTTTTTTCAAGGCCGTTGTAACTTTGATTGGTCGCTAAACCAGCAGGTGTAAGTCAAGGACTGCCTGTCGTAGAATATAATGAAAAATATGGGCATAATAAAACGTCTCCCAGCAGTTGGTTATTCCAACTATTGGGGGTCTCTGAGCATGCATAGAGGGCCTCTGTTTGACCCTCACCCAAAGCAATTGTGGCTTTTAGGTAGGGGGTGATCAGGGCAAATTAATTATTTTGTTAAGGGAGAACTAGTGAAGCGACCTGGATGGCCCCAGTTTTATCTTGGCCCCCCCATGCCTTCCCCTCCCCAAGAAATGGGAATTAGAGAACGTCTCAGTCCAGCGAGCTGGAACAGGACAGAGCGAGCCTGAGGGTGGGGGGGGGGGGGGCAGGGGGAGAAGGGGGGGCCCTCTGTAATATTTAACCAGAAGGGAGATTAAATTCCTGCTTGGCCTTGATGGGAGGGGGGAGCATGTGAGGAGGGGTGTGGGGAGAAAGGAAGGAAGGAAGACAAAAAAAGAGAAAGAAAAAATAAAGAGGAAGGAGGGAGGGAGGGAAGGAAGAAAGGGAGGGAAAGGAAGAAAAAGAGAAAAAGAGGAAGGAAGGCAGAGAGAGAAAAAGAAAGAGAAAGAAAGAGGAAGGAGAGAGAGGAAGGGAGGGAGGAAAATAGAGAGAGAGAAAGAAAAAGGAAAGAAAGAACAGGAAAAGAAAAAGAAAGAGAAAAGGAAAGGAAAGGAAGGAAGGAGAGTGAAAAAAAGGAAGGAGAGAGAGGGAAAAGGAAGTAAGAAGAAGAAGGAAGGGAAAGAATTATAGAGAGAGGAAGAAAGAAAAAGAAAGAAAATAAAAAAAGGAAAAGAGAGAGAAAGAAAGGAGAAAGAAACAGAGAGAAAAGGAAGGAAGGAGAAAGAGTCAGAAAGAAAAGATGGAAGGAAAGGGGGTTGCAGTTGTAAAGGGGACCCCTCCTCTACACTGCCTTGGGCCTTCCAGCTGTTCGAAGGCCCCTGGTTGGAGAAACCCACAGCCAGCCGGGACCCTCACTTGGGGGACCTTTCCATCTGGGCCAAGCGCCCCCCACTCTTCTCTGACCCTGGGGCTGGGGGCTCTTTGCCTGGGTGGAACTCGGGGACCCCGCCTCCCTCGCTCCTCCCCAGCCTGAGGGGGGCTCTGAAGAGTGGAACCCCAAAGCATCTGGAGGGCAGGAGGGCCCGTGGCCAGGTGCTGGGGGGACGGTCCCCGAGGCTGGAATTTGACCCCACTCTGGGGGTCCCCGCTTGGGCCAGGGAGAGTTCTCCCCCCACCACTTGCTTCCTCCCTCCTCTCTCCGCTGCTCGTTAGCTCCTTTCCTGAGCTGTCATTTTCCATTTCATCTCCTCTCTCTCCCCCCTCCTCTAATTCCAGCAGAGCCCCTGACCCTTTTGCGGGAGTGGGGCAGGGGCAGGGGGCCAGTGGGGAGGGGAGGAGAGGGGGGCACAGCCTGGGTACTCTAGCCTCCTCCCCAACCAGGCCAGTCCTCCCTCTGGGCCCCTCCATCAATTAGCAACTGCTCCATCATTAGTTACTACGGCAACTGGAGGACTGGCCTGGGGGGGTCGGGAAGGGGGGCCTCCTTAGCGTGTTCCATACGTGTGAGTGGCAGGGAGAGGCACAGAAGGGGCTTTTGGGAAGCCCCACTGGATCAGGCCTCCCCCCCCCCCAGCCTGAAGCCTTAGGGCTCAATCCAGCTCATCCTCAATTTATGACAGTTCATTGAGCTGCCGAACTTATGTTGGCTCCATAAAAAAGTGACTCCAGATCAGTTTTCACACTTAACTTAACAGCTGTTGCTGCCATCGCTTGGCCAAAATTCAGACCTTTGGCCGCTGACTCGTACTTAAGACAGTTACCACGTCCCGGGGGGGGTCACATGGTCCCCTTTGGCAAGCTTCCAAGTCTGTGGAAGAAGTCAGATGAGCTTAAGAACAGAATGACTCTCTTAAGAACAGCAGGGGGCAAGAAAAGTCATAAAGCGGGGCCAGGTTCGCTTAACAACGGGCCTGACTTTGCCACAGAAATTCTGGGCTCAATTGGGGCCATAAGTCAAGTCCTTGACTCCCTGAAACAATGTCTTGTTTAGTGATGGAAATTTTGGTCTCTGTTGTGGTCATAAGTCGAAGACTATGCACCGTTTTCAACCTCGGTCACTTTAAAGATGGTGGGACTTCAACTCCCAGAATTCCTCCGTCAGCAAAGCAAAGCAGAGCAAAGCAGGGAATTTGGCTGGGGAATTCTGGGAGTTGAAATCCCACCTTGTCTTAAATTGACGGAGGCTGAGAAACAAAATATGAATTAAACTTGGTGTGTGAAACGCAAACTTGTGAGAAGAAACACACCTCACAATCTCATAAATTTCAATTTCCTTCCATAAAAGAATTCCAGATCTGGCTTTTTCTACACCAAATATCAGAGAGGGAAATTTTCATCTTGTGGCCTGCTGTTACCTCAGCTTCTCTTTTTCACCAGCTTCGATCGACGGGCATTAAATTTACTTCATTTCATTTCCTTTTTTAAAATTTTCTTTCATTCCTTTCTTTGTTTTTGTTTTTTTATTTTATTCTGTTTTATTTTTTACTTTTTAAAATTTTTATTTCTTCTTTTTTAAATTTTGTCTTATTGATTGGATTTTTTTGGATTTTAATTGAATTGATTTCTTATTGTTCTGTTAGATCGGATTGGAGTTCGTATCTGATTTGATTTTCATTTAATTTCTTCCAATTTTTATTTTATCCTGATATCATTATTTTCTTTTATTCTATTTATTTTCTTTTTATTTATTTATTTATTTTATATCTCTAGTCATCAAAATTTTTGGATTTTTATTTCATTTCACTTTATTTCATTTCCCCCCTCTTTTTTATTGATTGGATTTATTTCATTATTCCATCTTGATTTGATTTCTTTTTTTAATTTTTATTTCCTTTCCTTTGCTTGTTTTTATTTTATTTCTTATTTCATTTCTTTATATTTTATTTGATTATTTACTTCATTTGTTACTATGTTATTTTATTTTAATTTCATTTATTACTATTTTATTTTCATTTTTTCATTTTATTTATTTTAGCTCAGTTTAGTTTTTATATTTTATACTGGTATTTTTTTTAGTTTTCATTTTATTTATTTTAATTTAATTTATTTCAATTCATTTAATTTAATTTAATTTAAGGTATTATTTTAATTTAATTTAATTTAATTTCACATCCCTGGACCTCAGAAGTGCATTAGCAACCCTTGGCAATCATTTTTTTATTCAATTATAGAGCCTGGAACCGTTTGATATTCTCAGCAAACATGGCCTGCTCTTTGTTTAGCCATAACCCCGGATCATTTATTTACAAGCTAAAAATCCCCTTCTCTTAGCCCAGTGTTTTGAGATCCTGCTGTTTCTCTCTTCTTCTTCTTTTTTAAATCAGTTGCAATCGACCCGTGGATGTTGGGAAAAGGGTTTTTGAATTAGATTTTTGTGCGTAGTCACAGAGTTGGCCTTTATAGCTGTCTACCTTCTTACCTGCCTATCTGTCTGTCTATCATCTGTCATCAATCAATCAATTTATCTATCTGTCTATCTATCTATAATCTCTCTCTAATTTCTCTCTCTTTCACTGTCTCTCATCTCTCCCTCTAATATTTCTCCCTCTCTCTCTCTCATCTCTCTCCCTCATCTCTCTCCCTCTCTTTCACTAGCTATTTGTCTTTATCTCTCTCTCTCTCTGTCTCTCTCTCTCTCTCTCTATATATATATATATATGCATCTATGCATTTATCTATCTATCTATCTATCTATCTATCTATCTATCTATCTATCTAT
>BLBF01000084.1:1165020-1184493 GCA_015471245.1 Laticauda colubrina | reverse complement strand
AGAAAGAAAGAAAGAAAGAAAGAAAGAAAGAAAGAAAGAAAGAAAGAAAGAAAGAAAGAAAGAAAGAAAAGGAAGGAAAGAAGGAGTGTAGTCTTTTGGGGCATCGACTATCCCTGCCAGCCAAAGTCAAGGCATGCAATGGAATTAAAATGTGTGTGTGTGTGTATTGTGGTGACCAAAACTGGATGCAGTACTCCAGGTGCAGCCTTACCAAGCCATTGTAAAGCGCTAGTAACACTTGATGGTGATCTTGATTCATTCCTTCTGTTCATGCAGCCCAGGATTGCACTGGCTTTTGTCTCGTCTCTCCGCGAAGAGTTACGGGCTGCGAGCAAAAGCTGCGGAGGGAAAGCTCAGCCATGGCAACCTGGTGTAATGTCACTGCAGCCTGATTGCAAATCAAACTGCAAAAATGTCCTTTCTCCCCCACCCATATCTGTTGGCAAGGGTAGCGGAGCTTCTCCGGGTTTTCACCTTCCTTAAGACAATCTGGGGTGGGTCTGTGTGTGTTTATGAATGACCGATTTGGATGGATAACTAAAAAGACGCTCCCTCCATCCAAGCTCCCTCCTGCAATAATTTAATCCTTTATTAGCACCGCTTTGTAAATCCCTTAGTAAGGCCACATCTGGAATGACACATCCAGTTTTGGTCCCCATGTTACAAAAAAGATGTTGAAGACTTTGGAAAAGGTGAAAAGAAGAGCAACAAAGAGGATTAAAAGGCCTGGAGACTAAAACATACAAAGAACCATTGCAGGAATTTGGGGATGGCCATTCTAGAGAAAAGAAGGATTTAGAGGGGACATGATAGCAGTATTTTCCATTATTTTTGAGGTGCTGCCCCAAAGAAGAGGGGGTCTATTCTACAAGAGAAGAGAGAATAGAATAGAGAAAAGAATAGATAATAAAATATAGAATTAGAATACAAAATAATAGAATAGAATGAATAATAAATGTAAAATTAGATGAGAATAGAAAATAAAATAAAATAAAGGGATATAGAATAGAATAGAATGAGATATAAAATATAGAATTAGAATAGAATTAATAATAAAATGTAAAATTAGAATAGAATAGAAAATAAAATAAATAAAATAGAGGCATAGTGAATAGAATAGAATTCTTTATGAGCCAAGTGTGATTGGACACACAAGGAATTTGTCTTTGATGCATCTGCTCTCATTGCACATAAAGAAAAAATAAAATACATTAATCAAGAATCGTAATTAGAATAGAATGGAATGGAATGATAAAATATAGAATTAGATTAGATTAGAATAGAAAATAAAAGAATAGAATAAATTTATTGTCACTTTGAATATACACTAAATGGCATACATTAAAAATGAAATTTTGCTGCACAGAGCTCTTAGAGGGCCACCACCTCCCATTTTACTTCATAAACATGACAAGATAAGTAAATAAATAAACACCAAATTATGCCTATTATGGAGGTTTTTAAGGAGAGATTGGGAAGCCATTTGTGTTCATGGCAACCTCACTTAGACTTATATTCTGCTTCCGGGTGCTTTTTCAGTCTCTAAGCGGTTTAGAGAATCAGCATCTCGCCCATCTCCCAACAATGTTGGGTCCTCCTTAAGGTCTTGGGGTCAGACCAGAAGATCTCCGAGGTCCCTTTTCAGCTCTATTCTGAGTCTGATTGAGCTCGGTGGTATGTTGGCAGTGTCCCTCTTCCTCATTCCTTGCACTCCCACGTCAGCCCCGCCTAAGGCCTGGCCTGCTCTGTCCTGGCATCTCTTAGATGTCCTGGCTTGGCCTCAGATGCCCAGGTGAGGTCTTCGGAGCCAGGACGAGGCCGGTGTTGGCACAGGGCCTGTCGGGATGGCTCAGCTGGCACCCGGATTCCTGGGAGAGCAGCTGCATGAAATCCGCCTGGGGGAATATTGCCGTGGCTCGTTCACACAGGATCTTTGTTCGGACAAATATTAAATTGCTTGTTTAAATATTAAATGGCCCTGCGGCCGTCAGGTGGGGTGGCAACAGAGGCAGGCAGGGTGGTAGGGATGGGCGTTGGAGTGGCTGGCAGGTTGACTTAGCCAGGCTGAAAAAAAATCAGATTTTTCTGGAGGGATAAAGGACTGTTTGTCATTTTTTGGGGTGGGGAAATCTCATCTTTTATCTTTCCCAGATCACAGCCATGGTTATGCAAATGGGACTCCACCCATATTTGACATGGCAGCCATCTTGACTTTTTTGACACACCCCATCCTGATGTCACACGGTCCCCTTTTGCAACCATTGGACAAGCCAAAGTCCATGGGGAAGCCAAATTCACTGAACAAATGTGTGACTTGTTGAACAACCGCAATGATTTGCTTAACAACGGTGGCAGAGAAAGTTGTAAAATGCGGTAAAACTCTCCCTCGATAATGAATGTCTTGCTTAGCAATGTAAATGTTGGGCACAGTTATGGCCATATACTTGCTGTTCCAACTCACATGGGGCTCAATTTATTTAATATAAGCTGAATGGGGCAAAAGTCCCTTGACCACAAATGTCTCGCTTACTGACATAAATGTTGGGCACCATTCTGGCCGTAAGTTGAGGGCTCCCTGTATCAAGGAAAAGGAGAGGTAGGGGCTTGAAGGATAAAATTGAAAACATCAATACAGGAAATCCTTGACTTACGACCACAACTAAGACCAAAATGTTTGTTGCTAAGCGAGACAGTTGTGAAGTGAGTTTGGGCCTCTTTAACTATCTTTCTGGCTGCACTTGTTAAGTGAATCACCACAGCTGTTAGATTAGTCACCCAGTTGTTAAGCAAATCTGGCTTCCCACGGACTTTTCTTGTCGCAAAAGGGGACGCTACAACTGTCACAAATACGAGTCAGTTTCCAAGCCTCTGGATTTTGATCACATGACCTTGGGGATGATGTGATGGTTGTAAGTGTGGAAACCAGTCCTAAATCTCTTTTTTTATAAAGTGCTATTGTCAGTTTGAACAGTCACTAAACAGACCGTTATACATCAAGGACGAACTACATTACAGTTTTTTTTAAATCTTTAAAACTTTTTTGAAACAATAACAAAGAGCCAGTAAAAAGCATGAAAACAGTAAAAAAAAAAATTAAAACGTCTTATTTGAATCCATACAAGGCAAGAATTGCGACCTGAAATGCAGTCATAAAACCGAGGAATTCCTGTATTTCAAAGCAGCTGAACTTTCTAGATCAGGGACATTGAACTCAATTCCATTGAGGGGCACATCAGAGCTGTGGTTGACCTCAGGGTGGGGGGGGGGGGGGGGGGGCAGACTGGATGGGTATGGCCAGCTTGATGCCACTCCCCAAACTGGTGGCGTGGTTCTTCTTTGCATTGGGTAGACCAGAGGTCAGCAATCTTAAACACTCAAAAGAGCCATTTGGAGCCATTTCCCACAGAAAAGAAAACATCGGGAGTCACAAAACCTGACTATTTCCTGAGCGGCCACAAAACTAACATATGGAGTTGAATTAAATGCTCTGTTTTCTTCTGAAACTTTTCATTTCTTGGATTTAACCATGGTTGGCCTACCAAGGGGTGTCAAAAAACTCAATAAATCACATGCCAGCAGGTGTCACACATTGGTAGTTGTGACACATATTTTGAGCAATGGAGCTGTAGCAGAGGGGATGAAAGAGCCGCATGCGGCTCTAAAGCTGACCCCTGGGGTAGGCCGGGCTGAAGGGTCTTGTGTTTGATATCCCTGTCTTTCTAGATGGGTCTTCAAGGATGAGTTCCACCAACAGGCTGCTTGTAGTAGTCTAACCCAGGACGGGCATTAATCTCAAACTTTTTGTGTCTGCCGCAGCCACCTCAGACGGTACTAAGGAAGGTCTCGAGAACCTGAAAGGCGGTGCCTGTTTGTCCAAAGGGATGAAAGTGATGCTAAAAGTCGGACAGCGTAAGTGGTCCGTGGGGGGGGGGGAGGACACGCTACCACTGGTGGCTGTGTACAAGGGGGTAAAAGTGACCTATGGAGGCTGGGAAATCTGGGCCTCGCTCAGGGGGAGATGAGCTAGGTGGTGGGACGCCCGTTGTGTTGGAGAAGATCCAATTCCTTTGACCAGAAGAAACACAGGGCAGTAGTTCTCAAACTCACCAGTCTGAAGATGGCTGGACTTCAACTCCCAGAATTCCCCTGCATCATAGCTTAGCAACCACCTCGCATTTACGACCATCCTGCAGTCACATGACTGTGATTTGAGCAGGTTTTTTTGGCCTGTTTCCTGCATTAATGTCCAGTTATGTCCAGCCAAATGAAGAAAACTTAATGTCCACCACAAAAATGTCATAAAATAGACTGCAGTCACACCATGACCCGTTTAACGACAACATGATTATAATCCTAGGCTTGGTTCCATTCCTAGTTCGAGGACTGCCCGTATGTTTGGTTTGTTAAGGCAGCTGCGTCCTTCGCACGACAGGATCGGCTTTGTGTAGAGTAAGGAACGACGCGAACGACGCTTGGTTGGTGTCTGTGTGTGGCGCGTGAACACAACTCCTTGCTTAATTTGGCATCGTAGGGGAGTGACTACACACAAAAAGAAATCTAGATCAAAGCTCTTGTTTGAATGGGGTTAAGATGGTGATGGTAATTGTGTCATCGATGCCATGCCCTCAGTCAGTGGTAGGATGCAAACTTTTTTACTACCAGTTGTCAACTCATAAAACATTCCAATGCCTGTTTTAGTAGTTGCCACAATAAAAAAGGGAGGAGTAAGGAAATCTGGAAGAGCAGTGGAGCAGTTTGAAAGCAAAAGTACATTCCAACTGTTATCTTTAAAAGATTGTAACTAAGCTACCAGAGCTTTTGCCTGAGAATGGATTTAATTGGAGAACATGATTGATGATACCCAGCCCGTGAAAATGCTCAATTGGAGAATCTGGTTTATGAGACACCCACGAGGGAGGGGGGAAAACAGGGTCACAGGTGACTAAATTACATATGTCAGAGTTGGCTTCATACAATGCCAGTATGTCGCCTCTAATGAATCCTTTGAAGTTTTTTGAAGTTTGGCTCGAGAATCATGATTTCATTAGGGTGATTACTGGAATCCTATGAGAACTTGATTCGCGCAAGTGCTCAGCAGTCAAAAGCCACCAATTTTGAGCTTCAAGCAGCTGAGGTGTGGCAATTTACTCTGCCGCGTGAATCAGCTGAGCACAAGACCAAGGAAGCAAAGGACAGAAAAGGGTGGGTGGGCATGGCTAACTGCTCACTAGAACCAGTGCAAAGCGGCAGCATCCCACCACTGCTTTTGGTACCTGGTCATAGAATGGGCAGCACTTTGAATGTGTAGACGTGGTATTTTTTGACCCACTCACCTGTTGGGTACCCAGGAGGGGGACTTGGGGCGCTGTGTTGGGATATGGTGTGTCTCTTCCTGCTTGGATTGCCCTTCTTTCCTCTGCCCCACATTTCCCAGATCGCAACACGGGTTCCAAATCCCAGAATTCCATGCCTGCCACACCTGCGGAGAAGGACCGAGGGACGCCAGGTGCCGCTGAACCCAACAAGGAGATAGTCCCAGGTATGGCCCTTTTCCCATTCCCCACCCCTGGCAATTTCTCTCCTGCCCCCTAACATTGGCATACCTTCAAAGAGGGCATGGTAACTCCCGTCACCCTAAGCCAGTAGAGTTAACCATCTGCTCTCCAGCAAGAAGGCTTCTATCGTAATGTGGAATCCAAATATTCCCACGGAATCTTTCTACATTTTCTCAATGTCCTAGACTCTTCCTCCTTTACTTTCTCTCTTCCTCCCATTGCATGTAGTCCTCAATTAACAACCGTTTACATAGTGACTGTCCAGAGGTATGACAGTCCTGAAAAAAGTGACTTGTGACTGGTCCTCACACATACAACCATTGCAGCTTCCCTGTGGCTACATGATCAAAATTCAGGCAATAAGCATATATTTATGATAGTTGTAGTATCCCCGGGTCGTGTGATTGCCATTTGCAAACCTTCCCAGCTGGCTTTTGACAAGTAAAGGGGGAAGCTGGATTTGCTTAATGACCACATGACCCATATAACGACTGCAGGGATTCACTCAACATCTGTAGCAAAAAAATCAGGCAAAATTTGCTTGCTTCGCCATGCTTAGAAATGTTGGGCTCAATTGTGTCATACAGTTCTCGACTTAATGACTGTGATGAAGCCTGGAATTTTGGTCAGCAATGCAAGTTCCCGTCCCGTTTGTGGTCGTTCATGGAGGATTACATGTATTCCTCTCAAGGTGCTGAGCCAAATTTTTCCATGAATGCTTGGCATATAACAAATAGGAAGGTTAGGGAAGGAACTCAGTTGTAGTTGGGGTGGAGAAGAAGGCTGTTATCTTCAAAGAAGCACAGAACCCATGTTCCATGCATAGTACGCCTTCATGTCAGCTGAGATTGGAGACATAACTGGAGCAAAAACAGTGGGTCAGCCTTCGTCTTCATCAGCCTTGCTTCCTATCTCAGCCTAGATATTTTGGTGGGCCCAGTCAGGAAAAAATTGGGGGACCTGAAGGTTCCTGTTGGCCTCCCCCTTTACCAGTTGAAAAGAAGAGAGAATTGCAGGGGGCATAGCAGGGTGTGATGGGTCTTGAAATCTGAACGATCCCTAGGAGGCTGTTTCAGGCAGATTTCCAAAGGCAATTAGCTCTATTAATCAGAGTCGACAGACAGGAACGTTGTGCTGAGCAGGCAGTTGCTCCTTTGGGATGTCACAATGTGCCGAACAATTTTCAACCACTTGTACAAATTGTGAGGAAGTGTTTCCCGTGTCCTCTAAAATCATGGTGCTCTGTTGGCTATGTCGGATTAAGACTAATGCCCATTTCCCTCTGCCTCATAGGACCCTCTTCTGGAAACACGACTGGGAAAGTGGGGGGCGAGAATGGCCCATTGCCGCAGTCCAATGTACCCATCATTGCTGGTGCTGCCGGAGGAGCAGCATTTGTGTTGTTGGTGGCAGCAGCTGTGACAGGGGCCCTTTGTTACCGCCACCACCGGGCCAAGCACAGCGAGTCGCACCACCCACCATTGTCCCTCAGCACCCTGACCAGCCCCAAGCGAGTTGGGGGTGGAGGAGGCGCCAACAACAACGGCTCTGAGCCGAGCGATATCATCATCCCACTCAGGACTTCAGACAGTGCGTTCTGCCCGCATTACGAGAAGGTGAGCGGCGATTACGGTCACCCGGTCTACATTGTGCAGGAGATGCCACCGCAGAGCCCAGCCAACATCTACTACAAAGTATGAGGCGCAAGGTGGCTCAACTGAGCCTCCGTAGGCAGCCTTTGGAGCTCTATGGTAGGCAGGCAAGGACTCGGATCAGACGGGACACAACAAGACATTACCCTTCCTGCCCGTTCTCGTTCGCTTCGGATGCTGCGCACAGAAGGGTTTGATGCACAGGTGCCTCATTCACCTCCAGTTATTTTGGGGGGGGGAACACCCTGGAACTGATACGGCCACTGTCATAAGGGAGGCCGGGACACCTCTCTCTCTGCGGATCCAGAAACATGGGATGCAACTCCTGTCTGATCATGTAGGAGCGAATTTTATGCGACCCGCCCTTCCCCGTCAATTCCACGGCGAGGTCCAGCCAAACTGTGAAAGTTTGGCTCCCACTTGGTGTGTGCCCACCTGCCAAAACAGATTTGGGAGTGGAAAACACATGCACCGCCCCGGTTTCTTTTGCAATAATTCAATCTGATTGCCTTGTCCAGTCTCTCTCTCTTTTTCTTCTCCCTTTGACAGCTTATTCATGGGCCGTCGCTGATAAGGTTAGACATATGGGGAGGAGGCTGTTTAAAAGCAAGACCCCCAGTGTTCTAAAAGGTTGCATTTGTTGTTAGTGCCACAAATCAAAACAAGGAACGTTGCAGGTCTGCCTTATTCCCACCACCATCATGTGACCCTCCCCCAGAGCAGCATTTCAAATGTGTTGTTTTCATTTTGTTTTTTAACTTTGAAAGTTCACACTTTTTTTTTTTTTTTTGCAATGTTGTCTCTGCAAGATCTCTCCTTATTTTTCTCCCACAGGGTTCCTTCAGGGGTTGTAGCCCTGCAGACAATGGGACTCCTCATTCCCTACTTGCAGCCCTCACCCCAAATTTGCCAGCTCCCCGTTCGATACAGACAAATGTGTATATCTTCATGATGCACGTTTGAATCAGGGTGATGGGGGGAGAATCCTTTTCCTTCCCCATGTTTAGATTGGGAACTGGCAACAGAGTAACCCCGTAGATTGGAGACTGTTGCTGGGAAAAGGAGATCCTGGTTTGTTGATCCATTGGCAACCATTTTGAAGTCTTCAATGGTTCCGTTGCTCGAAGAAGGCAAACAAAATGGCCGACTTCCCCACCCATCCTCATCGGAAGTAGGGGAAGAGGAATTCCTTCAAATTTTTAATGTCTGTCTCCCTTTTTCTCCCTCCCTGCTTCTCATGCACCTTTCTCCTCCTTTCCCCCCTCACCATTAGGGACAGGATTTTCCCCCAAATTTTGATGGAGTTTTGACGAAGTGGCAACCTATTGTGTGTGATGTTTAGTGGCACGCCAAACAAGGCGGGACTTCTTGTGTTAGACTGGGGAAACGTACGTGGGTCAACTTTCCTGCTTTTTTCAGGGGAAACTGTGGTTTTTTTTCAGCTTTAATAGACTTTAAACTTTTGGGGGGTTCTTTTCGTTTCGATTTTTTTTAATCGGAAAAGTTTTCTTAGCTTTCTTGGTGAACATTTTACTGTTGGACATTGTTGATTATACATGTTCTTGTGCAAACTGGTCTCGGACTCTTCTGGTTATTTCCTACGACGACCTCCCATTAAAAAAAAAAAAAAATTAAAAACAAACCACAAAACCACCTGTTCTTCTCTTCATACTGTACACCCCTGTGGACTTTTGGGGATTTCGATGATCTTCTCCAGGGTAGAACTGTACAGTCGGGATCATTTGGTCTCTGCTGGACAGTGGGAAGAACACCGAGTGACAGGATATCTCCAGATTTTGGGGTTTTTTTGGAAAATAAAACGCAAAACAAATTGCATGGCTGAAAGTTCGGCTTGAGTGGGTTGTTCAGGGACACATGGATTTGTAGAAGGGGTGGTGCAGAGACATGTGGGGACTGGGTAGGGGTGTACCTCGGTCATGAGAGCCAGCATCTCATTTTGGAGGTGCAACTTTTTTTTGGTGGTGGTGGGAGGCTGAAGGTCTGAAGGCCCAGAAGAAAGCCTTCTGCACATGTTCAAGTCTGGAAATTGAAACAAGAGCAAACAAGTTAGTTAGCTAGTTAATTTGTTAATTACCTCGTACAACAAAATTAAATACCATCTTCAGTGTACGTTATGAAAATCACCACAAACACACATCCTTCACATTCTGTACATTGAATTGAGGGGTGACGGGTGGAGAGAAATCACTAAAAAAAAATCCTGGAAAAGAAAATCCTTGAGGGGGAAAAAATGGCATTCTTTGAAACAAAGCTTTCCTTGATGTTTGGGAAGAAACCAGCGTGTAGTTGACAGTGTTTGTTTGCTGAAATGGCCTCAAAATCAGTTGATCCAAAATGCAAGCAGGCAGCGGCTGGGTGTGGACGCAGCGCCCCAACCTCCGCCTGGATAGTTCTAGGTTTGCTTTGCCCCCCCACCCAACAGCCATGCCCACCCCTCACTCTCCAAAGCTTCACTGCCCCTTCTTGACCTGCCCCTTTTCGAGCTGCACTGAACAAACGGCAGCTCCGCATGCAATGAATTGTGACAGTACAGGACTCCCCAGGGCTACGTCTGCTCCTCGTAGCAGGGATCTAATGGAGGGCTCTATGTCCCCCCCCCACCTTGACCATGCCTGGGCTTGTATTAAATAAATAGCAGCCAAGGATGGAATCTATAGGGTGAGAATTTGGGGGAAGGAGAGATAAGGAAACGTCAGATCAGTGTCACCAGCTGTGCAGGAAAGTGTTGTCTCGTATCACTTCCAATTTGTTCTGATGGCCAAAAGCAGGCATGTCCCCCCACCCCACCCATTGGGTGACAGGACCTCCTCCTGACCCCCCCATCCAATCTCTCTCTACCTTTCCCTCCAACTATTTGGGGCAAGGTCCCTTCCCATATCCAGACACCTTCTAAGTGTTGGAAGAAGACAACATGACTCAGGAAGTTATTTTGGGAACAGGAGCCATGCAATGCAGCAACTCCACCGCTGTACAAGAGAGAAATGTTGATACTACATCCCAGTGAAAGGGAGGGGGCATCAGCACTGGCTACGAAATGGGGAGAGCTGGAAAGCAGAACACCAGCCACCATATTGGCGAGGTCCAGTTTGAGAAAGAATTGACCACTACAAAGAGGCGCATCAGGGCACAACGCCATTGTTGAACATATGTTCCCGGCCAGGAGTGGGATGCTGCAGGTAGAAACAACTGGTTCAGTGATCGCATGTGCGCCTGACATACAAACAGCAATGCAAAAATTCTGACCTGCTAGGTTACTTTGGGGGAGTAATACAGCTGAGGAGTGGCAATCCATTCTTAACCACTGATCAGCTGGGGCGATAAAGGTCAGTAACAATGCAGGCCTGCATGATCATCGGAGCGAAATGGTTCACTCCTGGCTGATCTTCGGAGCTCAGGGTTTGGCCGAACTGGTCCGAACTGACAGAACCCCATCCTGGTTCCCACTGTGTGAAACGGGAACACCATAATGAAGGAGAACTTCTACCCATCACCAGCAGGGGGCGCCCTGCAGAAGAAGCCCCTTCTGTGACTCCCAGCGGGCGACTTCTCCATCCTGAAAGTCCAACCCAGGGGTCGGCAATCTTAAAAACTCAAAAGAGCCATTTGGAGCCATTCCCCACAGAAAAGAAAACACCAGGAGCCTCAAAACCTGACTTTTTCCTGATCAGCCACAAAACTTAGCATATGTAGTTGAATTAAATGTTCTGTTCTCTTCTGGAACTTTCATTTCTTGGATTTATTCATGGTTGGCCTACTGAGGGGTCGAAAAGCTCAATAAATCACATGCCAGTGGCTGTCGCACATTGGTGGGTTGTGATGCATATTTTGAGCAACAGAGCCATAGCAAAGGGGATGAAAGAGCCACATGCAGCTCTAAAGCTGCAGGTTGCCAACCATTGGTCCAACTGGTGCAGCTGTTCTTGGCATCTTTGCCTGCTGAATGGTCACTTCTCCCTTTTGTGTTTATCTGCCATTCTCTCTGAGCCATGGGGGCATTCTCCCCCCATTTGACCACAGTCTCTGCTGCATTTTGTGGGCCTAACCTGCCTTCTGCTACACCTGAGCCTGGAAGGCGTTTTTGGAAATAGGCAGAAATACTTTGCAATTGTTTTGTGGTAGGTGGGCTTCGGTTTAATTATCCTTCGTGACAAGAGATAAAATCAGAGGGGACACTGACCAGGCAGGTGGCAGTGGGTCTAGACAATGATGGTGACTTGCCAAATATATGTGTGTGGGGGGGTGGTCTCAGTGGGTGGGGGAAAGCAGACTATCCCAAAACATAGTTTTGGTTTGAGGGGATCTTATTGGCCTCTTGAACTTGGCTGTTTTCTTACAGACATTTCATGGCTGACCTAGATAATCAGCGCTAGTAGGAAGTTAACACCAAATTTAACATTAGATCAATGATCATGAAGCAAACAAGCTAACAATAAGCAGCCCGACCAAGAAACACCCCCTTCCAAGACCACTCCCGCTCCCACTGACCGGCAAGCTGCTAGAATATAAGACGAGAGCAAACCCCACTCCCTACTAGCCATGAGGATGTTTCCTAGTTGGGTCATGAAACGTCTGCAAGGAAACCACCCAGCTCAGAGAGCACCAAGGATCCCACAGTTGTCCTCCTCCTTGTCCTCCTCCTTCTCCTCCACTCCAACTCTCCACAAACCTCACTCCCTTCCAGCATTGATGATGTTCCCTAGTCAGGTCATGAAATATCTGCAAAAGAAAAAAAAACAAAAAGCTCAGAGACCACCAAAGACCCCCCTCCCTCCAGTTCAACCCTGATTTGCAAGCATTCTTCTCTCTCCATAGTTGGGTTTGGCTCCAAGGTGGTCCCCAGCACAGCCTTCCCTGGGGATTTATTATTTCAGTGCCCAGCTAACTCAGGTTGTCTTGTCTTTCTGCTTTTTTTTTTTTAATGGGCTTTGAAGCTGCCTCCCCCGGGGTTGTTGTTTTTTTCTTTGTTTCCCCTCCCAAGTTTGGCTGCCGTTGTCTTCCAAATATGGGCTTAGCCCGAGCGTGGCCATTCCAAGCCTTCCTTGAATAGAGGTGTGAAATTGGGATTAAGATGTAAATTTGCATCATGGAGGAGGGGCGGATGGAGTCCATCAATAGAGCTGGAAAAGGGACATTGGAGATCTTCTAGTCCAGCCCCTGCTCAACAGGAGTCTCTATGCTATTTTAATCAGGATAGAGCTGGAAAAGGGACATTGGAGATCTTCTAGTCCAGTCCCCTGCTCAAGCAGGAAGATCCTGCAGGCTGGAGAAAAGCTCTCTCTGTCTTACTCCCAAACTCCTAACCCAAAGGAAGACCCACTCCCAAAGCTAAGAATGCATGACACCTCCCCCCCCCCCAAGTCTTGCACTGAATGTGGGAATGGCCCTCTGGACCCAAATTGGGTCTCCTATCATCATCTTCTAGCAGGAGTTTTTATTGGGGGGGGGGGAAGAGGAGATGCCACCCCCACCCCCAGTCAACCAAAGGGCTGGGAGGAGAGGAGGGAAGCCCATTAGCTCACCCAGCATGGCCGTTTGGCCAGGAGCCAGAGGTCGTCTGGGGTCACTCCCCAATTAGGTCACACATTCTCCTGTCTTCAACTTGGAAAAAGCCGCTGCTAATGAGGCAAACAGCTTTTGGGGGGTGCTGCATGGGGTGGTCCCTGGCCTTTGCAGGAAGGGATCTACTGGATTAGATCGGGAGGGGAAGTGAGACGGGGAGAGAATGCAGGACACACTTTCTGCCTGCTGAAGTTGCAGAGAGATGTAGAGGGAGGGATAAGATAGAATAATAGAAACTACCGAGCTGGAAAGGGCACCTTCTAGTCCAACCCACTGCTCCTGCAGGAGAACTTATCCCATCCTAGACAAATGGCTGCCCAGTCTTTTCTTAAACCTCCAGTGATGGAGCCCCCACAAATTCTGGTGGCAAGTTGCTCTACCGATTAATTGTCCTCATTTTTAAGGAAATTCCTCCTCAATTCCAGGTTGCTTCTCTTCTTGACGAGTTTCCAAACTATTGTTTCTTCTCTTGTCTTCTGGTGCCTTGGAGAATAAGTTGACCCCCCTCTTCTTTGGGGCAGCCCCTCAAATACTGCCTCCCCCCCCCCCAGTCCTTTCTTTCTCCAGACTGGCTAAACCCAAATCCTGCAACTGTTTTTCTTATGTTTTAGTCTCCGGGCCTTATAATAATCTTAGTTGCTCTTCTCTGCACTTTTTCCAAAGTCTCTGAAGAATAAAGAGGCCACTGGGTTTTCTGATGGTTTTTTTTTTTTTTTTTGGAAGACGTTTCGCTTCTCATCCAAGAAACTTCTTCAGCTCTGACTGGAGAGTGGGAAAGGGAAGGATTTATATTCCTTGCAGATGGCTGGTCATTTGCATCCTTTTTAGAGGATGGTTGAGGCAGCTTGGAGGTCTGCCTGTGTCCTTGGGGGGAGGGTCACCTGAGTGGTGCAAAAAAGTGTGGAGTCCACAACACAGTCCTTTCAACAATTCCAAGAAGGCTCCCCACCCATTTGTGACCCATTTGGGACTCTGATGACACAGATAAACTTCCAAGTGGCAATGGCTCTTTAAAAAGGATGCAAATGACCAGCTGCCTTCAAAGAGTATAAATCCTTCCATTCTGCAGAAAGATTCTAAAATTCTTTCTTTCTTTTTTCCTTCCTTCCTTCTTTCCTTCCCTTTCCTCTTTCTTTCTTTCTTTCTTTCTTTCTTTCTTTCTTTCTTTCTTTCTCCTCTCCCAAAGATGCTTTTCTTTAAGAGGCAATTGGACTTTCTGGTTTTTCTTTTGAAGATGTTTCACTTCTCCTCTGAGAAGCTTCTCCAGCTCTGATTGGACGGTGGGGAATGGAAAGATTTACATCCCTTGTAGACTTCCCTTCCCCACCCTGCAGTCAGAGCTGAAGCAGTTTCTAGGATGAGAAGCAAAACATCTTCAAAGAAGAACCCAGGAAGTCCAGTTGCCTCCTGAAAAGAAAAAAAAAAAGCACCTTTGGGACAAGGTTCACCTATGGAGAATCTCCACAGACATCTGAAGAATGAAGCATTTCCAAGAATTTTCTGCCTTCGCCTACTTTGAAGATTACATGTTCACCAAGGGCCGAAGAAGAATTAATCCAAGAAGCCCTTTAACCACAATCAACCAGGTTCTGGAGTTTGCAAATGGTCAGGTGCCACAAACAGCAGGATTGAAAGGGGCTTTGGAAGTCTTCTAGTCCAACCTTGATTCTTGATGAAGGTACCTTTTCTTTTTATGTACACTGAGAGCATTTGCACCAAGAAAATTTCCTTCTGTGTCTAATCACACTTGGCCAATAAAGAATTCACTCACTCATTCAACCTGTGGACATAATATATTTAGATTTCAGCAAGGCATTCGACAAAGTAGACCACAACCTACTTTTTGCTAAGCTAGAAAAAAGTGGAATAGATAGCACCACCACTAGATGGATTCATAACTGGCTGACTAGTCCTTAATGGGTCTAAGTCTAATTGACAACAGAGACAACAAATAAAAGAGATAAGGCTCCCAAGACTAAGAAGAAGAAGAAGAACCCCCCCCCCAAAAAAAAAAAAGAACTGAAAAGGGTGGGGGAAAACATGACTGACAGGCAGAGGGAAATAAAAATAATACTAGAAGGAAAAATGAAGAAAGACCAGGGAAACTTAAAAAAGGGAAAGCTGGCTAAAATTAAAAGAAATGATAAAGCTGAGAGATTTAGAGATAAGGGTTAGGGATAGTATAAGAGAGATACCACATGGGAATGTATATTGGTATTTAGTTTAAAACTTGCTGGGAATTATTTTAGGATTGTATAACTGTATATATATAACTGTATATGAATTATGCTGTTATGAACCCTTTCTTTGAAGGATTAAAAACGGGAATGGAAATGTATTAACACATATAGATAAACTTTGGCTAAGTGGAAAGGAAGAAAAAGCATGATTATTAACGATTATAAGAAAAGTGAAGATAAAATGAGATTTATTAAGAAGTTAATTTAGCGATTTGGGGGATGCTTTAAAATATATACATTTTAAAATATACAGTTGATTACTTAATGGATACTAGAGGTGTATAATGAGAGTATTGTATAATGATTAAAGCAGGGGATGAAAAATTATTAAATTAGATAGAATATTGGTGTTTAGTTTAAAACTTACTGAGAAAAATTGTAGGATTGTATAACTATACATATAATTGTATATGAATTATGAATTATGTATTATGATTAAAGTAGGGGAATTAAAAATTATTAAATTAGATAGATTGAGGGGATATACCTTGTGGATCCTAAATATATTGTCTTTGTTTTATTTTTACTCTTTTTAGGTTGTTTATTATATATCAGCCTAGAGAAAATTAAGGATAATAATGATGTGTAATGTAAAATAAAAGAGGCTGAAGATAGAAATAATAGGGAATAAAGAACTGAAACTTTATGTGTGGATGAAATGATATTGATATTGAATTAATGAATTGAAATATGAAATGGAAACTTATTTAAAGATCAGTGAAATGGATAATGATAAGAGATGATATTATATAAGACTGATGGAAAGCATGACTATGTACAAGTGTTATAATCTGGAATCACGTTGCTCACGTGAAGAGATGTGTAAAAATAAAAAAATAAAAAACTTTTTGGAAAAAAAATGGGTCTAAGTCTACATGGAGGGAAGGAAGCAGTGGGATGCCACAAGGTTCTCTTAGGCCCAGGATGCTTCAATATTTTCATAAATGACTTAGAGGAGAGAATAGAATGGGAACTTACCAAATTTGCAGATGATACTAAGCTGGCAGGAATAGCCAACACCCAAGAAGACAGGCTCAAGATCCAGAGGGATCTTGGCAGACTTGAACCCTGGACCGTATCTAACAAAATGAAATTCAGTGTAGAAAAAAATAAAGTCCTACACTTAGGCAAGAAAAACCCAAAGGACCCATATGGACTGGGTGAAACCAGGTTCAATAGCAGGAACTGGGAGGGGGACCTTGGAGTCTTCGTGGACAACCAGCTGAATAGGAGCCAGCAATGTGTGCAGCAGCAGCAGCAGCCAAAAAAGCCAATGCAACCCTAAATTGAGCTAACACAGGGATACAATCCAGATCAAGGGAGGCACTAATACCACTCTATAAAGCCTTAGTAAGGTCACACCTAGAGGACTGCATCCAGTTTTTGGTCACCACACAATAAAAAAGATATTGAGACTCTAGAAAAAGTGCAGAGAAGAAGAGCAACCCGGAGGATGAGGGGACTGGAGGCTAAAACATAGGATGAATGGTTGCAGGAACTGGGCCTAGGGAAGAGAAGGACCAAGGGAGACATGATGATGGTCTTCCAATATTTGAGGGGCTGCCACAGAGAGGAGGGGCTTTTCTAAAGCACCTTTGAAGGCCAGACAAGGAACAATGGATGGAAACTGATCAAGGAGAGATTCAACCTGGAAATAAGGAGAAATTTTCTGACAGGGAGAACCATCAACCGATGAAACAGAAGTTGCCCGCAGAAGTTATGGGAGCTTCATCCCTGGAGGCTTTCGAAAAGAAACTGGAGTGCCCTCTGTCAGAAATGGTTTAGGATCTCCTGCTTGGGCAGGGGGTTGGACTAGGTGACCTATAAGGTCCCTTCCAACTCTGCTAATCCCCCAGGGAGAACAATCAACCAATGGAACAGAAGTTGCCTTCAGAAGTTGTAGGAGCTTCATCGCTTGAGATTTTCAAGAAGAGATTGGACTGCCATTTGTCAGAAATGGTGGAGGGTCTCCCGCTTGGGTGGGGGGTTGGACTAGATGACCTATAAGGTACCTTCCAACTCTGTTAATCCAAACTGCATTCCTTCCCAATTTCTCACAGACACTTACAGTTTAGTAGAAGACACCATGTCTAAAAACAGCCGTTTGGCTGTGGGTGTCTTTGCAAATCTACCTGATGTTTGCTAGTGAGGTGGAAGTGGGAGCTAAACCCCATCTTGTTTACACTGGGAGGGAATGTAGGGCTGTACAATTCGTAGGGTGGGGAGGGGAGGAAAGCCAGATTATTAAATTAAAAATACTTGCCAGCTGCAAAGGTGAGTTGGCACGCCGTTCAACTCTTCAGTGGCTAGCAGCCATTCCGTGGTGTGTTTTTTTTTTGGGGGGGGGGGGGGGGGGCAGGGCACCGAGCCCCCCCGAAGGGGTTGGTCCCCCCCCAAAGCAGATTGACAGGCAGCCCTCCATGGAACGACGACACCCGAGGCCCAAATTGGTGGCTTTGGATGTTCTGTGTGGTTTTTGACCCCTTTCTTGCCAGCCGTTAATAAGTCATTCAGTTAGGGCAAACTTGGCCACTTTCTAAGACTTGTGGATTTCAACGCGCAGAATTCCTCAGCCGGCACAGTTTACTCTCTTGTCATCCCTTCCTCTGCAATCTCTCCTCTTTGGGGGGAATAGGAGAAAAAGAAACAGACCCAACTGGCTGAGGAATTCTGGGAGTTGAAGTCCACAAGTCTTAAAGTTGCCAGGTTTGGAGACCCCAGGGTTAGAGACACGGTTGTTAAGTGAATCGGGCTTTCCCCGTTATCGGGAGGTTGAGGAAGGGGATCATGCAATCCGGAGGGGGGGGAATGCTGCAAATGTGGTAAATGTGAGTCCGTTGTCAAGCATTCGAATTTTGATTCACAGGGACCGCAAGCATGCTGCTACGTTCGTTAATTGGGGGGGGAAAAAGGTCATAAGTCCCTTTCTTCAGTGCCATTGTTTTAACTCAGAACAGTCACTAAATGGATAGTTGTTAGTAAAGGACTCCCTGTAGATGAGACAGAGATGTGAACATGAGAGAAGAAGCGAGGGACTACAAAACCCTTCCAATCCTGGTCATCACCTTGGTAGGTGGAGTTCCCATCCACCTTGAGACAGGGAGTCCTCGACATACGATGGTCCATTTAAGGACCATTCAAACTTACAACAGTGCGGAAAAAAGGGACAGGACCATTTTTCACACTTTATGACCCGTTGCAACATCTCACACAGTTGCATATTCAACATTCAGACTCTCGATAGCTGACTCGTAGTTATGACGGTCGCAGTGTCCCCGGGGGGAGGAGTCACCTTCGGTGACCTTCTGGCCAGCAAAGTCAGAATGGGGAAGCCAGATTCACTTAATAACAGCGTGAATCACTTAGCAATGGCAGGGATTCACTGGACCATGGCAGCAAGAAAGGCCATACAAGAAGGTGAAACTCACTTAACAAAGGTCTCGCTTAGCGACATAATGTCTACTCGTAAAAATTTCTATGGTCTATTTTAGAACTGCCAACAGAAAGGGAGGGGCGAGAAGGGTTTGGAAGAACAGTGCGGCAGCTTGGAAACCAAAAGTGCATTCCATACATAGCTTTTCAAAGATAGTAACTAAGTGACTGAAGTTTCTGCCGTTCAAAATTCTAACTGGAGAACATGATTGATAACTCTGGGCTATGGAGGTGTCCCATTGGAGAATATGAATTACGATTCGCCCAGGGGGTGGGAGGGGGGAAACCTGGGACAAGGCTGACAATGAATGATGTGTCTCATAGTCAGCTACACTCAGTCAGTGCCAGACCTGTTCACTCCCAATCAATCCTTTTTGGAAGTTTTGCTCGAGACTCATGATTTAATTGGGGCTAACTGCCGGAATCCTGACACATAAATTGTGGTCATAAGTCAAGGATTTTCTACAGAGGATGCGAATGTAACTTGGATGGTCCTTTGTCCGGCTGGTTGCATTTGCCCCAAGCAAGGAAGAGGAGAGGGCAACAGGGCCCAACAAGCAGATCTTGGCCATTCCCCTCTGATGCAGACCTCGTCGTGGTGGGACATTGGTGGCTTTGTCCAGGTCCTGTTCACACCCTTCCTCCCCTGGCTGACCCCCCTAGGGTCCATCTGGGTCAGCTGCCTCCAACCAGGGAGAAGCCCTCATCCAGAACAAGGGTCAACTGGAAGACTCGGTCAGCCTGTTTTCCCCCCCGTTTTCCAAGCTGGATGACTTTAAAACTGGTGGACTTCAACTCACACAATTCCCTAATCAGCATCTCTCGCTCTCTCCCCCCCTTCTCTCTTTCTCTCTCTCACACTCTCTCTCTCTTTGTGTGTGTCTCTCATCTATCCTATCACCTCTTTATCTATTCATATCTATCTAGCTTCTTATATCTGTTTATCCATCCATCCATCCACCCATTATCTATCTATCTATCTATCTATCTATCTATCTATCTATCTATCTATCT
>BLBF01000084.1:1131452-1144482 GCA_015471245.1 Laticauda colubrina | reverse complement strand
GTCAGGGGTGGTCGTATGGGAGGGTTTCTCCTAAAGTCCACCACCATGATAGTAGTCTTCAGATGTTTGAGGGGCTGCCCCAAAGAAGAGGAAGTCAAGCTATTCTCCAAAGCACCTAAGGTTAGGTTAAGAAGCAACAGATGGAAACTTATGGAAACTCATCAAGGAAGAGAAGTAACCTGGAACTAATTTTCTTGTTGTTAATTGGGAACATTTAACCAGTGGAACTGCCCGCCAGCAGACGTTGTGGGTGCTCCAACACTGGAGGTTTTCAAGAAGAGACTGGAGAACTGTTTATCTGAAATGATATAGAAATGCTTGAGAAATGGGTTGGACTAGAAGACCTCCAAGGTCCCTTCCAATTCTGTTAAATGGTCATTCTCCTATTGCTTTTTGTGTCCTGGCCTTGCTCTGCTTTTCATAGGTTTCTGCTCCTGAAAAGACTTTGGAGAGGAAGGAAAAGAAATCGTCCATGGACCAAAGGGTGTGGGGGGAACTAACAACACCCCCACTGTGATAAGACTTGTTCAAAATCAACCCCACGGCTTAGTTTCATCATTGATGGCTATCATTTAATCCAGAGCTCAGCTGGACCTCGGGCCCACTTTATGAAGTCTGGGCCGCCATGTCCCCATTAGCAGGACCCCGCCATTGGGGGTAAATGAAGCCCCTCAGCCCAAGTGCTGGAGGAGGGGGGTGTCAGGTGAATTGGAATCTCCAGGCCCCTTGCTGAGGGCTTGGATGCTGGTGGAGCAGCTGGACAATCGGTCCTTCTTATTCTTGGCAATTTGAAGATGGGTGGACTTCAACTCCCAGAATTCCCCCAGCCAGTGTGCTTTAAGATCGGTGGACTTCAATTCCCATAATTCCCTAGCCAGAACCCTTTAAGATGGGTGGACTTCAACTCCCCAAATTCCCCCAGCCAGCATGCTTTAAGATGAGTGGATTTCAATTCCCAGAATTCCCTGGTCAGCATGTTTTAAAATCAGTGGACTTCGACTTCCAGAATCTCCCAGTCAGCACAGTTAAGAAAATTGCCGTAGATTTACACAAAGCCATTAAGCTTGTCACCCCAATGGAGATCAAAATGTCTGAATCTAAAGAATTGGAGAAGTCTAGTTTTTGCTCCAAAGCTCCTCATGCAGAGAGCGCAGTGGGTCTGTGTGTCTCTGTGGCTGCGTGAATGTGTGTCTGTGTGTGTGTCCACCTTCGAACCAAACAGGCATCGTTTGACCCTATTTTGCAACAAAAGTGATGCGCAACCAACCTACAGAGGGCTGATTGAGTTCTTGTGCAACTATTCACGAATGACCCAAGAGAGAGACACAATGAGCAAATTAAAATAGGAAGAAGGTGACTAGTCCTCATGCTTCTGTCCCCAAGAGGCCCTTATCCAGGGGCTGGTATTCTACAAGTTCGACACGGTTCAGGCGAACTGGCTGTTACACCAGTGGAATCCCACTCCCTGCCCTTATCCACCATGAGCCTTCACCAAAATCACACGATTATGCTGGTTATTGCAACCAATATAAGTACATGCTAAGCTCCTGATATTTTGATTGCCTGGTCACAGGGATGCTTGAAACAGTCATAAGGGTGAGAAATGACTCTTTTTCTTTCAGGGCCATTGTAACTTTGGACAGTCACTAAATGAAAGTAAGTGGAAGGCAACCTGAACACGCCCATTTCTTTTCTGCTTTATTTTTTTGCTAAATGCAGTTCTGGTTCTTTCTAAAGTTAGTGGTACACCTTGTACCGTTAAAAGGCCACTATCCTAAATTGGATAAAAGAGACGCGGTGGCTCAGTGGCTGAGCTTGCCAATCAGAAAGGTCAGAAGTTCAACTGGTTCGAATCCCTAGCACCACATAATGGAGGGAGCTCCCGTTCCTTGCCCCAGCTTCTGCCAACTTAGCCGCTCGAAAGCATGTAAAAAAAATGCAAGTAGAAAAATAGGGACCTTTTTGGTGGGAAGGGAACAGCGTTCCACGCACCTCCGGCAGTGTTTAGTCCCGCCAGCCATGGAAACGTCTTCGGACAGCGCTGGCTTCTTCAGCTTTGTAACTGAGATGAGCACTGTCCTCAAGTGCCGGAAACAACTAGCACGGATGTATGAGGGGAACCTTTTACCTTTACTTGTATCTTAAATTGGAGAAAGGGAAGGGGATCTTCCCTCCTCTAAGTAAGGCTGGGGAGCTGCCCCCTTTGCTTCCTCCACTATGGCCGGGCCTTCCCCATGCCCCCAGCTGGTCATCTCCATCCAGCCCATGCCGTTCCTCGCCCAAATGAGTGGCTGCACCTGAAAACCAACCTGGGTTTGTTTAATTGATTACGGAGAAATGAGCCTCATTGCAGGCCATTTAGTTAATTACTCCTGGACGGGGAATCACATTTGTTAATTGCCACTTTTGGACAGGGAGGTAGAAGAGCTGCAGGTGCAAGCACAGACCAGAGCCAAAAGACCCCCATCCCATTTCCACCCCAATTTCTTCTCGCAGTAAACTACAAATAGTTCTTGACTTAAAACAGCACGTTTTGTGAGTGTTTGACATCATGACATCACTGAAAAAAAAAAAAGGCAGTTTTTCACACTTATAACTGTTGTGGCATCCCCGTGGTCAGGTGATCAAAATGCGAATGCTCAGCAACTGGCTCATACTTATGATGGGCGCAGTGTTCTCGGCATCACGCGATCCACTTTTGTGACCTTCCGATACGCAAAGTTGTTAGATTCGCTTTACAGCAACTGCAGTGATTCACTTAACAACCAAGGCAAGAAAGGTTGCAAAAGGGGGAGCAAAACTCACTCGACAACGGTCTCACTCAGTGACAGAAATTTTGGGCTCAATTGGGGGGGGGGCGTTCAGATTTGTGAAGCTTGGCTTGAAAACCAGAACTGCGAGGTGGATCTTTGGAGTCCTAGGTGCAGGGGTCTCCAACCTTGGCAACTTTAAGACTAGTGGACTTCAACTCCCAGAGTTCTTTAGCTAGCTGTGGAACTCTGGGAATTGAAGTCCACTAGTCTTAAAGTTGCCAAAGTTGGAGACCCCTGTCCTCATGGACAATCCCTTAAAGCTGAGCCACCCTTGCGCAGCAGCGGCCCCAAAAACTAATGCAATCCTTGGTTGTATAAACATAGAATCCAAATCACGTGAAGGATTACTACTGCTTTGTAAAGAATATGTCACCCTGTTCGGGTCACCACAGTACAAAAAAAGAGGTTGAGACTTTGGAAAAAAGTGCAGAGAAGTGCAACTAAGAGCTTCAAAAACCCAGAGATTAAAACATACGAAGAACAGTTGTATGATTTGGGTTTGGCCAGTCTAGAGAAAAGGAGGACTTTTTGTGGGGGACGACAACAGGATAGCAATATTTCAGTATTTGAGGGGCTGCCCCAAAGAAGAAGGGGGTCAATTTATTCTCCAAAGCTCCCAAAGGTGGGACAAGAAGCAACAGATGGAAACTAACCAAGGAGAGAAGCAACCTGGAATGAAGGAGAAACTTCCTAACAGTGAGGATAATTAGCCAGTGGAACTGCTCGCCACTAAATGTTGTGGGTGCTTCATCACTAGATGAAGTTTTTAATAAGAGATTGGACAGTCATCTATCTGAAATGGTTGAACAAGGGGTTGGATTAGAAGACCTCCAAGGTCTCTTCCACCTCTATTCCGATTCTGGTTCTTTCCCCATAATTCTGTTCTCCACATCCTTGGAATGCACTTCATATCAGCGCCGACCAGCAGATCCAGAAGTTAGGCAAGATGGATGTTGTTGGAAAACCAAAGGTGTATCTTGCCCACTACTCAATGCTGGATGGAAAGCAAGAAACTCTTTGATGGGGAACCAAGATTTTATTAGTCAAAAATGAAAAGGATGGAGATGCTGCACAGAGCAGGCCTGGCACTTTACTAATAGGATGCTCTTGACCAAACTCTTAATCCAACATGTCTGGTTCTTTGTCCCAGTTGGGGTTATCTCCTCGTGGCTTGGGACCGCCACTCTTCTTGGCCACCATGATATCGCTGACACCCAACAATGTCACTGCTATTTGACTGGCCAGGACAATACCTCGGTGTTTCACCAGGAACGGATCCAGTATGCCTTCCATGGCAGCATCCATAGTGCTGGCCTCTTCCACGCCCAGCAGGATGCCGGTGTTCTGGTTGCCCAGTTGATGTTGGATTTCCATCTTGGCCATAATCTCATTGACCGGCAGGCCTGCATTGTCTGCCAGGGTAGCCAGGACAGTTTTCAACGCTTGGGAAAACTCCAAAATGCCATACTGCTCACATCCAGGGTAGTACATGCCCAGAGTGCTCAGGCGCACTGAGAGGGCCATCTCTGTGGCGCCAGCCCCTGGCAAGAACCGTGCATCGGTGCCCAGGTTCTTGTAAACCTGCACTCCATCTTGAATGGCTGCTTCCAGACAGTCCAGCATCTCACCGGTGGCACCTCGGAGCACCACCGTAGCCAGAGGACACGGTGTACCGTGTTGACTGAAGACCAGGACGACGGTGCTGCCAATCTCAGTGGTGTAGACCCGATAGCAGTGTCCAATGTCCTCAGGTGAGGGCACGGTGGGCTTGTACAGTAGGGTGGCACCCACCATTTGGCACAGTTGCTGGAGCTGCATCCGGGATGGCAGCCGCACCACCATGATCCTACATCGGTCAGCGTAGAAGAGGGCCAGACTTTCCACCCTTCCTCCTACCACCATGACGTTGACCCCAGCTTTCGCGAGACCCAGGACTTGTTCAGTGAGGAGGTTTTCTTCTGTTTTGCCAAAGTTCTTCATCTGGGTGGCACTCTCAAACATGACCGTGTTCTTGGCTTCCATCCTGGAGATACCAAAGGGACAACAGTAGACCGCAATTCGGGCTCTCTCCACTCGCTTTATGATGCCCTCTGCCTCCGTGGGGATAAGCATGCCCTCCAAGACATAGGAGTTCAAGATGCCACCCCCTAAAGCTTTGAAGACACGGATGTGCTCTGGGTTGAAAGCCGTGTGGTTAGGCGGTGCCACTGTGATGCAGGCCGTGGCCACCAGTTTGGACAAGAACTTCTGATAGCCAAAAAATTTGCTGCCCATGATGGACTGCATGACCCATTGCACCTCCTCCTGGTTGTGGGGGTTTTTCAGCGAGATGCAGACGAGGCCTGGCAACAGCCGTAGGACCTCTTTGCAAGCCATGTTATAGCCTGCTCGGATGTGGACCATGGAGACGCCTGATCTCAGGAGCTTCTCCGCATTCTCCAGCAGGGCCCCAGCCAGCAGGACGACGAAATTTGTGCCATCCCCCATCTCTTCCTGTTGTGTTTCCGCGGCAGAACGCAAGAGGCAGGCCATGGGGCTCTCCAATTCCAGCTCCTTCAAAATGGTGGTGGCGTGGGAGGACTGGAACATCTTGCCCAGGTGGTTGATCACCAGTTTGTTGTGTCCCAAGGGACCGTAACAGGTGCGTAGACACTGCATCAACACCTTGCAGGCCATCAGGTTGCTGAAGAGGGACTCCTGCAAGCCGCTGAAGTACTTCATTCCCGCCTTCAGCATCTGAGGAAGACCTGGGGCCATCGGGACGTGGGCTGCCATGACCTGGAGAGAGAGAAGCAGGGGCTGGAGTAGGAAAGGGATCCTCCCACACCCAGCTTTCAGATAGTACTTGAGGAGGTCCAAATGAAGATCCTGATTAGTAGAAGGAAGCCTTCTGCTCAACTGCTGGGAAGGAAAATCTTCCATGTCACCCACTATGGATGACCATGTTATCTTCAAGAACCTCTTAATTCCTCTCATGAGGTAGTCCATAAGGTATGGTCCAGAAAGTCAATTGTGCCATCCTGGCTGCCATTTTGACTTTTTTGACCATGTCTTGGGGAGATAATTGCTTCTCTTTCCCTTTTGTGCAACCACTACTGCTCCCTGGAGTTGTCTCTACTCAGCTCTACTCTCATCAACCAACTCTAGTCTATCCTAATCTACTCAACCCACTAGTGTTTTCCAGAGTTGTTTCTACTTCATTCTGCACAATCTTTTCTATCCATTCTACCCTATTCTACTCAACCCACTCTACCCATTTTATCCTACTCAATCAACCCACAACTGTTCCCCAGAGTTGTCTCAATTCATTTTACCTTAGCCTTCTGAACCCAATATTGTTCCCCAGTTGCATCTACTCAACTTAACCCTATTGTATCTGTTCTATTCAACCCTCTAATGCTTCCCAGAGTCAACTCTACTCAACCCATCTACCCATTCTATCCTACTCAACTCACTACTGCTTTCCAGAGTTGTGTCTATTCAATTGTACTCAACTGTACTCTATCCATTCTATCCTACTCTACTCAACTCACTACTGTTTCCTGCTCTACTCTACTCAACTCTAGTCAACACAATCTACCCAGTCTACCTTACTTTACTCAACTCAAGTCACTAAAGCTCCCCAGAGTTTTGGCTACTCAACTCAATTCTACTCTTCCCATTCTATCCTACTCTACTCAACTCATTACTGCACCACAGAGTTGTGTCTACTCTATTCAACTCTACCCTATCCTTTCTATCCTACCTTACTCAACCCACTACTGCTCTGCAGAGTTGTCTGCAAGTGATCACCTCTTCCTGTTCACTTTCTTTCAACTCCTATCATCCCCCACCCCCCCATAACTCTGGACCAGCCTAGGCCAGGGCAGGCTGTCTAACCCTAGCCAATGCTGCAAACGCAGCTATTCATTTGCCTGAAAGCTTCACCTCCGGCGTTGATTTTCTCCCCCATCACAGCCTCTGCTGATAATACAGCTAATAGTACAACAAAGGGCAGCATAAAATCCTCCAAAAGAACTTAATACAATGCTTTCATCATCTCGTCCGCTGCCTTCCCTCCCCTCTCCTTGTCTCCCCTTCCTCTCTCTCTCCTAATTTACAAACTCTTTTAGAGCCCAGAACCTTGCCTGGGTTTTGTTTATAGATGCTGGGGTGTAAATTAAGTGGAAGGAACAGTGAAAATCAAAAATCAACGCTTATGACGTCTATCCTGTTAAGGGCTAAACCACCCCATTCCAGCCTCTAAAATCTGCTGCACTGGGGTCTCCCCATAGCAATGCTTCTCAAATTTAGTAGCTGGAAGATGGGTGGACTTCAACTTCCAGTATTCCCCACTGGCTGGGGAATACTGGGAGTTGATGTTCATCCATCTTCAAGATACCAAAATTGGGAAACACAGACTACTTAATCCCACATAATCCCAAATTCAATGCACCAAGGGGGCCAGGGGGACCTCATTTCGAGAGGTTTATTCCTCATTTCTCTACCAATGGAGTCCCCTCCTCCCTAGACCTCAAAATTACCCTACTGCAATAACTGGGAAGGGGTCCCCAAGACTCCCGGCAACCAGGAAATATACAGCAAGGGCGTATTTCAGGAAGCGACCGGTCAACGGCGGTTGTGGTGGGAGGGTCCTGTGGGGGTGATGTCACACTCGAGCATTCCAGGAAGCGGCCAATGGCTCCACCTGGTCTTGTCCAGCTGTGTTTGGTCCATTTTCATAGCGCGTAATTCTTAAATTTGGTTTCATGGCTGTTGGTACATTCCAGGCATCGGAGCTGGACGGGCTGAATGGGAGGGTCTTGCATTCCAGGACTCAGAGATTGACCTGTTAAATGGGGGTCTTGCATTCCGGGACTTGGAACTTGACCAGCTGAATGGGGATGTTGCAGTGCAGGGATTGGAGCTTGACTGGTTCAATGGAGGTCTTACATTCTAGGAATCAGAGCTTGACCAGTTGAATAGGGGTCTTGCATTCCAGGCTTGAAGCTTTACCAGTTGAATGGGAGTCTTGCATTCCAGGGATTGGAGCTTGATTGGTTGAATGGGGGTCTTGCAATCCAGGCTTGAAGCTTGACTGGTCAAATGGTCAAACTTGTATTCCAGGACTCAGAGCTTGACCTGTAAAATGAGGGTCTTGGAGGAATTGGAGCTTGACCAATTGAATGGGGATTTTGCAACGCAGGGATTGGAACTTGACTGGTTGAATGGTGTGTCTTGTATTCCAGGCTCAGAGCTTGACCAGTTGAATGCTGGTCCTGCAATCCAGGGCTCCGAGGTTGACCGGTTGAATCCTCTACCTGCAGGCATTGAGAGTTAAGGTGGCCACTTCTCCTTTTATATTCCTTTTCAAAGAAATTTTTAATTCTGGCTCCAGCCTAATTTCGCCCTGAATTCTTTCATGATTACATCCTTTTTTATTTCGTTTCATTGCATTTTTGGCGACGGCCTCTTGTGATGACCTACAGTTGTGATGAGATCACATGATCAAAATTTGGGACATTTGGCAACTGTCTCAGATTTACGATGGCTGCAACGTCCCAGGGTTGCACGATCCCCTTTTGTGAACTTCCGATAATCAAAATCTGTGGGGAAACCAGATTCACGTCTTCCTCATTGAACAACCACAGTGATTCACTCAGCAACATAAATCCTGGGCTCCCTTGTGGTCGTAACTCGAGGACTACCTGTATTTACGACTGTTGCAGGTCCTCGGGATCCTGGGATCACCGTATGTGGCCTTCCCAGCTGTCTTCCGATGAGTCATTGATAAAATAAGAAGTTGGATTCACTTAAGGACCCCGAGATTCACTTAACAACTGCAGCAATAAAAGATGGTAAAATTGGTTGTTGAACAGTTATCTGGCTCAGCAATGGAGATTCACATGACCAGCAACTCGCTTAGCGACAGAAACATTCTCTTGTTGTCGTAAGTTGAGGTGGCGGGGAAGGTGCCCCCCCATAATGGGGGCAAGATTCACATGACCAGTGTCTTACTTAGCAACGGACGGGTTCCATTGTGGTCATAAGTTGAGGTGGCGAGGAAGGTGGCCATAACAGGGACAAGATTCACGTGACCAGTGTCTCGCTTAGTGATGGATGCACTCCATTGTGGTCGTAAATCGAGGTGGCGAGGAAAGTGGCCATAACGGGTGCAACCAGCATCTCACTTAGCAACAGACACATTCCCTTGAGGTCCGTAAGTCAAGGACTTGCTGTAATTGTCTTCATGATCTCCTTAAGAATTTTAAAGGCTTCGGGAAAAGTGTATCCAGGTCACCCAAATTTCTGCACAAAAGCTGGACTATTTTGGGAACAGGGTTTGCAAGAACAGGCTGTGAACTTGCCCCGTTGTTAAAATATATATATATAAATCCCAATATTTCCACTTACCTCTCACCCCAAATTACAAAAATAAAGTTTCCCCCCCAAGAAAAGTGAGAATTGACTGATAGAAATGTCAGAATTGGCTCAAAAAATCCCACAAAAAAACAAACAAACCAGACTTGGTAAAACCATTTTCCAAAACAGCAACCAAGTTGGTGTCGCAAACCAAGATCCCTCCATCCACTACTATAGAATCGCTAGTTCTGAAGATATGACCTCCATTGCCACTTCTATTGCCCAGGGGGGAAGGGGGGGGGGAATGCGGTTGTTGGGGATTGCAGTCGTCACCCTGATTTTTACGGGCTTTCTTTGCCACGGTCATTAAGCGAATCTCTGCAAGTGTTCAGCAAATTGCGTGGTCTTTAAGCGAGTCAGGCTTCCCCCCCCCCCCCGTTGATTCTGTTTGTCAGAAACAGGCTTCGGGGTGGGGTTCCACAAAGGGCCGTCATGTCGCACACACACACACACACGCACACACACAGAGGATGCTGCGACCGTCGTAAATACGAACTGGTGACCAAGCACCTGTATTTTGATTATATGATGGGGGGGAGGGGGGGAGAATGCTGTGGTGGCTGTAAGTCTGAGTACTGTCCGTCAGTGCAATTTCTCTCTTTCTCACTCTCCCCTTTTTCTTTCCCACTCTTTCTCTTTCTCTCTCCTCTCTCATTTTCTGTCTTTTTTCTCACTCTCCCCTTTCTCTCCCTGCCACCATCTTTTTTCTCTCTCTCTTTCTCTTTCTTTCTTACTCTCCCCTTTCTCCCCCTCTTTCCTTCTCACTTTCTCTCTCCCCCTCTTTCTCTCCCTGCTCCCATCTTTTTTCTCTCTCTTTTTCTTCCCCTTCTCTCTTTCCTCTCTCTCTCTTTTTCACTCTCCCCTTTCTCTCCCCCCCTCTCTCTTTCTCTCCCCGCCCCCAATTTTCTCTCTCTCTCTTTCCCCTCTCTCTTTGTCACCCACTTGCTCTTTTTCTCTTCACACTTTCTCTATTTCTCTCTCTCTCTTTCATTCTCTCCCTCCCCTTTCTCTTCCTCTCTCCCATCTCTTTCTCCCTCACTTTCTCTCTTTTTCCCCTTTTCTTTCTGTGTCTTTCTCCTTCACTTTCCTTCTCTCTCTCTTCTTTCCTTTCTCTCTCTCTTCCTTTCTCTCTCCTCCCTACCTCTTTCTCTCTTTCTCAGCCATCTCTTTCACTCTCCCCCTCCTTCTCTTCCTCTCTCCTTCTCTCTATCTTTCTCTCTCCTTCCCCACCCATCAGCTGAGCCTCTGGGTGCTCTCTTTCACACGATAAGGCCTCTGCCAGAAGAATTTGGCCAAGGAGTTCTTAAAACAATGGAGGGGAAAAACCTCCTGTGGGAGTCCAGGGGAGACGGAGAAGGGCAAGCTGCAAATCCGGCAGGACCCTGGGAAGAATGGAGCTCTCCCCAGGTGATACTGGGCTGAAGAAATGTCGGTGACTTATTGTGGGATTTCTCTTTCTTTCTCTTGGTCTTTTTTTTTTTTTTCCTTCCTCTCTTTGTGAAGAAAACTTGCAAAATGTGGAGCAGACTTTTCAGGAAGAAGCAGGAGGAGAAAACAGACTTTTGGGGGCTTCTAAGCCAGAGAGAAGATCCAACCTTGGGGACTTTGGTGGACTTCAACTCCCAGAATTCCCCAGCCGGCACAGCCAACTGTCGGAAATTCATGGCATGAGTTTTTCCCCCACTTTTCCTGCCACATTCATTATATGTTGTTAAATGAGTCACATGAGTCATTAAGCAAATCTGCCTTCTCTGCTGACACTGCAAACATGAAAAATACAAACCCGTGGTCAAGCCTCCAAATGTCAATCCCATGACCACTGGGATGCCTCAATGGTCATTAAGGGTGAAAAACTGTCGTAAGAGCATTTTTTCCCAGTGCCACTGTAACTTTGAATGGTCACTGTTGCAATTCAAGGACTACACTTCACATGTCCACTGCAGCCTCCCTGTGGATATGTGATCAAAATTCGGATGCTTAGCAACTGACTTGTATTTATGTTGGTTGCAGTGTCCCGGAGGAGGAGTTCACGATGTGGTCCCCTTTTGTGACCTTCCAACAGTAGGAAAGCCACTCGTTTAATTACCGCAGTGATTCACTTAACAACTGTGGCGAGAAAGGTTGTGAAATGAGGCAAAACTTACTTAACAAATGTTTCCCTTAGCAACATAGATTTCAGGCTCTATAACTTGAGGACGTCCCATATTGCAATTTTTCTGCAATCTTTTTCAGCTGGCAGCCCTCAGGCTACTCTCTTAAAGTCCCCCTCGCACTTCTCAGCCATTGCGGGGGGGGGGGGGAGATTTTTCAGGTTTTTCAGATGACCTCATTTCTCCCTTTGTTTGCAACTTTTACGTCCTTCCTCCGGAGTCTTTCCTTCTGCAATATTTCCCTGCTCGCCATCTCGGCCTACTGTCCAGTGCTTGCTTTACCTTGTCAGTTGTGTGGCGTCGGCCACAACCAACTAAGGCAGGGGTCTGCAACCTTCAACACTCAAAAGAGCCATTTGGACCTGCTTCCCACAGAAAAGAAAACACCAGGAGCCTCAAAACTTGGGTGGGCGTGGCCAACTCAATGTCACTCCCACTCAGTCACATGACCCACCCACCCTACAATGCTTACCCAGGTTTTGTGGCTCCCAGTGTTTTCTGTGGGAAGTGGGTCTCTCTCTCTCCCTCCTTCCTCCCTCTCATTTCTGTTTTTTGTGTTTTACCTTCTCAGGCCAGATGAGGAATGACTGGGAGGGGAGGCCGAGGGGCGGGGCCAGCCAATGGTGGGATCACCCAACAGGGAGCCTACAGCAAAGGGCCCAAAGAGCCACATGCAGCTCCAGAGCTGTAGGTTGCTGACATCTGTATTAACTAAGGCTGTAATGGCAAACCTGTGGGACGTGTCCCACAGGTGGCATGCAGAGCCATTTGTGTGGGCCTGCGAGCCCCAGCCAAACTTACCTGCACGAAAAACGGGCCTTCCGGAAATACCGGAAGTGCCAAAATGGGCCCGTTTTCAGCCTCCAGAGGTTCCAGAGTTTACTCCCGAGCCACTGGGAAGACAAAAATGGCCTCCCCTGGGCTCCAGAAGCCCACTGGAGGCTGAAAACAGGCACTTCCGGTATTTCTGGAAGGCCCGTTTTTCAGCCTCCCAAGGCCGCAGAGGCTTCCCTCAAGCCTTTGTGAAGGCAAAAGTGCCCTCAAACGGGCCAAAAATTAGCTGGGATGTGCATGTATGTGTGGTGCAGGTAAGGAGGGTGGGGATGTTGCTTGCGCATGCGTCGGGGGCAGGGCACATTGCATTGTGGATGCCGATGCGCACGCGCTTTTGGCACACTACAACAAAAAGGTTCACCATCACTGAACAAGGTAACTGTCGGCGAGCATCACCAAATATCCATGCAGGGAAAAATAATAATAATAAACAAAACTGGAATAAAAACCACATGGATACATACCCCCATTAGGAGCCGTATTGGGGGTTCAGGGCAATTCAGCTGGAACGAAACCCATCAGCACTCGGAATAATTGTCTCCATGGAGAGAGACGGGAAAAGGGAAGGGAGAGATGGATACGAAAAAGTGAATTTCTTTCTTTTTTCTTTTTGTCCTGAAATTCAATCGGAATTCAGTTTGCCTGAAACTTAAGACTGCAAGTCGCTGTATTCCATTCTGAAACGATAAAAAAAACCTGAGCCAGGTTGTTTTCTCTGCCTTGGAAGAAAGGAAGAAAGAAAAAAAGAGGGAGGGAGGGAAAAAGAAGAAGAAAGAAAGAAAGAAAAGAAAGAAAGAAAGAAAGAAAGAAAGAAAGAAAGAAAGAAAGAAA
>BLBF01000084.1:1107734-1119198 GCA_015471245.1 Laticauda colubrina | reverse complement strand
TCTGTCACTCTGTCTCTGTCTTTCTCTCTCTGTCTCATTTTCTCTCTCTCTCTGTCTTTCTCTGTCTCTCTCTGTCTCTTTTTCTCTCTGTCACTCTCTCTGTCTCTGTCTTTCTCTCTTTGTCTCTTTCTGTCTCTTTTTCTCTCTATCACTCTCTGTCTCTCTCTCTCTCTGTCTCTGTCTTTCTCTGTCTCTTTTTCTCTCTGTCACTCTGTCTCTCTCTCTCTCTCTCTGTCTCTTTTTCTCTCTGTCACTCTCTGTCTCTTTTTCTCTCTGTCACTCTCTCTGTCTCTGTCTTTCTGTCTCTTTCTGTCTCTTTTTCTCTCTATCTCTCTCTGTCTCTGTCTTTCTCTGTCTCCGTCTTTCTCTGTCTCTTTTTCTCTCTGTCTCTTTTTCTTTCTGTCACTCTCTCTGTCTCTCTCACTATGTGTCTCTTTTTCTCTCTGTCACTCTGTCTCTCTGTGTGTGTGTCTCTCTCTTTCTCTCTGTCACTCTCTCTGACTCTCTCTCTTTTTCTCTGTGACTCTGTCTCTGTCTCTGACTTTCTCTGTCTCTTTTTCTCTCTGTCACTCTCTATCTCTGTTTCTCTCCCTCCCTCTCTCTCTCTCTCTCTCTCTTTCATCCTCTCTCTCTCTCTGTCTGTCTCTTTTTCTCTCTGTCACTCTTTCTGTCTCCATCTTTCTCTCTGTGTCTCTCTCTCAGTTTCTCTCTCTGTCTCTCTCCCTCTCTTTCTGTCCTTCTCTCTCTCTCCCTCTTTCTCTCTTTCACCCTCCTTCTCTCTCTCTCCAAATTCCGTGAGAATAAATGAAAAAAAAAAAATCTTTGGGGGGGGGGGAGACTCTCTTTTGTGTTTGGGGGGCGGGAGGGAATAGGCCAGGATGGGTCCATCTTTGCTCTTGTTCAGGACACCTTTATGACAAATGCCCTAAAAGAATTTTGCAAATCACTTTTTATTTATTCATTTTATCTGTTTGTTAGTTTTTTGTCCTATCTTTCTTATTTTGTAGGCAGCGAATATACCTAATATCAGTCTTTTCTCCTCCTGTTTTCCCCATAACAACAAATCTATCTATCTATCTATCTATCTATCTATCTATCTATCTATCTATCTATCTATCTCCTGCTAAGGGCCATCTTTTGGCTTTGATCCTAAGGCAGACTTCCTCAACCCTCGCAGGCTTGGCCCGGAATCATGGGTCTTGTAGTTAGCGATGCTTGGGCAGGGAGTGCTGCCCCTATGGTCTGAAGCGGCATCCTTGGGGCAACACAGGGTAGCCCTGTTTAATCCTCCACTCCTTTCTTGGCCTTTCCTTTCCTTAGCCCTTCCTCCCAGCTCCTTCCCCTGCGAGTAGGCCATGCAGCATAGGAACAAAATGGCCCACATTCTCTCCATGTGTATGGATGAAACTCAGGTCTCCCCATTGTGGGGTCTCTATCCTCCACCTCACACACATCCCTTTGTCTTCTCGCCCTCCTCCAGAGGAGATCCAGCCTCAGTTCACCGAAGAACTGGAAGAGCAAGTGGAACTGGTGACCGTTCCTTCCATCCACATGGAGGAAGAGGTGGATTTGGTAAGAGGAGTGGTAGTGGGGGAGGGAGTCAGGTCTCGCCCTGGGACGGGGTGGTGGTGGTTGCCTTTGGGTCCCTTTGGGTCCCCCTTCATCAGCAGGACCCATCAAAGTGAGTTCTGCAGATTTGTTAAGTGAGTCACACATTTGTTAAGCAAATCGGGCTTTCCCATTTTGCTAGCTGGAGCCCTGCATTCGTCATAAATAGGAACCAGTCGCCAAAGCATTTGGATTTTGATTAGGTGGCTGTGGGGAGGCTGCAAGCGGTCGTACGTGTGAAAAAATGGTCACAAGTTGCTTTTTTTCAGTACCGTCATAACTTCAAACGGACACTTAGGGTACAGCTAGTCCTTGACTTGCAACAATCCATTTAGTGACTGTTCTAAGTTCCAACAGTACTGGTAGGGTTCGACGGACGAGCACAAATGAGCCCGAAATTTCTGCTGTTAAGTGAGATGTTTGTGAAATGATCTATTACGCTTCCTGCATGCCCACCATCTATTAGGAAATTTACCCTACGTGGCAGTCTGGGGAATTCTGGGAGTTGAAGTCCATAAGTCTTAAAATACCCAAAGTTGGAGAGCCCTGATTTAAGACCTGTGGACTTCAGCTCCCAGAATTCCCCAGCCAGCTCTCTCTCTCTCTCCCCCCGCCCCACTTTGATGAAGTCAAGATATATTACACTTACTTGAATACACACCATCTGTTAAGAAAGTTACCCTACATGGCTGACTGGGGAATTCTGGGAGCTAAACTTCATCCGTCTTACAAGTTGATACAGTTGAGAAACACCGCACTAGAACTTCTAGAGACCAACAACATGTGTGCCTCCAGAAGTTGTGGGTGCTCTCAACACTGGAGGTTTTTAAAAAGAGACTAAGACAATCCTTTTGTCTGAAATGGGTATAGAAAGGGTCTCCTGCTTGAGCAGGGGGGGTTGGACTGGAAGACCTCCATGTCCCTTTCCAACTCCATTCAAATGTATTGACTGCGTCCCTTCTCATCGGATGTCCTGGCATTGCATCTGCAGCCAGCAATTTTGCAAAGGGCAGGAAGACCCTTCCCTAAGCACAGGCAGCCTGTGGGACCTCCCTCTACCCCCCAAGGAAGGCCGAGGGGGGAAATATTTCTGCTTGCAATCTTGCACACTTCCCTTGCACCACACACCCTAGCACATCTGGTTCTGTGCTTCCACACCAGATGTTGCGCTAATGGGATCCTGATTTCCCAGAGTTTTCTTGGAAAAGCTCTTAGGAATAAGGGTTAAGGGGGGCTTCCTTGGGGTGGGGGCGGGGGGCTGGGTGGAAGAAACTGACTTGAAAAAATCCCACTTTTTGATCTCCGCTGTCATTTTCGGGGCTCCCCCCCCCAACAGCAAAGTTCAGGTAGTCGTCAAACTTACAACTATCGTTGAACCCAGTGTGACCATTTGTAAGTTGTTCCGGTCATTAATTCGATGACCGTGCCCCGATTTTATGAGTGGGTTTTTTTTTTGCCACAGTTGTTAAGTGGATTACTGGTTATTATTGATCAGGGGCCACTCTGTGTGTGTGTGTGTGTGTGTGTGGTGTGACTGTTGGAATTTCACATCTGGGTCATAAGTACAGGTAAGTCCTCGACTTAATGACCGCAATCAAGCCCCTAAAGTTCTACTGGTCAGCGAGACAGCCGTGAAGTGAATTTTGTCCCATTTTAACGACCCTTTTTGCCCCAGTCGTTAAGTGAATTGCCACCACTGATAAGTCAGTCACTCGGTTGTTAAGCAAATCCGGCTTCCTCCATTGACTTTGCTTGTCAGAAGGTTGCAAAAGGGGATCACATGTCACGTTGCCACCATCATAAGTGTGAGTCAGTTGCCAGGCATGTGAATTTGGATCACATGGGGAGGCTTCAATGGTCGTAAGTGTGAAAAACGGTTAGGAGGAGTCCCTTTTTTTCCACCGCCATTCTAACTTTGGTCAATAAACGAACTGTTGTAAGGCGAGGATTACCTATATCTCTCCAGGTAGGAAGTTTCAAGAACGGTCACTCAGGAACTGGCTGTAATTTGAAGACTGCCTATCCCATGTCTGTCCAGGGAAAAACCGCCCCTCTCTGAGTCAGTGTGGTTGGTGTTACTTTGCTGAATTGTGCTTCCCCCCTCCTTTTGTGCAGAAACCCTGCCTCCGAAACCGCCTGTCGTTGTCCGACGTCACTGAAGAGATGTGGACAGTGGAACATCTGACTGCCATGGACCAGTTCCTGAAAGATGTCACCCAGACCATGCTTGTGTTTTATGTCGACGAGTTCGCCGGGTTGAAAGTGGAGCCGGTCATGCCTTTCCAGGTCAATCAATCAATCAGTCAGTCAGAACAACTTGCTTCTGGTATCAGAATCAGAGTCAAGCTGAAAGGGACCTTGGAGGTCTTCTAGTCCAACCTTCTGCTCGAGCAGGAGACCCTACATCAGAGGTGGGATTCAGCTGGTTTGGACTGGTTCAGATGAACTGGTTGTTAAATTTACATCTGGTTCATCAAACTGGTAGTTGAACCAACCGGCTGGCCCTGCCCACCCCACTCTTTCACAGAAGTCTCTTCCCCAGGTTCTGGGAGGGCAAAAAAATGGGCCGAACTGGAAGTGCGGAAATGGGCCTGTTTTTGCCTTCCAGAGCGCCTCCGGAGCTCGGGAAGGCCATTTTCCCCCTTCCAGAGGCCTGAGGGAAGCCTCCGGATTCTGGGAAAGGCGACTGGAAGTTCTGGTAGGCCACACCCACCATGGCCACGTCCACCCAGCAACCAAGCAGTGAACTGGTTGCTGGGATTTTTGAACCCCATCCCTGCCCTACATCATTTTAGACTAGTGGCTGTCCAGCCCCTTCTTAAAACCCTCCAGTGATGGAACACCCACAACTTTAAATTTTATTACAATAAATCAATAAATTTATTCTCCAAAGCACCTGAAAGCATGAAGCAACATATGGAAACGAATCAAGAAGCATTCTCCTCCAGGAATGGAGGAGAAACTTCATAAGAGTGAGGACAATTGACCAATTTGCCACAAGAATAGAATAGGAATAGGAATAGAAATAGAAATAGATAGAAATAGAATAATAGAGAGAGTTGGAAGGGCCCTCTGAGGTCTTCTAGTCCAACCGTCTGCTTAGGCAGGAAACCCTCTACCACTTCAGACAAATGGTCATCCAATCTCTTCTTAAAAACCTCCAGTGATGGAGCGTGCACAACTTCTAGAGGCACACATCATTGGCCTCTGGAATTCATATTCTTATACTTCTATGTTCGAATGTTCAAATTTAAGCCAGATGGAGTACAATTCCCAGAATTCCCCATCCAGCATGGTTGGCTGGGGAATTCTGGAAGTTGAAGTCCACAGAGCTGTAGTTTGAGAAAACCCAATGGCTAGCCCCCCCCCCTTCTTTTTAATTTAATTTTTTTTAATTGAAAATAAACATTTAAAAAATTGAATGTGGTAGACTTTCTTTGACATTTCAGTCTTCACATTTTAAACGAAAGAAAAATCGATAGCAAATCTAAACATTTATATCCATAAGTTTACATATATACATTTAATCTTTGCATCATTATTAGATCTTATTCTTGTACCACATTTCAATGAAACTTAAATTCTATTTTTCATTTTATAGACTTTCTTTCATGTCCCTCCATGTGTAAAAGTTATTCCATACTTTATAATATTCAGATACATCTTGTTCTTTTAATTCTAGTGTCAAACTATCTAATTCAGTGCATTGAAAAATCTTATCTATTATAGCATCATCATTTGGAATTTTTTTTGACTTCCAATTTTGGGCCAGTAGTATTCTTGCTGCTGTAATTATATGGATAGTTAAGTAATATCTGATTTGCTAAAGTTATCTTTTATTATACCCAGTAGGAGCATCTCTGATACAAAGCTAATTTTTAAACCTAACATTTCTTCCAGTCATAGCCAATTTTTTTTGCCAAAATTCCTGTATTTTTTTGCAGTCCCACCACATATGGTAAAACGTACCCCATTCTTTCAAGCATTTCCAACATAGAGCTAGCTTTTCTTTTTTTCCTTGCCTTGATTTTTGCCATTCTCCCAACAGGAACAGAAACAGCTTGCCTACTTCATCCGCCAGGAGAACGCCGAAATTACGGAGGAGAATTTCCATGAAGTGGTGCAGTTTGGCTCCATCCGCAGGCCGTACATAGATTCCCTGATGCGGGCACTCAACGCGGCCTATCTGCCCCGCCTGTTCCGCAAAGGCTCCTGGCCAGAGAGCATCAAAAATGAATTTTTCTCTGAAATTTATCATTTCATGACCTCCCTGACAGGTAGGATTCTGCCGTACTTCCCGTCGGCTCCACCTGTGGTCACAGATCCATGGACTAGTGCTTTGGGGTTGCCCCATTGGACAAGCTCTCTTGCCGTAGTTGTGAAGCGGATAGGTGCAGTCACGAAGTGACTTGTGTACTCGTTAAGCGAATCCGGCTAACCCACCCCCGTTTATCATCATCTTCTTTTAATGACCCCATAATCCCTTGCAGGGTGGAGTCTAGGCAACTGAATGGAGCTAGCAAGAATGTTTTAATAGCCGGATGCCCTTCTTGTTGCCAGTGCGGAGTTTTGTTCAGCAGATATATTCTCACCGTGCCCAGAGAGAGAAATATCTGCCTCTACCTAGGATCGAACTCACAGTCTCCTGATTGTGAAGTGAGAGCTCCCATCTCTAGGCCACCGCACAACTAACCCACCTCCATTGCTTGTCATGAAAGGAGATTGCATGAGTTTTACCCCATTTTATGATCTTACTTGCCACCATCGTTAAGCAAATCACTGCTGTTGTCGAGTCAGGAATACCGTTGTTAAGTGAATCCAGCTTCCCCATGGACTTTGCTTGTCAAAAGGTCGCAGAAGGGGATCACATAATCCCCCAGGACATTGCCACCATCATAAATACGAGTCAGTTGCCAGACATTTGGCCATGGGGCTGTGGCAATAATCATAAGTCACATTTCTCAGTGCCGTCATAACTTTGAACAGTTGCTAAGTGAACTGTTGTAAATCCAGGATTACCTATACTGGCTCTAAGTCACTTTTTCAGGGCTGTGTCATAATGTCAGGCGGTCACTAAACGAATCTTCGTAGGTCGAGGATTACCTGAAATTGTGGGTGTCTCAATTGAGGCCCAAGGAATGAGAATTGGAGAGGAGTGGGGTCCCTAAGGAGATGTCTCCCTCCAAAAGCCAACAAAAACCCTAATCCCCGACCCTCTCTGTCTGCAGATACCCGATACAAGATAAAGGGCCGCACCGTTCTTTATATCCCAATTGAATCCTTCACCATCAGCGCTGAGGTCGCTCTAAAGGACAAGGCTGTGGTCCAGCGCCTGGAGAGTGAGTGATGGGTCTTGGGGTATCTGAGGAGGGGGGGGGGTAACTGGATCAGAAGAGGAGGAGATGGGCTATCGTGGGGGAGGACCGCACCAGGCATGATCATGTCTGCCGCTCTCACTGGAGAGTGAATGAGCCCAGCTGCATTCTGCGCCGCATCTATCGTTCCCAATCTTGTCAGGCACCCTGTGTGTGCACCTGGTCCTATGGCAGGGCAATGAGTGAGTGAGTGAGGAAGGAAGGAAGGAGATGAGGGAGGGAGGAAATAAGGAAGGAAGAAGGAAGGAAGGAAGGAAGGAAGGAAGGAAGGAAGGAAGGAAGGAAGGAAGGAAGGAAGAAAAGATAAGGAAGGGAAGTGGAAAGAAGAGAGGGAGGAAAGAAGGAAGGAAGAAAATGAAGGAAAGAAAGAAGAAGGAAGAAAATGAGGGAGGGAGGGGAAGGAAGGGAGGGAGGGAGGAAGGAAAGGAGGAAGGTTAAATAAGTCCTTCCTGAATTTACAAGCTTCCTTGCCACGCTTGCTAAGGGCATGACCGCAGTTGTTTGGCGCACCAGGCTGTCATTAAATGAATTCAGCTCCCCGCGATCGCTTTGCTTGTGGGAAACCCCCCCCCCCCCACTGCCCGGGAAGGTTGCAGATTGACCCTGCAATGGTCAGAAATACATGCCAGTCGCCACCTACCCCTGAATTTTGGTCTCAGGGCCCGAAGGAAAGTCATGACGGTTGTAAGCAGAAAATGTGACCAAAATATTAGAACGTGAAGAAATGAATAGATTAACCCATGCAATTAAAGAGAAGGAGCAAACTGAATACTATAAGACAATATTTTATCAACGGCTAGAGGAAAAAAATATGAAAGCTAGAAATAACTAATAGGGCAGTGAAATATAGAAAATGCGTTAATAGAATTGAACATGTTAAGAAGAGGAGTGTTCTAGTAATAGAAATAACCTGTATATATCAATAAGAGAAGAATAGGATAAGATAGAGAATTAATATTAAATTAATGAATATGGTTCTAAAATTTAAACGGTTATTGCACAAGATATTTATGTCTGCATATTGTTAAATGAAAGAGGAATTGAATACATTTTAAAGAAAATTAAGAATAATAATTAAGAATAATAATAATAATAGAAATACATGCTGGTCACCACCCACCCCTGAATTTTGATCCCGGGACCCCAGGGAATGTTGTGACGATTGTAAGCACGAGGACTTTTCCTAAGTCGCTTTCGTAACTTTGAATGGGGGCTAAACGAATGGTTGTAACTCTCCCCCCCCCTTCCCATTTTTGTGTGAGGCCACCCAGCTGGGGGTGGGGGTTCCTCTCAACTGCACCGGGGTGGGCCTAAGTCTCTTTCCTTGCCCCGCAGGCGGAACGTGCAGCTGGGAGCTGTCGCCCAGTCAGTTCTGGGCCCGCCGCTCATTCGTTCCGCCTTGCGCAAATTCAATTGAACGTCTCGCGCTGCGGACAGGAGAAAGAGAGAGAGAGAGAGAGAGAGAGAGAGAAAGAGATGCTGACTGAATTATGCAGTGCCTGCATCTCTATTAGGGCAATTGTGGAAGTGGGCTGGGGAGGGTGGGACTTGGAGTGGGAATGCGTGGGCAGGTAGAGTCCTTCCTTCTGCAAGGGGCCAGGAGAGTTAGCTTCCTTCCTTCCTTCCTTCCCTCATCTTCTTCCTTCTTTCCTTCTTCTCTCCCTCCCTTCTTCCTTCCTTCCTCCCCCTCCTTCCCTCATTGTCTTCCTTCCTTCCTTCCTTCCTCCCCATCCCTCTTTCATCTTCTGCCTTTCTTCCTCATCATCTTCTTTCCTCTCTTGCTTTGGTTGCCATATCTGCAAGGTCATGTGATCATGATTTGATGCGTGGCAACTGGCAGGTACTTACGACGGTTTTCAGTGTCCCCTCTTCTCCTTCTGTGATTAGCAAAGTCAGTGGGGAAAGCCCGACCCTCTTAACAATGGTGGCAACAAAGGTGGCAAAACGGGACCCAAATTCACCCCTGCCTCGCTCGGCGATGGAAATTTGGGGCTCCATTGCAATCGTCAGTCGAGGACTCCCCGCCTTCTCCCGCAGCCAATTGACGACCTCAGAGGGGCCGAGTCGGGAGTCGGTGGTTCTCTAGCACTTAGAGAGACGTTGGGCCATTTTAATCCCCTGAGCCGTGTGATTGTTTTGCCCGGTAATTTGGCACAAAGATTGTGGCTTCCATGCTGTGCGACACTTTTGGAGGTGGCTGCCTGCTGCCAGCAGCTATTTAGCCGATTTCATTCCAAGTTTTGCTGGGGAGGGAAGCCGTGTGTGTGTGTGTGTGTGTGTGTGTGTGTGTGTGTGTGTGTGTGAATTGCCAGCCTTTGTTCCAAACTTTTTGACCGTTGTAGCCGGAAAGCCTCTTGTGGGGAGCTCCTTTTTGATGGTCATTGTCCATTGAGCCCAACATTTCCGTTGCTGAGTGAGACAGTTGTGAAGTGATGACCTGTCTTGCCACTTTGGTTAAGGGAATGGCCTCCACTGTTAATCTAGTGACATAGTTGTTAAGTGAATCTGGCTTCCTCACTGACTTTGCTTATCAGAAGGTCGCAAAAAGAGACCAATGCCTCTAGGACTCAGTGACTGTCATAAATGTGAGTTGGTTGCCAAGGATTTGCAACATGATTGCCAACGTCTGATGACGGATTTATATGGAAGAAGAGGAAGAGGAAGGAGGAGGAAGAAGAAGAAGAAAAAGAAGAGGAGGAGGAGGAGAAGGAGAAGAAGAGGAAGGAGGGGAGGAGAAAGAAGGATGAAGAAAAAGAATAGGAGGAGGAGAAAGAAAAAGAGGAAGAGGAAGAAGAAGAGGAGGAGGAGGAAGAAGAAGAGGAGGAAGAAGAAGAGGAGGAGGAAGAGGAAGGAGGAGGAGAAGAAGAGGAGGAGGAAAAGGAGGAAGGAGGTGAAGAAGAAGAAATAGAGGTAGAGAAGAGAAAGAGGGAGGAAGAGAAGGAGAAGGAGTTGTGGGCCTTTTCCCCAAACAGCTGGCATACCCAGGCATCACTACCCCCTGCTCTGACCAAGGCTTCCTGAGACAGTAACAATCACACTCTTAGTCCCAAAACCCTTTTCTTTTTATTTCAACGACTGTGAATTCTATGCATTCCCAGTCGGTAATGAATCCCAAACACTTTGTGAATAGTCCAACGGAAGTTCTGCCACATTCCTTCGGGATAAGTCTGATAAGCACCCACCTTTATCTCCCTTGAAATGCTGCCAACGACTAAATGGCCCGTTAGCTGTACAAGGCCAAACGGAGCACAAAGTCAACACGTAGCTTCAGAGTTTAAACCGACCAGAACGAACAAAAGTTGCTTCCTGCAAAGGCTCCTGTCCCTTTGCTCCTCCTTTATGTTTTATGGGAGAGGCCAATCACCTCCAAGCCTTAACTGTTTTTGCCTTCTGGCAGCTCTGGGCCCACACATGCTGGGAACTGGGTTTATCTCTGGGCATCCCCCCAAATGCATTTACCTCCCCCCCACTTATTTTTATTTTCAAGATTCCTCTGGATCCCCACGATGGGACTGGCAGCCCTTTGACTGTGGCTTAGAAGGAGCAGGCAGCTTGGGGGTGGGGGACAAGGCCTGCCCCGGGCTGTGCAAAGGGATGCATCAATCACACACACACACACACACACACACACACACACACATGACTTTGTCTCTTTCAGCTTCCATGATTCATTGGACGCGGCAGATCAAGGACGTGCTGAGGGCCCAAGAGGCAGTGGAGAGCCGCGAAAGCACGGGCCCCCTGGAAGAGATCGCCTTTTGGAAGAACCGCTGCACCGACCTCTCGGAGATCAGCAAACAGTTATGCCAGAAAGGGGTGAAGCACATCGAGAGCATCCTGATACTCTCCAAGTCATCCTACGTGGCCCCCTTCCAGCGGCTCTCCAAGCAGATCCAGGTTAGGGGCAGGGAGGGGACCGGGGGGGGGGCGCTTATCCAGCCAGGATGAGTTCTGTAGGATGCTGGCCAACGGGAGAGGCTGGAGCAGACTTAGAATGTAGTGCGTAGTATAGTGCAGTAATAGTGTTAGAAGGGACTTTGGAGGTCTTCTAGTCTGACCCTCCGCTTGAGCAGGAGATGTTATACCAAGGAAGGGAACAAGCTGTCCAAGCTTTGTTTGAAAACCTAGATAAATAGATAGATATAGATGATAAATAGAAGATAGATAGATAGATAGATAGATAGATAGATAGATAGATAGATAGATAGATAGATAGATAGATAGATAGATAGATGATAGATGATGGATTGATAGATGATTGATTGATAGATGATAGATTGATAGATGTTAGAAAGATAGATAATAGATAATTGATAGCTAGCTAGCTAGATGATAGATGATAGATAGATTGATTGATTGATAGATAGATAGATAATTGGATGGATAAATAACAGTAGTAGGTAGATAGATACAGTAAATGGATAGATTAGACAGATAGATAGATAGATAGATAGATAGATAGATAGATAGATAGATAGATA
>BLBF01000084.1:1097592-1107724 GCA_015471245.1 Laticauda colubrina | reverse complement strand
TAGATAGATAGATAGATAGATAGATAGATAGATAGATAGATAGATAGTTAGTTAGTTAGTTTGATTCATATGTCTGGGAGGGTATCTTGGAGGTCATCTAGTCCAACCCACTCTTCAAGCAGGACCCTATAGTATACCATTCTGGACAAATGGCTGCCCAAGAGGTTTTGTTGGAGCATCCACAACCTCTGGTAGGCAGCCATTCCCCTGGCTAATTATTCCATGGCTCTTTGCTGGTTGCTTTGCAGGATGGGTCAGAGCAGGCCCAGTCAAACCTCCGCTTCCTCTCCATCCTGAAGGAGCCGTTCCAGGAACTGGCCACTCTGCGGCCCAAAGATATCCCTGAAAAGCTGCCCCATCTCATCAGCCTCGTCCGGATCGTGTGGGTCAACTCCCCATACTACAATAGCCGAGAGAGGATCACGGCACTCTTCCGGAAGGTGGGGACTGCCATTATTTCCACCTCCCTCTTTTGTTCTCCTTTAAAAAAGAAACTTTTCAAAGTATTTAGAGATTATTATTTTTTTGTCCAAAAAATCAGCAACGTTCTTAAAATGCAAAAATACCAAATCTGAACATGTTGACTGATAGATGGGAGTATTTGTCATTCAGGCTTGAACTGTGGAGGTACTTGGTGGTCTCTGAGCTGGGTGGTTTTCTGGCAGACGTTTCATGGCCCAACTATGTTACATCATCAGTGCTAGAGGGAGTGGCACTCCCTCTAGCACTGACGCTAGAGGATGCTAGGGGAGGAGGAGGAGGACTGTAGGATTTGGAGGGGTTTGTCCACGAAGGGATTGTGAGCCCCCCCCCCCTCTCTCTCCATCTTCTCCCCAGATGAGCAACAAGATCATCCATATGTGTTGCAAAGACATTTCCTTGGACCGCCTTTTCGAAGGCTACATCAACTCGACCCGCCAGACGTTGCACAGCTGCATCTCCTGCATGTCCTCCTGGAAGGACTGCTATCAGCAGGCATCCTACATGCACAACAAGTAAGGGAGAGTGGAGTCTGGCGGGGAGAAGTTGCACTGTGCCAAGAGGCTAGTCCTCAGTGATGATGATTGGCCAGCGCTCGGATTTGCGGTGTGTCCCACTGTTGGAGACCTCACTAGTGGATCACGGAACAAACAAAATGTCCATTGGGGAAGGTGGATTTGCTTAACGGCCAGGTGATTCACTTAACGACCGCCTGAGCTTGTCGGGGACTATGCTAAAAACGGTTGTAACGATCTGTTCATGACTGGCTTTGCGACCTCACCAACTCACGATGGGAATTCCTAACCCCGTTCAATGGTGGGATTCAGCCGGTTCGCAGCAGTTCACAAGAACCGGTTGTTAAATTATTTTAATCCCACGTAGAGGACGCATTCCTCACAATACAGAGGCTGCTTTTAAATGATTTTTTGAAGCGTTTAACGTATTTTGAAATGCCCCCATTTTCACAGCATCAGGAAATATTCTGCTTGAAGCTTTATAAATTATTCTCTTTATTCTCATTTTTCACCCTCTTATGGGTAACATGCAATGATTGCATTTTCCCTGTCAATTTGAGCTACTTTTGGCCTTTCATTTTCATTTTTCATTTCAATCCATTTTAATTTTGGGTGTTAATTTTCAAATCCAAACTCCCCATATTGTAAATAATCTAATATTCACCATAAAAATGTGTTTTTTTCCAGACAACATGCAGAATAGCTGAAATAGAAATTTCTTCTCAACTCTAAGCCCAAGACACAAAGAGATTGGACTCCCATCTGTCAGAATCGGTGTAGGGTCTCCTGCCCCCTTCCAACTCTGGTTATCTGTTATCTGTTATCCCTTATAAACCAGCAGTCCTCGACTTATGACTAGAATTGAGTCCCACATTTATTTGGCTAAGTGAGACATGTGTTAAGTTAGTTTTGCCCTGTCTTACAACCTTTCCAGCCACCACTGTTAAGTGAACCACTGCAGTTGTTAAATCGATAATCCAGTTGTTAAGTGAATCTAGCTTCCCCATGGAATTTACTTAGTCGGAAGGTCGCAAAAGGGGATCACGTGATCCCAGGACACTGTGACCGTCATAAGTACAAGTCAGTTGCCAAACCTCTGAATTTTGATCAAGTGGCCCAGGGGATGCTGCAACGGACATAAGTGTGAAACAGCAGTTTTAAGTCACTATTTTTTTAGTTGTCTTTGAACAGTCACTAAATGAACTGTTGTAAGTCGAGGACTACCTGAATTCCTGAGCTTTTTCCCTTGTTTTTCTGACTCCCCCCAATCAAGTTCATTTAGTGATGATTTAACCTTGTGACGGCACTGGAAAAGTGACTTATGAACATTTTTTATACTTACGACCATTTCAGCATCCCCAGAGTCGCATGATTTACATTCAGATGCTTGACAGCTGACTCCTGTTTATAACGGTCGAGATGTCCCAGGATTTCAGGATCCCCTTTAGCGACTTTCGGATGAAGAACAACAACGGAGAAGCCCGATTCACTTAACGACCATGTGACTCACTTGCCAATGTTGGCAATTCACTTAACGATTCTGGCTAGCAAGGTTGTAAAATGGGCCAAAGCTCATTTAACCAACGTCTGGGGTAACCACAGAAATGTTGAGCTCTATTGCGGTTGTGAGTCGAGGACTACCCTGTATCGGAAGAAGCTATACTTTTCCAAATTTCTTTTTAGACTTTTTTTTATAAATTTCCTGGGTTTCTCCCAAAAGTTGCATTTAGAATAGAATATTATATAGACTGAGCTGGAAGGGGACCTTGGAGGTCTTCTATTCCAGCCCTCCCAGTTGTTGATTTGGCTTGGAATTTTCTACCCGTTAGCATCGATCCACACTTTGGATCACAACTCTGCCCCCCGGCACCCTTGAATGATTTCTCTTCCTGTGGTTGTCGTTTATACGCTTGTTACGTTTTCCCTTTGTGTGCGTGGGGAGAACCAGTGCACCACATATCTTTCCTCACATGCTGTTTTCATTCCCACTGCCTTCCTGCCTCGCCCGCGCAACGAGGCATTGCCTGGATGTTAAGCGAGCCGCCCAGCCATGCCACAAAGCGAAAGTGAGAACCATCAACTCATGGAACAAAAGTTGCCTGTGGAAGTTGTGGGAGCTTCGTCACTGGAGGTTTTCACGAAGAGACTGGACTGCCCTCTGCCAGAAATGGTGTAGGGTCTCCTGCTTGAGCAGGGGTTGGACTAGATGACCTACAAGGTCCCTTCTGACTGATTATCTGTTATATTCTGAAATCTTGTCCATCATTTAGCATTTTGCCAATCGCCCCTTCCTCACAGACAATGTCGCGACAGTCCCCCTGTGTTTTCTTTGCATCATTTTTTTTTCTCCCTGCATTAGCAGCTAGTCCTTGCCTTACAACGCTTCGCTCAGTGACTGTTTGAAGTTACAAAGAAAAAAGCAAAAATTTGACCATGTTTTCAGGGCACAGGATCAGAATTTAGACGCTTGGCCACCTTCTCGTATTTATGACGGTTGCAGTGGCTCCCATTTGTGACCTTCTGGCCAGCAAAGAAGTCAGATTCTCTTAATGACCATGTAGCTATTTAGCAACTGCAGTGATTCGCTTAGCATCTGTGGCAAGACAAGTTGTAAAATGGGAGAAAGCTCGCTGAACAAATGTCCCAGTTAGCGACTTAAATTTGGAGGGCTCAGTTGTGGTTGTAACTCGAGGACTACTTGTTTTTGCCTTTCCCAGTGGTGGACAGTGCCACGAGGTTCAGGTAAGCCCCAAATTTCCGTTGCACTCTAAAACATTTTTTTCACTGACTTTTGCCCCATGTTATGAACTTCCTTGCCACAGCTGTTCAGTGAATCAGGCAGTTGGTAAGTGAGTCCCCTGGTCGTAAATTGAATCCACCTTCCCCCCATTGCTCATCAAAAGGGACACACCGACCATCGTAAATACGAACCAGGGGCTAATCGGCTGAATTTGGAACATGTGACCACAGGGATGGCTGTCACCTCATAAAATATTTCTATGGTCTTTTTAGAATTGCCAATAGAAAGGGAGGAAGGGGGAGCAGTGCGGCAGCTTGGAAACCAAAAGCGCATTCCATCAGTAGCTTTTCAGAGATAGTAACTAGGTGACTGAAGTTTCTGCTGTAAAAAGATTTAAACTGGAGAGCATGATTGATGGCTCTGGGCTATGGATGTGTCCCATTGGAGAATATGAATTACGATACACCCAGGAGGGTAGGTTGGAGGGAAAACCAGGGTAAAGGGTGACAATGAATGATGGGTCTCAGAGTCGGCTGCACCCAGGCAGGGCTTACCCAATAAGTCCTTTGGAAATTTGGCTGGAGACCCATGATTTAATTGTGGGGTAACTGCCAGAATCCTGACAGCCTGCCACGGTTGTAAGCAGGGGTGGGATTCTACCAGTTCGGACAGGTTTGGCTTGGTTTAGGTGAACCGGAGGTTAGGTTTTTATCTGGTCTGCTGAACTGATATTTAAACTGACCGGCTGGCCTCTCCCCTCCTTGGAGTCTCCATACAATGCAGGTAAATGCAGGGTCCACCATAGCCACACCTACCTGGCAACCAGCTCGCTGACTGGTTGCTGGGATTTTGGAATCCCATCCCTGGTCGTAAGTGCGAAAAAAAACCCAGTCTCTTGTTCCAGCCCCGTCATAACTTGGAACAGACCCTAAACGAACAGTTGCAAGTCAAGGTCTACTCCCTGTCCACAAAAAGCCTTCCCTGAGCCATGCCGGGCCATCCTGGTTTCATGCTCACGGCCCCCTTGGCAAGCTTTCTCAGAGCTGGCAAACCATGGCTGGCTGTATCCTAATCAATAAGTTGATTTTTTTTTTTTTTTGGTGGATAGGAGACCCTCCCAATTCTTGGCTTCCCTCAATCTTCTTCCAGCCCTGCTGAAGCTGCTTCCAAAAGCCCCCTCCCACCCACCCAATCCCTCCCCTCCACCCGCCCAGCTTCTCCACACTTGAGAAATAATCCATCATTATGATTAGGGATGTCAGATTTAAGTGGCTGCCTGGTCCTTGACAATTAAGTCTTAAGTGTTCCTCCTCTGCTTCAAATTCAAATTAGCGGGGCTGGATCAATAGCCAGCAAGATATAAAAAAGGTATTTAAGACCCCCGCATGGCATGGACTCCCTGGATTAAGCTCTTGAGCCTGGTCCCTTCAGGGCAGGGGGCTTCGGCTTTCCCTGATTAACTGATTTCTTCGGAAAATCTCTCGCCCTTGGAGTGGGAAGGGGAAGGGGAGAGGAGATGAAGGAGATCAGCCAAGCCCCCCTTTTTCTAAGGTTCTGGGCTGCTTGCTGCCCACCTACAACCTTTCCCCTCAGCCCTCTTCCCCCCCCCCCCAGTGAGAATAACAATAACAGAATAGCAGAGTGAAAAGGGACCTCAGAGGTTTTCTACCCCTTGCTCAAGCAGGAGACCCTATACCATTCAAGACAAATGGCTGTCCAGTCTCGTCTTAAAAATCTCCAGTGATGGATCACCCACAATTTCTGGTGGCAAGCAGTTCCACTGGTTCATTGTTAATTAACAGCTGACTCTTCCGACAGGCTTTCTGGGAAGGGATGGGTCCTGGACCAGACCAGCATCTTCGCCCAGGTGGATGCCTTTGTCCAACGTTGCAAAGACCTCCTAGAGGTAGGTGTACAGTGTCCGTCCCTAGCAGTCCATGTTAGCTTCTAGGGGTTGACCTCTGCAATCCTGTTCTGCCCATGGCTCCCTGAGACTGTAATTAAGCAGATGCTTAGGACAAATAACTCCTATTTTATTTCAACGCTGGGAATTATGTTCATTCCCAGCCTGTAATGAGTCCCAAACAGTCCCTCGAGATAAGCACTCACCTTTCTCTCCTTTGAATTGCTGCCAACAACTAAAGTGCCAAGTTAACTGTTAAAAAAACCAACTGAAGTACAAAGTCCATACAGTACTTCAAGGTTTAATCCAAAGAGATTAAACGACATTGCTTCCTGCAAAGGTTTCTGTACCTTTGCCTGTCCTTTATCCATTATGGGAGGGGCAATTACCTCCCAGCCTTACTCCTGAGTCACCCCTTTTGTCTCAGCTGCTCTCGCCTTCTAGCAGCTTTGTGCACATGCACACTAGGAACAGGCTCCCCTTGTTCCTCTGCCTCGCTGTTGCCAGGCTCTGGAGGCAGCACCCCACTCCCAGAGGGTCCTGGCCCCATGTCCGCATCGGACAAAGGACCTTCATCTGAGTCCTTTCCAGATTGCCAGACTGGCCCATGTTCCTCCCCACTGTCCGATTCCACTGCCATATGCACAAGCTGCTGGCGAACCACAATAAATCCATCTATGCCTCCTGGCATAGTTGCTGTCCAGTCTTCTGCAGAGTAAGAGTGGACCAGCTGGATTGAGGGATCTCCAGCCTGGTGAACAGCTTCCTGTTCCTGCTGTCAACTCATAAACATTTCTATGTCTGTTTTAGAGGTGCCATGAACAGAAAGGGTGGGGTTGGGGGGGAGAGAAAGCAATTTGGAGGAGCAGTGCTGCAGTTTGAAATCGAAAGTGCATTCCATTCTTATCTTGCAAAGATTATAACTAAGCTACCGGAATTTCTGCCCGGGCAAATCTCTTAATTGGAGAATGTGATTGATGACTCTTGGCTGTGAACATGTTTTATTGGAGAATATGAATTAGGGTACACCCAGAGGGGTGGGGTGGGGGGGGAAGCGGGGTCATAGGGGACAGTGAATTACATGTCTCAGCATCAGCTTCATACATGCCATGCCGACATGTTTGCTCCTAATAAATCCTTTGAAGTTTTTGAAGCTCAGCTCGGCTTAGGGCAACTACCGGAATCCAGACACTTGAATCTTTTCCTATAATTTTTCTGGGCCAGCGCCCAATGAGAGTAGATCCTGGGGAAGATGGTGATCACAGCCACTTCCTTCTCCTGATAGGTCTGCGACAGCCAGCAACACTTCGCTCGCTGGGAAGATGGCAAACAGAGCCCGCTGCCCTGTTTCTTCGGTCAACAAGGTCCTCAGATGACCAGGAGCTTACTGGAGATCGAGGAGACCTTCAGTAAATATCTCAACAACCTCCGGAATGTGAAAGGAGGGATTCTGGATGTGAAGAACACAACCTGGCACGAAGACTTCAGCCGGTGAGAAAAGTCTCCTTTGACAAGAAAAGATGGGCCTTCCTGTGGGTGGGGGGCATGGGGAGGGAGGGGGAGAACTCCATGGGACATGTGCCATGGAGGTCCACCAAGAGCTTTAGATGGTTTACAAGAGCCTCTTCTTCCCCCTTCTCCTCTCCTTTTTTCTTCTTCTGCTTCTGCTTCTGCTTCTCCTCTTCTTCTTCCTTCTCTTCCTCCTTCTTCCACTTCCACTTCTGCTTCTTCTCCTCCTCTTCCTCCTCCTTCTTTTTTCTTCCTCCTTCTGCCATCAGCTTCCGCTCAGGAGTCAAAGACCTGGAAGTTATGACCCAGAATTTGATCACTTCAGCCTTCGAGACGGTGAGAGATGTGGAACATGGGGTGGAGATTCAGGACATCTTCGAACATCTGTCCTCCCGAGAGGTACACTTGGATCCACAATGCCTGAACTGGGGAGATGGGTGGCAGCTGGGGTGGCAGAGATGGAAAGACAGGGCTTCCAAGAATGGCTGTAACGATGCTAAAGTGGCACCTGGTGGACCTGTATTTTATTAGTGAGGAGAAGAAGGGCTTGAACCTGAGGTGGTCTTTAGATCGGAAGTTGTTTCATCACTTGAGACTTTCAAGAAGAAATTGGACTGCCATTTGTCAGAAATGGTGTAGGGTCTCCTGCTTGGGTGGAGGGTTGGACTAGATGACCTACAAGGTCCCTTCCAACTTTGTTAATCTATAATCCCCTGAAAGATGTTTGGAAGGCTTGAAGCAACTTGACAATGGGTGGAATTCAATTCCCAGGATTCTGGGAATTGAAGTCCATCTAAAGCATGGAATTCTGGGAGTTTTAGTCCATCCATCTTAAACATGGAATTCTAGCTGTTGAAGTCCATGCATCTTAAGGATGGAATTTTGGGAGTTGTATGATCATCAAGTTCCAGCACAGCCTCTCCCAACCTGGACTTCAACTCCCAGAATCCTTTGGCCAGGAAGGGAATTCTGGGATCCTGGAAGGGCCCTTTGGTCCAACCATAGCAACCCATCTCCTCAGTTGTGACATGCATGTGAGCGCCAGAGAAGTGAGGAATGTGGTGGTAGAAAATAGAACAGTCTTCTCAACCTGGATAGTTTGAAGATGGGCAGATTTCAACTCCAACGTGGCTGGCTGGGGAATTCTGGGAGCTGAGGTCCACCCATCTTCAGGTTGTCCGGTCTCGAAAATACCAACTTCAAGTAATAGAATCAGAATAGAGATTGAAGGGACTTTGGAGGTCTTCTAGTCCAGCCCCCTGCTGAAGCAGGAAAACCCTATACTATTTCAGACAAAATGGCTTTTCATTCTCTTCTTAAAAGCCCTCCAGTGATGGAGCACCCAAAACTTCTGGTGGCAAGCAGTTCCACTGGTAAACTGTCCTCCCTGTCAGGAAATTTGTCCTTAATTCAAAGTTGCTTCTCTCCTTGGTTAGTTTCCACTTGTTGTTCATTATCCTGCCCTCTGGTACTTTGGAGAATAAATTGAAAATAAATTTAAGTTAAATTGGAAGCTGGGGAGAACAACAGAGTTGGAACGTGGGACCTCGGAGACCTTCTGGTTGGGACAACTTTGTTCCCTTGGCCTCTTCCAAGTGGTGTCTTCTCCATCCTTCAGGCCATCAAGCGCACCTTCGACAAGAAGACAGTGGACGTTTTCATGCTCTTCAACCGGGAGCTATCCCTGGTCAACAAGGAACTCAGCAAGAAGACCCCTTTCCTGACGCCATACATGTGTCACTATTCAGGCATGGCCCACTGGATGCGTGCACTCCGGCGGCGCGTGGACAGACCCATGAAGGTAGGACTGGTCCTTCTAAAAGGTGGTGGTGGAGGAGACAGGGCTGAGGGCATCTCCCGTGGCTTCTCCTGAGCTCCTGTTTCAGTTGGGTGGCTCTCAAGGCAACGGTGAAGGTATTTTACAGGGAGTCCTTGACTTGCAAACATAATGGGGTTCCAACGGCCTTGCAAAAAGTGACTTACGGCCGTTTTTCACACTTAGCGACCGTTGCAGCATCCTCCAGGAGTCACGTGACCAAAATTCTGCCGCTTTGGCAACTGGCATGAACTTACGACAGCTGCCGTGTCCTGGAAGGTCACATGTTCCCCTTTTGCGACCTTCTGAGAAGCAAAGTCAACGGGGGGGAAGATGGAATCACTTAACGACCGTGTGTGAGACGGACGTTTAACGATTGCAGTGGTTTGCTTAACAACTCTGGCCAGAAAGATGGGGCAAAACTCACTTCACACTTGTCTTGCTTAGCAACTGAAATTTTGGACTCCCTTGTGCTCATAAGTTGAGGATTGCCTTTATTGGATTGGGTGCCCTCAGGAAATCCCAAAGCTGCAGATTGGATCAGGAAAATGGAAAAAGCAAGAAATACAAAATAAGAAATGATTTTATCTGAATATCAAACCTTCTGACAAGCACAGCCAAGTGGGAAGCTGGATTGTGAACAACTTGACAATCGTGGCAAGCAAGGTCATGAAAGGGGGCCAAAACTGGCTTCACAAATGTCTCACTTAGTGATAGAAATTTGGGACTCCATTGTGTGGTCATAAGTCAAGGAAATTACTTCTAAATAAGATTGTCGCTTCCCAGTGCCCTGTGTGTGAAAAACAGACTGGAAAAATCCTTCTTCGGTTCCGCCAACCAGCAAATAATAACAACAACAATAACAACAACACCAAGGATGCTGGCAGCAACCCATATCAACCATCAGCACCAGTCAATTATATTTGTGATACATTTTGAAATGTTCAGTTGACTGAGTTTCATGTCTATTTATTAAAAAAGATATAATAATAATAACAGCAGCAACAACAATAATAATATTAATAATAATAATGAGATAAAAATGTGAAACCCAGTCTGAACATCTGGCTGACTGTGTGAATACTACTACTACTACTACGACTATTACTATTACTAATAATAATAATAATAATAATAATAATAATAATAATAATAATAATAATAATAAT
>BLBF01000084.1:1068352-1089402 GCA_015471245.1 Laticauda colubrina | reverse complement strand
CATGCATAAAATGGGTGGACTTCATCTCCCAGAATTCCATGCATAAAATGGGTGGACTTCATCTCCCAGAGTTCCATGCATAAAATGGGTGGACTTCATCTCCCAGAGTTCCATGCTTAGGGTGGGTGGGCTTCATCTCCCAGAGTTCCATGCTTAAAATGGGTGGACTTCATCTCCCAGAATTCCATGCTTAGGGTGGGTGGACTTCATCTCCCAGAATTCCATGCTTAGGGTGGGTGGGCTTCAACCATGCTGTCTGGGGAACTCTGGAAGTTGAAGTCCACCTCAACAAAGCAATCTTGCATTGAAGATCCGTTATGAAGGATCCTTGGGGGAACTTTCAAAGTTTTGGGTTGGGCAAAATTTGCCAGTTGTCCTTAAGGAAACCCAAAGCTCTCAGAGGCTGAGCAATCTCCAGCAGGCCTGTCTCTGCCAGAACCAGGGGTGGGAGTGATTTGTGGAAATGAGGAACATCTGGCTGGAAGAACAGCTGCTGCATAATGTATTTTGATGGCAAGGCCTGGAATGCATCACAATTTGGCTCCTTTCCCGTCTTGGGGGAAGAAAGAGTTGGATCTTAACACCTTCCACCCTTTGTTGGTTATCCAGGATCATCAGCATGTTGTCCGCCGAGGAGAGAGGTCTGTTCCGGGAACGCATCCGCTACCTGGACCGAAAGATTCAACCTGGCCTCAAGAAACTCCACTGGTCCCTCAAGGGGGCCAGCACGGTCTTCATCTCGGAGTGTCGTCTCCATGCCAGCAAGGTGGGGACGTGGGTTCCTGGGGCCTCAGAGACCAGGGTGCCTTGAGGGACATGAAGAACGAGGGTTGACATCCCGGAGCCAAAACTCCCTAGGGAGCAGATCTGCCCCACTCCCAGCTTTTTTGTCCACTCAATATGGGGGAACATTGAAAGATGGAGGACACCTTCCCTCAGAAGGAGGTTCTACTCCACCAAGGAGCTCCTCGGTCCCCTTATTGTGGAAATTATGAATTAGTCTTTCCTTGCCTGTCCTCAAGTAGGCTTCACCTCTGCCTTGGTTGTCCTCTTTGGTAACCATCAACCACCTCTTGAGGCCAAAGCTCCTCCTCTGACCATGTTCTCCAGGACAGAGGCGATGCTCTTGAGAGCCTTTCAGGTTTCTTGGGCCAGTCATGTCTTCTCCTCTTGCCATTCTCAATGTGGCTCTCCAGGCCCAACTAGGAACCACCTCTTCCCAACATCTGTGGGTCTTCTTCCATCTTCTCTCCTGATGTCCTCCCTTTTCCCACAGGTCCAGAACATTGTCAACGAATACAAAGCGGCCACCTTGGCCATTGCTTGCCATGCCCAGCAGATGAGTGAAGCTCTGTTAGTCCGGATCACTGGGAAGCGGATCTACAATGACCTGGAGTTTGAAGAGGACCAGAAAGACCACCGCGACCTAGTGCAGAAGAAGCTGGTCACCTTCCATGAGGGCAGCATTGCCATCATGCGGCAAACGTACGAAGTCTTCAAGAATGATGGGTCGGAGGTGAGAAGGACCAACGAGTATCTTTTGGCGAGGGAAATCTTCATGAGCAGCTGCTTGAAGGACACTGGGCCGAACCCCTGTGTGATGCCTTCAGAAATTATTGTTGTTGTTCTATTGTTATTATTATTATTATTGTTGTTGTTGTTGTTATTTCTTGTTCTACTTCTTCCTCTTCCCCCTCCTCTTATTCCTCTTCTTTTACTACTTCTTCCTCTTCTTCCTTTTCCACTTTTTATTCTTCCTTCTTTCTTGCACTTTTTTTTTCTTCCTGCTCTTCTTCTTCCTCTTCCTCCTTCTGCTTCAGCTGCTGCTTGTTCTGCTTCTGCTCCTTCCTCCTCCCCTCCTCCTCCTTTGATGTTTCTTTGATGCTGTCTCTCCATCTTCTTCCGAGTCTGCCTGATCATGGTCTTTTGCCTTCTCCTCTTTTTCTCATATGTCTTGCATGGTATAGAACCCCAAGACCTGGAATTTAGCAGCAGCTGGGAACTGATGGCCAGAGATCCACTGGAATGGCTTCCTAGGGTGGTTGCCCCCCTGGAGTTTCAGTGAAGGCCTCGTGTGGTTGGAGGGGGTTACATTGCCCCTTAATCTGGAGATATCCAGCAGCTGCCCTGGCCATGGATGTTGAAGGCCTATTTGGAATTCTGAGGGAAGCTTTCTTCTCCTCACCTTAGTGGGCTGGTCGAGGCCCTCTTCTGCAGATTCCCAGTGGACTTTTCCTGATCCCATCTGCTTCTTCCCCAACTCTTCTCCCATCAGGTCCAGCAGCATTGGTTCAATTACACGGTCAGGATGAACCGGATGATGGAGGACGCCCTGCGGCTCAACGTCAAGTGGTCCCTGATGGAGCTCTCCAGGGCCATCAATGGCGATGGCAAGACCAGTCCCAACCCGCTCTTCAGGGTGAAGGTCATTCTGCAGGACAATTCTCCTGGGCAGGCTCCCCAGGTGAGCCCTGGAGGCCTTATCACATCTAAGAGCAACCGTTCTCCTCCGTGCCGATGAAGGTTAGATCTCTGCTTGTTGCAGAATCAAAGGACAACGGGACATGCCGAGCTCCTTTGAAGGTTCTTTCACTGAGAACTTAAAAACAGGTCCACCTTCTCTTGAGCTTGTGGTCTTGTCCTCAGCAGCCTGCCCTTTCATCTCTAGCAGAGTTGTGTGTCTGGGGACTCCAAATTTAATCTTGAATTCCTATGCCTGTTTTCAAGTTGCCATAAGCAACCAGAAGTACATTCCATGCATATCTTACAAAGATTGTAGCTAGGCTCCCGGAATTTCTGCCTGAGAAAATCCCTTATTGGAGAATGTGATAGATGACACCCAGCCCATGAACGGTGCTTCATTGGAGAATCTGATTGATGAAACACCCAGGGGGGAGGGGGGAAACAGGGTTACAGGTGATCATAAATCACGTGTGTCAGAGTTGGCTTCAACTGGGATAATGCTAACGTTATTCCTAATAAATCTTTTGAATTCTTTTGAAGCTTAGCTCGAGACTCATGATTTTATTCAGGCAACTGCCTGGAACCCTGACACCCTTGGCTGGTTTCTGTTCTCCTAGGTGGCCTTCTCCCCCTCGCTTCTCCAGCTGGCAAGCATGGTCAATGATATCAGCTCCCACCTGATCTCCAGCATCATGGTCTTCCGGCACATTCCGGAGATCCTCATCCGGCGCAAGTTTTCCCGTGACCCCATTTCTGTCCTTGTGGGTAAGGCAGCCTCCTTAGGTTGGTCACCTGTCCCCATGTTCTGATCCAGGCTTCCTAAACCATAATTATGTGACACATATTTTAAAAACAAGACTTATTTTATTGCAACGCTGGGAATTGTTTTCATTCCCAGCCAGAATTAATCTCAAAAAGTCCCCCAAGATAAGCACATACCTTTCAGTTCTGTGAAGTGCTGCCAAAAACAGAAATATCCAATTAACTAGAAAAGGAACCAATCAAAGCACAAAAAATCACCAACCTTCAAGGATGACTCTGAACTGATCAAACAACTTTGCTTCCTGCAAAGGTTTCATAATCTTTGCCTGTCTTTTATACCTTATGGGAGGGGCAATCACCTCCCAGCTTTACTCCCAAATTGCCCCTTTTGTCTCAACTGCTCTTGCCTTCTAGCAGCTCTGCGCACACGCGCACTGGGAACAGGCTCCCCTAGGTCCTCTGCCTCGCTGCTGCCAGACTCCAGAGGCTCCGGAATCAGCACCCCACTCCCACATGGTCCTGGCCCCATCTCTGTATCAGACGCAGGATCGTCATTCGAGTCCTCTCCAGTCTCCCTGACTGTTCCCCATTCTTCCCACTGTCCGATTCTGCTGCCAACTGCACCGGTTGCCGACGAACCACAACACGCCATTCCACCAAGATCAGTTGGGGTCCAGACACAGGACCTCAGGCGATGTCTCTGAGTGCATGGACTCTGCCCGTTTTCTTCCTCTCCAGGTTAGATGAAGGCAGTCACCCATCAGACCGTGTCTTGAATGAAGCTAGGCAGAAAAGCAGAGAGAGGTTCCTCACTGGGGTGGGCTACAAAAAAATTAAAAAATGATTCTCTGCCCGGTTGCTGGAAGGGTGTGGACATAGTGGAGGTGGCCTAGTCTGCCTCCTGTACCACCCTGCTTGCAAAATCAGGCTGCGGGGGAGGCTGTTTTCTCCCTCTCCAGGCTCCGGAGGCTTTCCTTGAGGCTGGAAATGGACCTTCAGGAACTTTTTCACCCTCTCCAAGCCTCCGTGCAGGCCCTGCACTCAGTTGTGATCCAAAGAGTTGGGTGGACGGGGCCAGCCAGGGGTGGGATTTGCTAGTTCACTAAACTGGCCATAAAATTAACAACCGGTTCCCCTGAACCAGTGCGAACTGGTAGCACCCACCTCTGTTCCTCACACCAAAGAGAATGGTAGGGTACCCCATAACTGGGAACTTCACCTAATCCAGAAGGCTGTGTCCAAGTAGTTATGGAGTCAACAACTCTGCTTTCTCCACCAAACTTAGTAGGATGCCAGAGACGATTTCTTGGTGCTGGTTCACACCTCGGCAAACAGCTAGGTGATCTGAGGAACCACCTCTCTTGTGGGTTGAATTTATATTTTACTGATTTCATTCGAACCCCTATTCGAGTAGATCAGGTTGCCCTGAATAACAGAGTTGGAAGTGATCTTGGAGGTCATCTAGTCTAACCCCCTGCCCAGGCCTGTTTCCAGCCTTCCAGAGCCTCCGGGAGATCTGTTCTTTGCCGTCTCCAAGCCTCTGTGCGGGCCTTGCACTTACCTGGCACCCAAAATGGGCCGCGTAGGGCCTCCTGGGATGGGCGGGGCCAGCCAGGGTTGGGATTTGTCAGTTCGCTGAACCAGTCATTAAAAATTATAAAATTAGCTACTGGTTCCCTCAAATGGGGAGAACCGGTAGCAGCCCACTCCCCTCTACAGTGTGGGATTTATTGGTGAGGAGTGTTGGGAAGTCCTGGGTAACTCTGCTGTTCCTTGTTCATCAGAGCGGGATGAAGACATCAAGAAAATCCAGACTCAGATCAGCAGTGGCATGCAGAACAATGCCGGCCTTCTCCAGGCCTACCTGAAGACCTGGGACCGCTACCGAGAGATTTGGGAGGTCAACAAAGATGCCTTTATCAACCGTTACCGGCACCTCAACCCGCTGGTCTCATCCTTTGACGCTGATACTGCTCGGTAAGGGGGTTCTCAAGCTCTGGGGTGGAGGAAAATCAACCGCCATCTGGCTGACACCAACCCAGGGATACCTTGAAGGCTTCTGAGGAACCTCAAGAGACCTCCTTGAAGTATTCCAATTCTCCTTTAAACCCAGACTGATTAGTAGCCATTGTGATATCTTGCAGATGATAGAGTAGAGTAGAATAGCATAGAGTAGGAATTTATTTATTTATCTTATTCATTTGATTTGTCAATTTCTTACAAGATAATAGGTATAAGTATAAACATGAGTAAGAATACAGGAAATGGGTACGAACAAATGACAATAGGACAGGGACAGGAGGCACGATGGTGCACTTATGTACACCTCCACTCTTAGGAATGGAGTGAGGTCAATAGTGGATAGTTTGAGGTTAAAGGAGTGGGGATTTGAGGATAACTACAGAGTCAGGTAGTGCATTCCAGGCATTGACCTCTTTGTTGCCGAAGTCGTACTTTCTGCAATCGAGTTTGGAGTGGCTTATATTGAGTTTGTACCTGTTGTGTGCTCTTGTATTGTTGCGGTTGAAGCTGAAGTAGTCATTGACTGGTAGGACATTGTAGCAGTAATAGGAATACAGTGAATAATAAAATATAGAATTAGAACAGAATATAAAATAATAGAATAGAAAGAATAATAAAAAAATAGAAGAATAGAATGAATAATAAAGTATTGAATTAGAGTAGAATAGAGTAGAATAGAATAGAATAGAATAGAATAATGGATTGGAATAGAAAATGATTAGAATGGAATGGAATGGAGTGGAATGGAATAGAATAGAATGATGGATTGGAATAGAATAAATTAGAATAGAATAGGAATAGAATAGAATAGAATAGAATAGAATAGAATAGAATAGAATAGTGGATTGGAATAGAATAAATTAGAATAGAATAGGAATAGAATAGAATAGAATATAGAATAGAATAGAATAGAATAGAATAGAATAGAATAGAATAGAAGGCTTGGAAGGGGCTTTGAAGGTCTTCTAGTCCAGCCCCCTGCTCACACAGGAGGACCCTATACCATTTCAGACAAATCGTTGTCCAATCTCTTCTTAAATCCTCCAGTGATGGAGCATCCACAACTTCTGATGGCAAGAACTTCCACTGATTAATTGTTCTCACCGTCACAAAATTCCTCCTTACTTACTTAGGTTGCTTCCCTCCTTGATGACTTTCTAGCCATTGTTTCTTATCCTGCCTTCAGGTGCTGGTTTGGAGAATAGGTGGACCCCCTCCCCTTCTTCGGGGCAGCCCCTCAAATATTGGAAGATGCTATCATGTTACCCTAGTCCTCCTTTTCGTTAAATTAGACATAACCCAGTTCCAGCAACTGTTCTTTATATAAAACCCCATGAAGCATTTGATCAGATCAAGGCCCATTTGATCAGACCCAGCATTGGTTTTCCATGGCAACTTAGGAGATGCCTCTGAGCACCTCACAGCAGGAGAAGGTGTTCCCCTCGCCTGCCAGAATCCCCACCCCACAACAAATACTCAATGGAGGCCTCTCCCCTATACTCCAACCTTGGAGACAGCATGGAGTCTCCTTGAGGCCTACTAGCCTTTGATAGATCTGTCCCCCCCACTCCGGGAATGGATCCATTTCCCCCCTCCAGGTTGGTGGCCCTCCACATGTTGAGGTATGAATTTTCACGCATTAATTATGCGCTTCGTGAAGAAGTACTTTATCTGTGGCAAATCTTTAAGTCAGCTCCGTTGAGCAATTGGATGCTTAATGTCTTGTCGGCACGACACTAATAATGTGCTTGTATGCACACACATAAGGCATGGATGGTGAGGAGAATGTTCCAATCAGTGGTCTGTTTCAAAATTGTCTTCCACTGATTTGGTGGCCATGGCTTGGTGGGTGCACTTTGCTGCGCATGCACACACTTTGCATGTGCATGTGCACCAAATGCGCACTTTGCGCAGGCACAGAGATGTTCCAGACTCGCCTCCTGCAAGCCTGCACTCTCCTGGTTGCTTCAGCAGTGGCCGCGTGACACTCTGATGTGCCACGCAAAGCAGCTGCACTTCAAAAGCAGAGGATAAAGGTGAGTATGGGAGCCCAGGTGGGTGGGTGGGCCCAACAGCAGAGAGGAGGAGAGAATCAGTTCACTCTCCACTGCTCATCGGTGCTACTGGCTCACCAGAACCTGGTCGAACCGGTAGAATACCATCACTGGTTCAGATCCTTGAGGATGGCGCCAGCAGTGCAATTCAACTGGTGTAACAACCAGTTTGCTTCACAGGTGCACACCCAGCATTTAGAAAAGACCATTTTTAGCTATAATACTTATCTTCTGCTGCAGCCCCGTGTGCAGGGCTATATGATTACCGGTTCAGACCAGTTCACTTGAACCGGTCCGAACCAGTTGAATCCCACCACTGGATGTCGCTGCTGAAACAGGTGTGCCACTGGATGATGTCCATGAAGAGCCAGCTCAATGGGAGGTTGAAAGGATGCAGGTCCCAGGAGTGGTTCTTCAGATCAGGAATCAGACTGGCTGACTCGTTCTGGCTGACCCAAAGCCACAGGCCTACATGGGACCATTTCAGCTCTTCTCAAGGGCCCAAGAAGACAAGTCAGGGTCTCCAAGGAAGTCAATTTTGGCAGAATAATTCTCTGGTCCAGAGAGTGCTGCGGTGGCCTAGAGGTGAAACAACCAGGAGGCTGTGAGTTTGATCCTAGGTAGAGGAAGATATTTCTCTCTCTGGGCATGATGAGAATATATCTGCCGAATAAAACTCCACGTTGGCAACAGGAAGGGCATCTGGTCAGTAAAATACTCATCTCCATTCAGTTGCCCAGATTCTACCCTGATGCAAGGGATTATGAGGTCATTAAAAGGAGATGAAACTGCTGGTCTGGAATGATTTCTGGAGAGGATAAGCAGAACTGAGCATGGAAACCCACCTCTGAGCAAATGGCCACCTCAAGTGGGCAGGAAAGATAGAAATGTGCAGAGTACTCTCTGGGAGGAATGTTTCCTGCTTAAACAGGGGTTTGGACTGGAAGATCTCCAAGATTCCTTCCAGCTCTATTATTCTGTTACAACCATTCATTTAGTGACCAATCAATGTTACAATGTCACTGTAAAAAGAAACTTACAACAAGTTCTCACACTTTACGACCATTGAACCATCCCTGCGGCCACATGATTATAATTCGGACATTTGGTAACTGGCTCCTATTTACAATGGCTGCAACATCCTGGGCCTTCTGATGAGCAAACTCAACGGGGAAACTCTTAACATCCGTGTTCCTAAGTTACCACCGCTGTGATTCACTTCACAACTGTCATAAAATGGGACAAAGTTTACTTAATGACTGCCTCGCTTAGCAGTGGAAAACTTGGTCTTACTTGGGGTCAGGGGTCGAGGACTGTCTGTAATTACAATTGATGTATAAGTGCAGTTACCATATCAATTATGAAGGGCGACTCTAATTGTAATTAAGAGGCAGACATGGGGCAGATGATTCGCGGGGCGCCTTGGGGGTTGCCAATGAATGGCATTCATACGGCAGAACAACCGAGGCCTGCAGGGACAAAGTCCTCTCTCCCCCCCTACACAACCTGCCTCTCCCCACTGATCCTTTGGCAGACTTCTCATTCCACCCTCCGCTGTGGGGCAGCAAGACCGCTGTGCGCTGTGCGCCGCCGCCCTGCCCACTCCCTCTGGAATTGAGCATCGCGCAAGCCGTGGCAAACGAGCAGCAGCCGGATAGATGGAAAAACTCTGTTTCCATGCAAAAATGTCAAAAGCGATTGTGGGAAAGCGTTCAAGCTGGGGGCCGAAATGCAGAGTGTCTTTTGTGCAAGTTGGATGTTTGTACAGCTCTGCCTCTGGAGACCTCCCATTAAAGACTGCGTCAATGAGATCCAGCTGCGGCCACAGGCTGGGAGGGGAGGGGATAACGGTCCATCTTGGCTTGGATTAGTCATATTTAATTCAAATAATCCTCCACTTATGGCCTGTGTAGAATAAAATAGAATAGAAATAGAAATTAGAATACAATAGGAATTTAGAATAGAATATAGAATAGAATTCAATACAATTTAGAATAGAATAGAAATAGAAATAAGAATAGAATAGGAATGTAGAATAGAATAGGAATTTAGAATAGGAATTCAAAATAGAATAGAATAGGATTCAATAAAAATTAGAATATAATAGAATATTAGAATAGAATATAGAATAGAATAGGAATTTAGAATAGAATAGAAATAAGAATAGAACAGAATATAAAAAAGAATAGAATTTAGAATAGAATAGAAATAAAAATAGAATAGAGAATAGAGTAGAAATAAGAATAGAATAGAATAGAATAAAGACTAGAATATAGAATAGAGTAGAATATAGAATAGAGTAGAACATAGAATTCAATACAATTTAGAATAGAATAGAAAAAAAATAAGAATGAAATAGAATGTATAGTAGGAATTTAGAATAGAATAGAATATAGAATAGAATTCAACAACATTTAGAACAGAATAGAAACAAAAATAGAAGAGAATATAGAATAGAATGGAATGGAAAGAATGGAATAGAACAGAGAATGGGATGGGATGGAATAAATGGAATGCAATAAATAGAATATAATTGAATAGAAAATAGAAATAGAGAATAGAATAGGAATAGAATAGAATAGAATAGAATAGAATAGAATAGAATAGAGTTGGAAGGGACTTTGGAGATTTTCTAGTCCAGCCCCCTTGTTCAAGCAGGAGAATCTACACTATTTCTACACTATTTCGGATAAGTGGATCTCTAACTGAGGCCAAGAAGGTATGAGGCCATACCTTCCATCGCTAAGGTAGACATTTGTTAAGTGGAATTTTGTCCCACTTTATGACCTTTTTTGCCAGAATTATTAAGCGAATTGTTGCAGTTTTGTTAAGGTAGTGACACCGTTGTTATATTAATCTGGATTTTGCATTGACCTTACTTCTCAGATGGTCGTTTTCTAATCTCTTGGGGAATGACGTTCCAAGAGAGAGGGGGCCACCATGGAGAAGGCCCTTCTTCCGGGTCCCACCAGGCATATCTCCCTAGGGGATAGGGCCAGTGGTGGGATTCAAATAATTTAACAACTGGTTCTTTGCCCTAATCAGTGGCTGGGTAGGGTATTGAGGTATTGAGAGTCTGAAGTGTGTGCCAGCACAAGCTACGAATTCCTCTTCCCCTTTCAAATCCAGATTGTTGTAAAGCTTCAAGACGGGTAATTAAAGATTTGAAATTTTCATTTTTGAGCAGTTTTTGAGTGTTTTTTGGGGCCATTTTTGGTGATTTTTAAGGCCATTTTCAGCCATTTTTCACAGCCAAAAACTGCCTGAAAAATGACTGAAAACAGTCCGGAAAACAGCCAAAAACGGACCAAAAAACATGGTGGGGGGAGCGGAGCCAGCCACTGGTGGAATTAGCTGGTTTGCCAAACCGGGCAGAAATTATCAGATTTAACAGATAATCAGAATTGGAAGGGATCTAGTAAGTCATCTAGTCCAACCCCCCACCCAAGCGGGAGACCCTCCACCATTTCTGACAGATGGGAGTCCAGTCTCTTCTTGAAAGCCTCCAGGGATGAAGCTCCCACAACTTCTGAGGGCAACTTCTGTTCCATCGGTTGATGGTTCTCCCTGGGGGATTAACAGAGTTGGAAGGGACCTTGTAGATCATCTAGTCCAACCCCCCCGCCCAAGCAGGAGACCCTACACCATTTCTGACTCCAGTCTCTTCTTGAAAGCCTCCAGGGATGAAGCTCCTACAACTTCTGAAGGCAACTTCTGTCCCATGGGTTGATTGTCCTCCCTGTCAGAAAGTTTCTCCTTATTTCCAGGTTGAATCTCTCCTTGGTCAGTTTCCATCCATTCTTCCTTGTCTGGCCTTCAGGTGCCTTGGAGAATAGTTTGACCCCCTTTCTCCTCCATGTGGCAGCCCTTCTAGTATTGGAAGAGCATCATCATGTCTCCCCTGGTCCTTCTCTTCCCTAAAATAGCCACCCCCAGTTCCTGTAACTGTTCTTTGTATGTTTTAGCCTCCAGTCCCCTCATCCTCCGGGTTGCTCTTCTTCTCTGCACTTTTTCTAGAGCCTCAACGTCTTTTTTATAGTGTGGTGACCAAACCTGGATGCAGTACTCCAGGTGTGGCCTTACTCAGGCTTTACAGAGTGGTATTAGTCCCTCCCTTGATCTGGATTGTCTCCCTGTGTTAACGCAATTTAGGGTTGCATTGGCTTTTTTGGCTGCTGCTGCTGCTGCACACATTGCTGGCTCCTATTCAGCTGGTTGTCCACGAAGACTCCAAGGTCCCCCTCCCAGTTCCTGCTATTGAGCCTGGTTTCATTCCAGGCTACATGGGTAGATTTGGTTTTCCTTGCCTAAGTGTAGGACTTTCCTTTTCTCTACACTGAATTTCATTTTGTTTGTTAAATGTCATTTTGCTAGTTTTAATCTCCACTCCCCTAATTTTAACAACCGGTTCATGTGAACTGGTCTGCACCAGCTGAATCCCACCTCTGGCTGGAACCTACAACATTCCCTGCCTCCCCACTCTGGTGGGTCAGGTAGATGTAAGCAGTGGTGTGGCGCAACTGGTTTAACAACCGATTCTGTGAGCATGCCGCTTTGCAGCATTCAAAAAACCTCTACAGGGTGTCAGCTGAGGCATGTGAAATACACTGTGTCGCGTGAATCAGCTGAGCCAAAAATGATGGAAATATAGGACAGGATCGTCGGAACTACTGGTTCACTAGAACCGGTCCAAACAGACAGTGGCCCACTACTGGATGTGACCGGTAAGAGACAGTCCCTCAGATCACCTGGTCCCAAGCCACAAAGGGCTTTAAAGGTGACAAAGAGCACCCAGAATTGCATGTGGAAGCAAATCGGCAACTAATGCAGCTCCCGCAGGAGAAGCGTGATACATGTGCACACTGGGGTCTGTACAAAACCATGCGGACTACTGCATTTTGCACCAACTGGAGCTTCCAGATGCTCTTTCAAGGGCACCCCCATGTAGAGCATGTTGCAGTAGTCAAGCTGGGAAGTGATGAGGGCATGAGTGACCGTGAGTAGGGATTGTCAGCCCAGGAAAGGGCATAAGTGGTGCACAACCCACAGTTGCGCAAAGTCCCTCGAGGCTACGACCGCCACCAGGAGTCGCGAGTCCAGGAGAACCCACAGATTATGCATAGGGTGCAGTGCCACCCCATCCAAGACCAAAGGTGGCAATTCTCCCTGAGCCAAAGAACGCCAAGCCTATAGTTACACAGTCTTGCCAGGTGTTTGGTTTCAACCCATTATTCTATGATTCAGAATCAAACCAGCTTAAAATTCAGAATAAAGTCAGTTTAAAATCTATGTATATAAAAGCGAAATGCCCCTCATGCATCATCATGAAATCTCCAGAACTGTAAAGGCTACAAACTTGAAATTGGGCACGTCTTTTCCTCTTGGCTCCTAGGGGCTCCCTAAGAAAGGATTCTTCGAAGTGACCCTCAGAGCATTTAGAGTATTTCCTATATTATTATTACTATTAACACGCTCTGATGCTAAGGAGTCCTACTCCCCACCTGGAGAGAAATCTCTTCCAAAGGCAAAACACAAGCAGAGGAGAGGAGGTTCAGTTTCACCGCAGCACCAAACAGCTTTAGGACAGAACAGTTGAGCTAAGCCACGCCCAGGCTCCTTGCTGTCCCCTCGCTCACCCAGCAAATACTATTTCAGTTTCCAAACAGCCCTCCACTCTCTCACACACTGACAAAACGCTAGCCAGATGAATACCAAAGGCTGTTGGTAGGCAGAGGCAGAATTTTCCTCCCCCAAAACTAAGCCCCACCGCATAGTTTGTAGCGAAGCACGGGGATCGAGCTAGTTCAGAATAGTCAGATTTTCACAGGGAATCACATGCTGCTTCAAAAAAAACCTCCCCATGGTGACCACCTCGAGATGCTGCCGTGTTGGTTGCTGCCCCCCCCCCATGCAGATGGTGAGAAGCGGTGGGCAACGCAGGTGGGGCATCTCGCCATGGCATAAATCTCTTTGGCACCCTGAGTGGCATCTTCTCACAGCCAGCTTGCAACTCTCCACTGCCAACTCAGCACTTCTGACAACAGCTGATTTAGAAGCCCAGCTTGGAGGGGGGGAGGTGGGTTTGGCCCCATAGAATGAGTGGGCCCTGGCATAAGACACCCCCCCCACACTGCCCACCCCCCAGCAGCCTCATCTGTCTCTGCCAGCACGGCCCCCAGCAGTGTGTCTGGGTATCCCGCTGCTGCTTCTGCTTTTCAGAAACATATTTTTTTCTCCTCCTCCTCCTCCTCCTCCTCCTCCTCCCCCTCCCCCCCCCCCCCTTACTTCCCCCCCCCCCCCCTTCTTTCCTTCTTTCCTTCTCCCTGTTAATAAAAAAGTTTGGCTTCATACTTGTAGTGACCCATTAATGGGGAATTAATTAATGAAAGGGAAGGATTTAATAAGTCCCCTTGGGGGCTGGAACCATCCTACACCTGCTGGCCTTCTTTTTGCTTGGATTGCACCGGAGGGAAATCATCCGAAAGGGTACATTTCAATTAACAAAAGGCTTCGAAAAATTCTTCTTCACCTTCATCCAAAACCCTGGGCCCGTGTGTGTGTGTGTGTGTGTGTGTGTGTGTGTGTGTGTCTGTCTGTCTGTCTGTCTGTCTGTCTGTCTGTCTGTCGGACAGGTTGGGAGGCCTTTGCACAGTAGAGGGGGGTGGGAAAAGGCAGATTTATGCTTTCTTTTTCTTTCTTTTGTTTCTATCTCTCTTCTCATTCCTTCCTTCTCTTTTTCCTTCCTCCTTTCTTTTACGTTCTTTCTCTCCTTCCTTATTCCTTCCTTCTCTCTCCTTCCTTCCCCCTCCTTTTCCTCCCTCCTTCCTTTCCTCCCTCCCACCTTTCTTTCTTTTTCTTCCTTTCTTTTTTCTTTTTTTTCTTCCTTATCTCCCTCCCATCTTCCTTTCCTTCCTTCTTTTTGTTCCTTTCTTCCTTCCTTCCCTCCTTTCTGCCCTCCTTTCCTCTCCTTCCCTCCCTCTCTCCTTTCTTCCTTCTTTCCTTCCCTCCTTTCTCTTACTTTCCTTTTCTTCCTTCCCTCCTTCCTCTTCTTCCCTCCTTCCTTCCCTCCCCTCTCTCTTTTTTTATTCTTTCCTTCCCTCCATTTCTTCCTCTTCTTCCTTCCCTCACTTCCTCTCCTTCCTTCTTCCATCTCCTCCCCCCCTTTCTTTCTTTTCTTTCTTCCTTCCTGCCTCCCTCAAACCTTCTTTCCATTTTTCTTTTTCTTTCTTTTCTTCCTTCCTTGCCTCCTTCCCTTTCCTCCCTCCCTCTCCTTCCCTCCTTCCTTCCCTCCATCCTTTCTTTTGTTCTTTCTTTCCTTCCCCCTTCTTCCATTTGTTCCCTCCCTCTCCGTCCTTCGCTCCTTTCTTTCTTTTTTCTTTTTTTCTTTCTTTTCTTTCTTTTTTCCCCCTCTCTGTCCTGGATTACTGCATGAGAGATCAATCAAACAACCCATTGGGGTTTTTCCAAGGTGGCCCTTCGGACACCTTTTGTCAGAGGAAGGATTAGATGAGGGGATTAAATTAAAGGGATTCATTTAAAGGAAGCCTGGCATTTAAGGAGGGGACATTCCAGGTGCATTTGCTTCATTATGGGGCCACCGAAGCATCTGCTGCTGCGTAGCCTTTGCTGCATGCCAAGCAGCCCCACTGTTTCTCTGTGTCTGGCTCGGAAAGCCTGTGGTTCGCCCACACAGGGAGTCTGGCCTAGGGAAGGTGGGGCCTGATTCTTCCTCCCAAATAAGTGAGGGGGTCCCTTGAGGCCTAACCAAGGCTCCAAGGGTGGTGGTGGGGGAACCTGATAGCTGATCATGGGGAAGAGAGCCTCAGTTTGCTCCCCATAACATCCGAGCAATGGGTGCAAGCTGGCCAGACGGAGATCCAACCTAGAACTAAGGAAACTAAGTTTCCCGACTGGCAGAAAAATTGACTGGGGGAACAACTTCCCTCTCGGGGATGCCACTGCGCCAATCCTGGAGGCTTTCAAAAATAAGAGCAGATAACCGTTTGACCGGGATGGCATTGAGTCTCCTGTCTTGAGCAGGAGGTTGGACTAGACTAGAGGACCTCCACGGCACCTTTCAGCCCAAGCATTCTGTGATCTATCTGTCAGTCTGCCAATTCATAGACAGAGGGAGAGATATAAATATTATTTTATCATATCTGTCTACAGTATCTATCAATCAATCATCCATCCAGGCATTACCCAACACCTATTTGTCTGTCTGTCCATCCGTCTATCAGTCTGTCAGTCTATCTATCACTCTATGTCCACCACTCACTCTATCTATCTATCTATCTATCTATCTATCTATCTATCTATCTATCTATCTCACTTTATCCATCTATTACTCTATCCATTATTTATAAATCCATCCATCCATTCATCCATCCTATCTGTCTATTTTATAATCTATCTATTACTCTATCCATCATTTATCAATCCATTCATCCTATCTGTCTGTCTATTTATTTTATAAGCAATCAATCTATCCAACCACAATTTATCAATCTATCATCCCCCTCCCTCCATCTATCTACCATCTTTACATTTTCAATATAAAGTGTTGCTATATTGGAATGGGGAGTTGGACTAGAAGACCTCTGAGGCCTCCTTCCAGCCCTCTTGAGTCTCTGTGTTCCTTTCTAGCTACATGGAGGTGGCCAACAATGTCCAGAAGGAGGAGACGGTGCTCAGCATCCAGTTTGTGTTGCTGGATTGCTCTCACCTGAAGGCTGCCGTGGTCCAGCACTGCAATGAATGGCAGAACAAGCTGACCAACCTGCTGAAGGAGATGGCTACCGGCCGCTTGCAGGAGTTGACCACCTACCTGCAGGACAACGCGACCGAGTGAGTGTCCCACTCTTGATCAGGGGGGATCCCCCTCCCTGCCCATCCCTCTCTTTTCCCACGTCCTCTTGGCATAAAAAAGCGGTGTGGTAGCTCAGGGGCTTAAGACGCAGGGTTGTGGGTTGGGAAAGGTAGCAGCTCAGGTTGGAGACCCAAGCTTCACGCGAAGGGGTGAGTTCCTGTTCCTTGCTCCAGCTCCTGCCAACCTAGCAGTTCGAAATGCATGCCAATGCGAGAAGATCAATAGGTACCACTTCTGTGGGAAGGTGGAAACATCTTTGGACAGCACTTGAATGGCCTTGAAAGGGGGGGGAAGCATCTCCCCCAATACTCGGCAATGACTAGCAGAGTAAAAATCCCTGATCTGGTCTCAAAACCGCCTTTTGCACCCCACAGCATCAGCCGTCCTCCACAGACCCTGGAGGAGCTGAGCCGAAGCCTCCAGCTACATGAGACGCTGCAGAACGACCTGCCAAAGATCGAGGGGCAGATCCCCCCCATCCACGAGCAGTTTGCTATTCTGGAGAAGTACGAGGTCGTGGTGGACGAGGAGGTAGGTCCACAGCTGAGGATCTCTGGCTGATGTGGCCCGGAGTGCCATTTTTTCCTCCTCTGACCGAGGTCAGCAGCCTCTGTACAGGTAGTCCTCAACTTAACAACACTCTGTTTAGCGACTGAAATTGCAACAGCTCTGAAAAAAAAGTGATTTAAAAGTGTTCCTCACACTTAACAATGGTCACAACATCCCTGCGGTCAGATGACCAGAATTTGCATGCTTGGCCACCAGCATGTTGCTGTATCCTGCGGTCACATTACTGCCATTTGCAGCCTTCCGACAAACAGTCAATAGGGGAAGTCAGATTCGCTTAATGAACATGAGTTTCACTTAACAAGCACAGAGATTTGCTTAACCTCAGCCAAAAAAAACAAGGTTGCAAAATCAGGAGCAGTTCATTTAACAGTGTCTTAGCAATGGACATTCTGGCCCAGGTTTTGGTTGTAAGTCGAGGACTCCCTGTATTAGCCCTGGTCTCATTTTGTTGGTCCACACACCCCACCACTCCCGTCACAACATTGTGGTGCTTCTCTCTGCTGGTTCCCCACCTCTTTTGTGCTCAACGCTGATTGGTTTCTTGTCCCGCCAGGTGCTACAGCTGCTAGGTGATCTGAATTCGGAGTGGCTGGCTTTCCAACAGTGCCTCCTGGACAGTGAGACCATGTTGAAAAAACACAAGGAGAAATTCAAGACGGGCCTGATCCACTGCGCAGATGACTTCAAGAAGAAAGCCCAAAATCTCCTCCAGGACTTTGACATGAATGGTGGGTATCTCCTCTCCCTCTTGGCCCATCATCCTCTCCTGAGAACAAAAATGTGCAGGAATCTTCTAACTATCTTCTGCTTTATTGCTGAAAGCCTGCGTGCAGGAATTTTCTACTTAAATTGCTTTATTGCTGAAAGTCAGTGTACAGATTCAAGGGAGGTTGGACTTTGTTTGCTTGTGATTAGGTAGGGATTCTAGGCTGCTTCCTGTTTTGACTCTGCCCCCTTGCTTCTGCCACTCCTTCCCCTTCAGGCTGTTTGTTTATCTTCTCTTTCTAAGGGAAAAAGAGATACCCCCTCCCAGGCCCTTCTTCACCCAGCTTCACCTGTGTGTCGGGATTCCAGCAATCACCCTAATTCAATTGTGATTCTTGAGCCAAACTTCAAAAAAGTTCAAAGGATTTATTAGAGGCGACATACTGGCCCTGCCCTATATGAAGCCAACTCTGGCATACGTAATTTAATAGTCACCTGTGACCCTGTTTCCCCTCTCTCTCCTGGGTGTGTCATAAATCAGATTCTTCAGTTGAGCATGTTCACAACCAGGTGGGTGTCATCATTCATGTTCTCCAATTAAATATATTTGCGGGCAAAAACTCTGGTATTTTAGTTAAAATCTTTTAAAGATAAAGAATTGGGATGTACTTTCGCTTTCAACAGCTCTTCCAGATTTCCTCCCCCCTCCCTTTTTTTTTTATGGCAACTACTAAAACAGGCATAGGAATGTTTTATGAGTTGACACTGTGTTTGAACCACAGCAGCCTTCTCACCAGTGATGGGATTCTACCAGTTTCCCTACTGGTTCAATGATTGCGCTTTGTGCATGCATGTACGCGCAGCTTTCCAAACACCAGCTGAGGCTATGCCGCACCAATCAGCTGAAAGGATAAAGAAGATAAAATTGCAAGGGGGGGCGGCGGGAGGGAAGCCCCTGCGCTTTTCTCTTCTTTATCCCCTCAGCTGATCATCAGAGTTTTTTTCATTTTTACTACCATTCGGCTGAACCAGTAGCATTTTTTGCAACCGGTGGTATACAAACATTTGCTAGACCAATACTTGAATACAGCTCATCAGTCTGGAATCCACATTACGTATCTGATATTAACACAATAGAGCAAGTCTAGAAATATTTCACAAGAAGAGTTCTCCACTCCTCTACTCGTTGCAGAATACTTTATATCACCAGACTTGAAATTCTAGACCGAGAAAACCTAGAACTACACCGCCTTCGGTTAGATCTAAGCATGGTATATAAAATCATACATTGCAAGGACTTACCTGTCAATGAATAATTCAGCTTCAACCAAAACAACACAAGAGCACACAATAGATACAAACTCAAGATTAATTGCACCAAACTTTATTGCAGGAAATACGACTTCAGCCACAGAGTGGTCAGTGTCTGGAATCCTCTACCTGACTCTGTGGTTTCTTCCCCAAACCCCAAAAACTTTAACCTTAGACTGTCTCCTATTGACCTCACCCCCTTCCTAAGAGGTCTGTAAGGGGCATGCATAAGCGCACCAACGTGCCTACCGTCCCTGTCCTATTGTTTCTTTTATTTTTCTTATATTAATCCATGTCATAACTATGTTTTTACTTATACCTATTATCTTGTAAGCAATTGACAAACCAAATAAATAAATAAAACAAGCAGATACCTGCAATGGTTGGATGGGAAGTAGGCGTAGTCAATGTGCTGGCTATCCCCAGAGAAAGCAAAGAAGTCCAGCTCTTCTGTCCTTCTCCACTGACAGGTCCTTTCACCAGTGCCATCTCAGCTGACGCTGCCCTGGAGCAGATCCTGGCCATGAGGCAGTTACTGGCCACCATGAAGGAGGAGGAGAATGCTTTGCGTTCCAACCTGGGCATCTTCAAAATTGACCAGCCCGCCTCCAAAGACCTTCAGAAGCTGGAAAGGGTGAGAGTTGACCTTCTACTGTGGACCGTCTTCCGAAGAGAAGATCTCAGGTCCCAAGGGCGGGCTTCCCATTTTGGTTTGTCTTCTGGGCTTTGCAGGAACTGGATTACATCCAGCAAGTCTGGGAGATCACGAAGGAATGGGAGGTCCATTGGGAGGAGTGGAAGAACGGGAGCTTCAAGACGCTGAAGACGGAGGTGATGGAGAATACCGCCTTTGCCCTCTTCCGGAAGCTGAACAAGCTGAGCAAGGAGCTTAAGGCAAGTGAGCCTGTGGAGGGGGAAAGCGGGGAGATGGTCCAAGAGATTCCTCCGTGGAGAAGGAAGTTGTGGAGGATGGGTCTCTTCAGCTTCCCCTTTGGACATGGATTCAACGTTCAGTGGGATGGGAGGATGGAGGAAGGGATTTCACCACTCAACCACACCCCAACCTAGGTCAACTGAATTGAATCAAGGAGCCCCTAGGAAGATTCCCACCAACACCAAGAGAGGGCAAGTCATTTGTTATATGAAATGAGAGCAAATCCCATTTCTTCTAGCACTGGTGATATTCCCTAGCTGGGTTATGAAACATCTGCAGGAAAACCACCAACCTCAGAAAGCACTAGTCTTTTTCCTCCTTGTCCTTCTCCTCCCCCCTCCTTTCCACAGACCCCACTTCCTTCTAGCACTGATGATGTTAGCTAGATGGGTCATGAAACGTCTGTAAGAAAACCACCAATCGTAGAGAGCACCAAGGACCCCACAGTCCTTTTCTTCCTCTCCCCCTTCCTCCTCCTGCTCCTCTCTTTCCTCCCTCCTACTTGTCTCAACATGTCCCCTCCCTTCTAGTATTCATGATGTTACCTAGTGGGTAATGAAATATCTGCAAGAAAATCACTAAGCTCAGAGAGCACCAAGGACTCCAAAGTTGTTATTGTCCTTGTCCTCCTCCCCACTCCTTTCTACAAACTCCCCTCCCTTCTAGCACTGATGATGCTACCTAGTTGGGTCATGAAACGTCTGCAAGAAAACCACCAAGCTCAGAGAGCACCAAGGACCCCACAGTCCTCCTCCTCTTCCTTCTCCTCCCAAACCTAACTCCCTTTTAGCACTGATGATGTTCCCTAGTTGGGTCAAGAAACATCTGCAAGTAAATAACCCAGCTCAGTGAGCATCTAGGAATTGAAGTTGAGGCATCCTATATCAACAATTGGCAGATTTCCAGCCCCAACCCAGAAATCCAATGCTTTCCCATATTCATCATTTAATGAGCATTTTCTCTCCCTCTTTTGTGACCGAAGGATCGGAACTGGGAAATAATTGAGACCTCCAAGGCCAAGATTGAGCAGTTTAAGAGGACCATGCCTTTGATTGTGGACCTCAGGAACCCAGCTTTGAGAGAGAGGTAGGAGGCTTGCGTTGGCCCGGAAGCACAGTCCGGGGTTGGCTGAGTTGAAGGACACTGGCCTGGTCCTAGACCAAGGAGATCTTTGACCTAGAATGAATTGTTGGATGGGTGGGTGGGTAGATAAATAGATAATGAATGGTTGGTTGGTTGGTAGGTAGATATGTAGGTAGGTAGGTAGATGATTGATGATAGATGATAGTTAATGATAGATAGATGGTAGGTACTAGATAGATAGATAGATAGATAGATAGATAGATAGATAGATAGATAG
>BLBF01000084.1:1040878-1068342 GCA_015471245.1 Laticauda colubrina | reverse complement strand
AGGCAGGCAGGCAGGCAGGCAGGCAGGCAGGCAGGCAGGCAGGCAGGCAGGCAGGCAGACAGACAGACAGACAGACAGACAGACAGATACATAATGGATGGGTGGGTGGATGGATATATATGATAGTTGATGATGATAGAAATTGATGGATAGATGACAGTTGATGATAGATAGATAGATGGTAGATAGATAGATAGATACAGAAAGATAGTTGCTGATAGATGATACTTGATAGTTGGTAGATTGATGATGCCGTGTTTCTCCAACAATACGGCCTCCACCAAGAGGAAGGCCCAGCCTGATTTCTAGGCATGAGGTGAAATTAAGCCCCGCCCCCAAAATTTAGGCCTATTTAATCCATGCGTTTCCCCGCCATTTCTCACATCGTTCGTTAGAATTACATGAGGTGAAGAGAAATGGGGGGAAGGGCAGGGTGGGTGGGGAGAAAACTTGCCTTGAGGAGGGCCCTGCAGGGGGCCGAGGCGAGAATACCCCAATAGCCGACGAAAGCTCCCCGAAGGCAGAGTCCCCAGCCGCTTCAGGGCGAGGTGTGGCTGCCCGTGTCCCCTCGCCTTTAGCCCGTGTCTTTCGGGCAACGGAAGCTCCCCAAGGGCAGTCACCAGCCACTTCGATCGGCCGGTAGAAGCGGCCTCGTGGCGAGGGGAATGTCCGTGTGTGTGCGCTCGCCCCGAGGCCGCTTCTGCCGGCCGATTGAAGTGGCTGGTGACTGCCCTTTGGGGAGCTTCCAATGCCCGAAAGACACGGCCTGAAGGCGAGGGGACACGGGCAACCACACCTCACCCCGAAGCAGCTGGGGACTCTGCCTTTGGGGAGCTTTCGTTGGCCGATAGAAGCGGCCTCGCGGTGAGGTATGTGCTTATGGGTGCTCTAGGTGGGGGAGGAAATTAAGTTACCCCCGAAAAGACGGCCTAAATAAGGCCCGGCCTTATTTTGTGAGAAACATGGTGGATGGTTGGTTTGGTTGGTTGGTAGGTAGGTAGGTAGGTAGGTAAATAAATAGATGATAGATAGATGGATAGAGGATGGGTAGATAGATATGATAGTTGATTATGATATGTATGGATAGATAGATAGATAGATAGATAGATAGATAGATAGATAGATAGATAGATAGATAGATAGATAGATAGATAGATAGATAGATAGATAGACAGACAGACAGACAGATAGACAGATAGACAGACAGATAGACAGATAGACAGATAGACAAAGACAGACAGATTATAGTTGATGATAGATAGATAGATGATAGATGATAAATAGATAGACAGACCGACAGACAGATAGATAGAAGACATTAATTAACTAACCAACTAATTAATTTATTTATTAATTTCTGGTTACCTGCAGACACTGGGACCAGGTAAAGGATTTGGTCCTTCGGACGTTCGATCAAGAAGCTGAGGACTTCAGACTGGAAAATATCATTGAGTTGGGCTTGGACAAACACGTGGAGAAGGTTGCTGAAATTTCGTCCTCAGCCACCAAGGAACTGGCCATCGAGCAGGTAGCCTCTTCTGTTTGGTTTGACCGATGGCGAACTCTATTGAACTGTCGCATCTTCAAAGGAGAGCCTGAGGATTGGTTTCAGAAGCCCAGAGAGAGGCTCTCTTGACTTCCATGAAATTCTTCTGGTCTGTCCCATTGAGAAGCCCCTGCAAGCATCCCAGAACAAAGGGATGACTCGTTCTCCTGTCCTTCTCCTCCCAGGCTCTTGAGAACATCGCGAAGACCTGGACTGTCACTGCATTGGACATTGTGCCTTATAAAGACAAGGGACATCACCGGATCAGGTAGGTTGGTTGGGTTGAAGAATGGGAGAAGGACGAACATGCGATCACGGAGAGGTAGGTTTTGGACATACCGGGTCAACACTCTCCGATAAAGGCCAACATTGGCTGCCCCTGAGCGTAGAACCAAGAATCTGGGTGGGGTTTTGTCCCCAGAACCTATGATGGCCATGCTGGCTTCTGGAAGGAATTTCATATGTTGGTTACCATCATCAAAGCTTTAATGCCCTGTTTCCCCGAAAATACGACCTTCCCTGAAAGTAAGTCCTAGCTTGCTTTTTACACTTGCACCCAATATAAGCCCTAATTAAGATCCAGCCTACTCCAGAGTGTACAGGTAAAAATTAAGCTAGGTTGGGATGAGAAGGGGTGGAGTTGCCCTACTACTTACCTTTGGACAGCTGTAGCCAGGCCTCACACACTCAGACACCTGCTTTCCTGGCCCATTTCTTCTGCAGCCAGCAAGGCTTTCCTGAAGGCCTCTGGAGCCTATAACAAAGCTCCGGATTGATCTGGAGTTATCGGCTGCCGAGGCCTTCAGGAAAGCCTTGCTGGCTGCAGAAGAAGAAGTTCCTGAAGGCCTCTAACAGTGAAAAGGAGGCCAGGGGCAACACGTGAATGTGAGGTTTGTCAGTGGATGACTTCCCCTGAAAATAAGACCTGGTGTTTCTTTTTGGTGGCAAAAAAATTATAAGACAGGGTCTTATTTGGGGGAGAACAACATGAGTAGCTTTGGACTGAGATAGGGTATGTCTTCTCTCTTGCCCGGACTTCACAATCTATTGGATGAATCCTTCTCTGGTGTCCTTGGTGGTCTCCAAATTTGGTTCAAGGGAGGTTGAAAGACTCCAACCTCTGATATCCTTGTCTTTTGGGGTGCAAGTGAGTTCCACAATTTTGGGAGTGGAAAGGGGGAATGAATCTATATATAATACAAACTTGAAATTGAATTCTGAGAATGCTGGCTGGGGAATGCTGGGAGTTGAAGTCCACCTGTCTTAAGTTTCCCATGGTTGAGAAGTATTAGTTCAGGTTGATCCAGATTTGAAGACCTGCCAGCAAGCTGGTGTGAGTAGATTTCTCGTAACCTGTAGTAGCACCGTCTGGATTCACATTTCCTGGAAAAAATTAATCATCATCGTAATAAGTAGAGAGAAAGTTGCAGACTTTGTTGCAACTAATAGAAATCCTTAGAAAAAATTAGTGCTCGCTAATTTAGAGTATTTCCTATATTATTATTATTATTATTATTATTATTATTATTATTATTATTATTATCAGGCTCTGATGCTAAGGAGTTCTACTCCCCCTCCCCACCTAGGAAGAAATCTCTTCCAAAGGCAAAACACAAGCAGAGGAGTTTCTGTTTCAGTTTCAGAACACCAAGCAGCTTTAGTACAGAACAGTTGAGCTGAGCCATGCCCAGGCTCCTTGCTGTCTCCTCCTTGCTCACATAGCAAATACTGCTTCAGTTTCCAAACAGCCCACAACTCTCTCACACACTGACAGGACGCTAGCCAGATGAATACTGATGGATGCTTGGTAGGCAGAGGCAGAATTTTTCACCCCCTTATTTCCCTCCCCCAAAACTAAGCCTTACCACATAGTTTCGTAGTGAAGCAAGGGGATCGAGCTAGTTGTGTTATATGTCTGTCGCTGACCGAATAGTGTGGGCTCTAGAAGTACCTGACTCAGAAGCTACTGGTACTAGGCCTTCTTTGAGGTCCTGCACTCTTTTTCTGCAGAGGAACCGAGGATGTATTCCAGGCTCTGGATGACAATCAGATGGCCTTGTCCACCATGAAAGCATCACGTTTTGTCAAGCCCTTCGAGAAGGACGTGGACCGGTGGGAACGCTGCCTCTCGCTCATCCTGGAGGTGATCGAGATGTTACTGACTGTCCAGAGGCAGTGGATGTACCTGGAGGTGAGGTTTCTCCTCCTCCTTGAAGGCATGGGTCGTTCCCACCATCATCTCCTATAGTGGAGCAGAAGACCTCTGTGGTGGCAGTGATGAGCAATACTGAAGGGGAAGCAAGACCTACCTGGTGACCCTTTCCATGAAAGGGCCATGGGCTTTACAAATCCAGATGTGTCTCAATCTCTCCTTCATTCTCCAGAACATCTTCTTGGGAGAAGACATCCGCAAACAGTTGCCCGGTGAATCATCCTCCTTCGACAACATCAACAGCAGCTGGAAGATCATCATGGACCGCCTTGTGAAGGACAATAACGCCCTGAGGGCTACTCATTACCCAGGTTGCTTGTTCCTCCTTTCTGTCATGGTGGAGGGAGGGTCCGCAGCCCAGAGGAAGAAGTTCCGGCTGTTGTGATCCAGGCTTCCCCAAGATCACGAAGCCGACTCCTCATCCTGATAAAACCCCTTTTATTTAGGTTAAAGAGAATTCTTCTCCAGCAAAGTCCTGGCAAATGGTCTTTCATGATATTTCACAATTACAGACCTTTATCAGGCTTAGAGCATTGCCAGCCCAATGACTTCCAAACGCCACTCTGTAACAGACAATACTTGACAAGAAGACAGGAACAGATCTTCATCCTTATGAATTGAACTAATTGTCTCCTGCAACCCCACTCCCCTTTTGCTTCTATTTATTCCCTCTGGGAGGGGCCATTCATTGTCCACCTGTGCCTTTACTTCCGAGTCAACCCCTGTTCTTTAGCTGTTCCCTTCTCCTGTCAGCTCTGCACATACACACACCGGGAACAGGCTCCAGCTGTTCTTCTTCCCCAATTATCTCTGACTTCATAGGCAGCTGGGAAATGTCAGACAGCCCTGGCCCATCTCTGCCTCTGATGCAGAGCCCTCGTCCAAACCTTCCCCAGATTCCAGGACTGACCTCATGTTCCTCCCCAGCCTCCTCACTGTCCGACTGGGCCGCCAGCTCCACCGGCCGCTGGCGGGCCACAACACTGTCTGCTTTGTGCTCAACTATTCTAAGCTCCACCTCAACCTCTGGAGATCAGAAGATCATAGGAGGCCTTCAGGATACTGAGATCTTTGGGGAGAACAGGTTTCCTGGACAGGACCAGGAAGGCACATTAGGACTCTTCTGTGCTCTTCCCTGCAGGACTCCTGGACAAACTGGTAGAAATGAACAGTGCTTTAGAAGATATCCAGAAGTCCCTTGACATGTACTTGGAGACCAAGCGCCATATCTTTCCCCGTTTCTACTTCCTCTCCAACGATGACCTCTTGGAGATCTTGGGCCAGTCCCGTAACCCGGATGCCGTCCAGCCCCACCTCAAGAAGTGCTTTGACAACATTAAGTGCCTCAAAATTCAAAAGGTAAATGATGCACGGAAGACTGTGGTTTCTCCATGGGCTAGAACTTAAGAACTAAGATGTTCTAAGTCTAGAACAACCTAGAACTAAAGAGAAACTTGCTGACAATGCGAACAACCAACCAGTGGAACAGCTTGCCTTTTTCCAGTTCTATCCTGATTACATTACATATTTGTCTCAAATGGCCTAGGGTCTCCTGCTTGAGCAGGGGGCTGGACTAGAAGACCTCCCAGGTCCCTTCCAACTCCAATGTTGGTGATGCCGATAATGGCTCCTTCTCTTCCTTTCCACGTAATGCTGTGGCTGACTGGTAGTCAGAGAAAGTCTTCTTTGGGTTAGGAGATGATGGGACACCAGTGGAGACACTTCCTTTTCCTTTCCCTGCTCAGATTGGGACCAGCCAGCGGTCAGAAGCTCTTGGCATGTACTCTCTGGATGGGGAATATGTGGACTACACCCATTCTGTACTCCTGGAAGGACCTGTGGAGGTGAGTACTTTCTCCCTGGCTTCACCTGGAATCTAAATGTATAAAAGCAAAAGACCCCCTCACGCATCATCACAAAATCTCCAGAACCGTGACGTCAACAAACTTGAAATTTGACACATCTGTTCCTCTTGGTTTCTAGGGGCTCCCTAAGAAAGGATTTTTCCAAAGGACCCTCAGAGCATTCAGATGATGATGATGATGATTATTATTATTATTATTATTATTATTATTGTTGTTGTTGTTGTTGTTGTTGTTTTATTATCTGGTGCTAAGGAGTTCTATTCCCCTTCCCCACCTGAAAAGAAATCTCTTCCAAAGGCAAAACACAAGCAGAGGAGAGGAGAGGCGTTTTTGTTTCAGTTTCAGAGCACCAAGCAGCTTCAGTACAGAACAGTTGAGCTAAGCCATGTCCAGGCTCCTTGCTGTCTCCTTGCTCACACAGCAAATACTGTTTCAGTTTCCAAACAGCCCTCCACTCTCTCCCACACTGATAAGACGCTAGCCAGATGAATACTGATGGATGCTTGGTAGGCAGAGGCAGAAATTTCCCCCCCTTATTTTCCTCCCCAAAAACTAAGCCCCACCACAGAGTTTCATAGTGAAGCACGGGTATTAGAGCTAGTCATTTGATAATTGTGAAGGTGTTGAAGATACCACCAGGCATGAAACGCCACATAGACTTTTTGACGTTCTCTCTCTGCTCTCCTGTGCCTTTTCTGGAGGAGAGCTTGCTTGGAGTTCAGGACGGTCCCCTGGAATCCCCTTCCTGATCTTCTGCCCACCATTCCCAAGTCTTAGGCTGCCCAGATCATGCCTGGTCCTGTTCAGCGTGGACAAGGGTGGCGTCAGTCCATGCACGTTCCCTGCATCTCCACCGGACTGTTCCACAAGGGTGGATAGGGATCCTGGCAGACTCTCCCATTGTGATCAAGAATCAATGTGTCCCAGGAGTGGCTGTGCGACGTGGAGAGGGCCATGCGCTGGACGTTGAGGGAAGTTCTACGGAACTGCCGGCTGGCCTTGAAGAAGATGTTGACCAAGAGAGACAAATGGGTGAAGGAATGGCCCGGACAGGTGAGGATGCAAAGCTGGAACAGGAGGTCAGATGGAGTCTCTGGGGTGTCTTGGCAGATGGCATGGGGATGTGGCGAGCCCTGATATATAGCCGGGCACCCCATATTTTTGTTTTGGTGGGACATGCTGGTCTCCCTTCCGTGGTGCCGCTAACCCCAATGTTTATGTCCCCATCCTCAACCCATAGGATGGGCGTCTTTGGCCTGCGGCCAAAAGTGGAGATGAATGGAGGGAGAGGGATCTTTATGGGGTGGACTCCCCCCCTCCCATAGTTGTAACTGGAGTCCCCCAAGAGCCCCATTTTGCCAGATGTTCCCCATGGGTCCTTCTTAAAATGTTGATGTTCCCACCCTTGAGTGGAGACATCCAGAATTCAGGGGTGGGATTCAGCCGGTTTGGACCGGTTTGGACAAACCATTTGTTAAATTTACACCTGGTTCACCGAACCGGTAGTTGAACTGACCGGCTGGCACCACCTACCCCTCCCCTCCCAGGAGTCTCCCTGTGGCCCATTTTGGATGCAGATAAATGCAAGGTCTGCGCAGAGGTTCTGAGAGGACATAAAAATGGGCTGAACCGGGAGTTCTGGAAGTCTGGGAACAGGCTTGTTTCCGGCTTCTGAAGGGCCTCCGGAGCCCAAGGAGGCCGTTTTTGCCCTCCCTGAGGCCTGAGGGAAGCCTCTGGACTCTGGGGAAGGTGAAAAAATGGCCGTGCTGGTAGGCCATGCCCACCATGGCCCCACCCACCCAGCAACTGGGCAGAGAACCAGGGTGGATTGTTTCCTCGGCACCCCAGATCAAGCTGAGCAACAGGAAGATGGGTCTCTTTCCCCCTTCACTCCCCCCTCCCCATATGGGTATCCGTGAGCCGATCTTCCTCCCCCTTCCTCTCCATGGCAATCTCCGCCAGATGGTGATCACTACGAGCCAGATCCAGTGGACAACCGACGTGAGCAAGTGCTTGGCCACCTGTAAGGAACGCGGCGACAAGAAGTACCTCAAAGCGATGAAGAAGAAGCAGGTGAGGTTCTCCCGGGATTCTCGCTGTCCTGCACACACACACACACACCCCACAGCCCTGACCACAGAGCCCGCCCAGGCAGTACAGGCAGTCCTCGACTTACAATCATTCCCTTAGTGACCACTCAAAGAGTAGTGCGGTGGCCTAGAGACGAAGCTCTCGCCTCACAACCAGGAGGCTGTGAATTCAATCCTAGGTAGAGGCAGATATTTATCTCTCTCGGCACTCTGAGGATATATCTGCTGAATATAACTCTGCATTGGCAACAAGAAGGGCATCTGGCCAGGAGAACTCACAGTTCCATTTTGTTGCCTGAACTCCACTCCACAACAAATTCCCCATTTTATGACTTTTCTGGCTACAGTTGTTAAGCAAATTACAGCAGTAACCCAGTTATTAAGTGAATCTGGGTTTGTCCTTGACTATTGCTTGCCAGAAGGGGGATCACGCGAACCTGGGACATCACGACTGTCATAACTCTGAGTCAGTTGCCAAACCTTCCGACAAGCAAAAGTCAATGGGGAAGCCAGATTCGCTTAACAATGGGGGCAAGAAAAGTGGCAAAATAAGGCAAAACATCACTGTCTCATTTAGCAACAGAAACATCGGGCGGTCGTAAATCGAGGACTCCCCATTTCTACTACCGGAACTATAGTCTTCCCCAGGATCTATAATTTTGTTCTCGCAAGCGAAGGGTGGGATACAGCGTCATCCCCCGCTAAGCCAGTTTCCCTCTTCTAATCCAGCCTCCCCCTGCTTAAGCATTTGAGACAATTGCTAAGACAGATTGCAGCTGGACTTGGAGGCTCTCCACACCGTCCTCAGGACAAACAGCTTTCTCTTTGTGTGTGTGTGTGTGTGTGTATATGTGTGTGTTGTGTATTGTGGGTGGGGATCAGGTTTCCATGCTCAACAAGTACTCGGAGGCCATCCGGGGTAGCCTGACCAAAATCATGCGCCTGAAGATCGTAGCGCTGGTGACGGTGGAAGTCCATGCCCGCGACGTCATCGAGAAGCTCTACAAGAGTGGCTTGCTGGACGTCACCTCCTTTGAGTGGCTGAGTCAGCTGCGCCTCTACTGGGAGAAGGTGAGGAGGGGGAGATGGGGGGGGGGAGGAGCATGGGTAATCCATGGCTACCTGTGGCGGCAGTGAGATCCCTCGGCTGCCCTCTGCTGGAGAGAGCGGGCGCTGCACGGTGGACTTCTGGGCTCATAGCTCCAGCCTGGGGTACCGTTGCCCCCTACTGGATGCATGTAGAACTACAAGTGGACCACAGGTGGATGCTACTCAGCAGGCAGCAGCCTCTCTCTCTCTCTCTCTCTCTCTCTCTCTCTCTCTCTCTCTCACACACACACACACACACACACACACACACACACACACACACTGTGGGCCCTCTGCCACATTCCATCAATGCACTAGAACTGGTATTATTACCTAGTTGGGTCATGAAACATCTGGAAGAAAACCACCCACCTCAGAGAGCACCAAGGACCCCACAGTCCTTTTCCTCTTGCCCCCCCCCCCCCCCCCCCCCCCCCCCCCCCCCCCCCCCCCCCCCTCCTCCTCCCCCCCCTCCTCCTCCTCCTCCTCCTCCTCCTCCTCCTCCTCCTCCTCCTCTCGCAAACTCCGTTCTCTTGCAGCACTGATGAGGTTCCCTAGTTGGATCATTAAACTTTCTTTCTTTGCAGGATTTGGATGATTGTGTGATCCGGCAGACCAACACTCAGTTTGCTTACGGCTATGAGTATCTGGGAAACTCTGGCCGGCTGGTCATCACCCCTTTGACTGACAGGTGCAGATGGGGGGTGGGTGGGAGGTAGAGGGGATGGGCTTAAGTTGGGGGCTTTCAGACCCCTGGGAAGGTGGGAGGAGGTGAGCATGGGATTATCAGAGCCTGCCTGGATTGACTCTTGGAGGGAAGAGTTTGCAACCTTTTGCTGGCCAGAGTACAGTTACTCCTCAACTTACGACCCCCAATATGCCCAACATTTCTGTCACTAAGCAAGGCACTTGTTAAGTTTTGCCCCGTTTCCTGACTTTCCTTGTCACAGTTGCTTAGTGAATCCCTGTAGTCCTTAAGTGAGTCACATGGTCATTAAATGAATCTGGCTACCCCCATGGATTTGTCAGAAGGTCCTAAAAGCAGATCATGATGCTGTGGGGTCAGCAGATCTGACCCCATGATGCTGTGACTGTCATAAATATGAGTCGGGGGGCCGTGCCTCTAAATTTTGAGGGGATACTGCAACAGTCATAAATGTGAAAAACGGCTGTGAGTCGCTTTTTCCAATACTGTTGCAATTATGGTCACTAAATCATCTTTTAACAACCCCATAATCCCTTGCAGGATGAAGTTTGGGCAACTGAATGGAGCTGAAAGTTTACTGGCCAGATGCCCTTCCTGCCACCAGTGCGGAGTTATATTCTGCAGATATATTCTCATTGTGCCTATAGAGAGAAATATCTGCCTTTATCTAGAATCGAATTCACAGCCTCCGGATTGTGAGGCGAGAACTCCACCTCTAGGCTACCACACCACTCATTTCCATTCCACAATGGACCCCAAATTTCAATGGCAACTGAATGGAGCTGAATGTTTACTGGCCAGATGCCCTTCCTATCACCACTGTGGAGTTATATTCAGCAGATATATTCTCATTGTGCCCAGAGACAGAAATTATCTGCCTCTACCTAGGATTGAACTCACAGTCTCCTGACTGTGAGTTGAGAGCTTCACCTCTAGGCCATCACACCACTCATTTCCATTCCACAATGGACCCTCAAATTTGAATGGCAACTGAATGGAGGTGAATATTTTTACTGGCTGGATGCCCTTCCTGTCACCACTATGGAGTTATATTCAGCAGATATATTCTCATTGTGCTCAGACAAAGAAATATCTGCCTCTACCTAGGATCGAACTCACAGCCTCCTGATTGTGAAGGGCGACCTCCACCTCTAGGCCACCACACCACTTTAATTATGGTCACTGAATGAATGATTGTACATCGAGGACAGCCTGCGGTGAAAGCCAAACAGCTGGATCATTGAGCACCTGTGGTTTTACCCCCATCTCAGGTGCTACATGACGCTGACTACGGCCCTCCACCTCCACCGAGGAGGGTCCCCGAAGGGCCCTGCAGGCACTGGCAAGACAGAGACCGTCAAGGATCTGGGCAAGGCGCTCGGCATGTACGTGATCGTGGTGAATTGCTCGGAAGGCCTGGACTACAAGTCCATGGGGCGCATGTACTCTGGACTCGCCCAGGTGAGTCAGTCCTTGACTTAACGACTGCAAAGGCCAGAATTTCCGAGGCCAGATTTTCTGTCGCTGAACAAGGCAGCGGCAAAGCGGCGTTACCCCTTGGTCAGATGGGCAAACCGATAAATTGGATAAATTCAATTGAATTTTTGCTCCAGCTTATGTCCTTTCCAGATCCCATCGTTAAGTGAATCACTGCAGAAAGGATATACCATTCTGAAATTTATTTTATTTCTCAAATGTTAAGTTAGCAGCATAGTCACTAAGTGAGTCAGGCTTCCCCATGGCTGGTCAGAAGGTCACAAAAGGGGATCGCATAACCCCCCCCCCCCCCCGATGCTGCGACCATCATAAATATGAGTCAGTTGCCAACCTTCCAAATTTTGATCAGGGGATGCTGATCAGTCATTAAGTATGAAAAACAGTTCTAAGTTGCTTTTTTCAGGGCCATGATAAACTTCGGTCACTAAACGAACTGTCGTAAGTTGAGGACTATCTGGCTAGTGTATAGCCAGCTAATTCTGTTCTCAAATAAACTGCCCAGATTTAATAGTAATAATAAATCTAAATACAGATAGTCCTTGACTAATGACAAAATGGACCCCAACATTTCGGTTGGTAAGTGAGCAGTGAACTTGGCCTCCTTTTACGGCTTTTCTTGCCACCGTCGTTAAGTGAATCACAGCTATTGTTAAGTAAGTCACACAACTCTTGAATGAATCCGGCTTCCCTGTTGACAATGCTTGTCAGGAGGGGAATCATATGACCCCAGGAGAAGGTCATAAATACGAGTCAGTTGCCCAACCTCCAAATTTTGAGGCTGCGACAGTCGTAACTCTGAAAAATGGGTCTAGGTCACATTTTTCAGAGCTGTTGTCACTAAACAAATGGCTGTAAGTTAAGGATTACTGGGTCTGGATGAGTTTTGTACACATCTTTTGGTCTTGAAACAGGAGGGAAACTTGGAAGCCTTGTTATCGCCTCATTTTCCCCAGGCTGACTGGGGGATTCTGGGAGTTGAAGTCCACAAGTGGCCACCTCTGTCCTAGAACAGCGTTTTTTAATCTATGTATCTTTTAAATTGTATGAACTTCAACTCCCATAATTCAATTCCCTTAAAAGATGTATGGACTTCGACTCCCAGAATTCCCCCAATCAAGATGGCAGGCTGGAGGATTCTGGGAGTTGAAGTCCACAAGCGGCCAAGGTTGGAGACCCCTGTCCTAGAACAGTGTTTTTCAATCTATGTATCTTTTAAATTTCATGAACTTCAATTCCCAGAATCCCCCAGTTAAGATGGCTGGCTGGGGGATTCTGGGAGTTGAAGTCCACAAGTCTTAAAGTGGCCAAGGTTGGAAACCCCTGTCCTAGAACAGTTTTTCAATCCATGTATTTTTAAAGATGTATGGACTTCGACTCCCAGAATCCCCTAGTCAAGATGGCTGTCTGAAGGGTTTCTGGGAGTTGAAGTCCACCAGTCTTAAAGTGGCCAAGGCTGGAGACCCTGGCTGAACCTGGGTGGGGGGAGATCTCCTGGCTGACCCCCACTGCTTTGCCCCCCACCCCCCACAGACGGGAGCCTGGGGTTGTTTTGACGAATTCAACCGCATCAACATTGAAGTCCTCTCTGTGGTGGCCCAGCAAATCCTCTCCATCTTGTCTGCTCTGGCTGCCAACATGACTCGCTTCACCTTCGAAGGCCACGAGATCAACCTGGTATGGTCTTGTGGCATCTTTATCACCATGAACCCAGGTAGGTTCTGGGTGGGGTGGGGAGGAGGAACTGGAGTGGTTCTGGGGTGGGAGTGGGGGCAAATTTAGGCCATAAAATGTTATATTCCCCCCCACACCCCATGGTTTTGGAAATATCATGGTTCTTCCAGATGGTGCAGGGTCTGACCAACTTTGATTCCAAGCTCTGGAAATTCAAGAATAAACATGGGCATGGCTTTAATGGCGGCAAATTTAAGAGGGGTGGACTTCAGCTCCCAGAATTCCCCCAAACAGGAAGGCATGGGGCAGGAGGGATGCCTCTGGGCCCGTGTGGAGCAGGATCACCAGAAGTGACTACCTAAGGCCAGGGGTGGGGAAGTTTGCCCCCTGTAGCACATTTAGACTTAAACTCCCAGAATTCCTGAGACAGGATGGGGAATAATGGCCATTTTAGGACTCGTGCTGGCTCAGGAATTCTGGGAGTTGAAGTCCACAGGTCCTAAATGGGCCCATCGTTTCCCATGCTGGCTTGGGAATTCTGGGAGTTGAAGTCCACCCCGCTGAAACTGGCCAAGATTGAAAAAATAGGTTTTATAACAATCAGAAGAAAAATATGATTGTTGTATTTAACCCTGAGCTGTATTTATGCCTCACAGTCTGGCTGGGGGATTATGGGAGCTGTAGTCCATCCATCTTAAGGCAACCAAAACTGTATCTATATCCCATATACGAGCTGGGAGATTCTGGAAGTTGAAGCCCATCCCTCTGAAAGTGGCCCAGCTTGAGAAACAGTCTTGTAAGATGACCTGCCTCTGGCTGCCGCTGAACCTCCCGCTGACCTCCTCTTCCCCGGGTGGTTTGGCAGGCTATGCCGGGCGCACGGAGCTGCCGGACAACCTGAAGTCCATGTTCCGTCCCATCTCCATGGTGGTGCCAGACTCCACCCTCATCGCCGAGATCATCCTTTTTGGAGAAGGCTTCAACAACTGCAAGGTATTTGGGCCATGGGGTGGTTGGGCCTTCTGACAACAGATAATCAGAATTGGAAGGGACCTTGGAGATCATCTAGTCCAACCCCCCCCAGCCCCATCCTCAAACCTTAGCGGGATCTTTTCCATCCTCTCTTCTCCCACTCCAGATCTTGGCCAAGAAAGTCTACACCCTCTACTCCCTGGCTGTACAACAGCTCTCCAAGCAGGACCACTATGACTTCGGCCTGCGGGCCCTCACCTCTCTGCTCCGTTACGCCGGGAAGAAGCGCCGGGTTCGGCCGGACCTCTCAGATGAAGAGGTGAGGGTTGATGGGGGGGGGCATTGCGAGGGGCGGGGGTGGAAGGCAGATGGGCCTGGTGGAGCTCTTTGAGGCTGCTGCAGGTAGTCCTCGATTTATAGACCACAACCATGAGTTTGTGCTACTTAGCAAAAAGGAGTTTTGTCCTGTTTTAGGACTTTCCTTTGTGACCATTTTATGACGTTCCTTCCTTCCTCTTTTCTATCTCCTTCCTTTCTTCCTCCCCCTTCTCCCTCCTTCCTTCCCCCTTTTTTTCTTCCCTCCTCCTTCCTTCCTCCTCCCCTCCCTCTGTTCCTTCCTTCCTTCCTACCTTTTCATCTTTCCTTTCTGCCTCCATCTCCTTCTTTCCCTTCCTCTGTTCCTTCCTTCCTTGCTATCTACCTACCTACCTATCTTCCTTCCTTCCCATCTGTCTCCTTCCTCTTTCCCTTCCTCCCTGATTCCTTTTTTTCTTCCCCTTCTCCCTCCATTTTTCCTTCCTTCCAGGGGTAGGATGCAAATATTTTTACTACCGGTTCTACGGTGTGACTAGGTGGGCATGGCTAGGTGGGCGTGGCCATGTGACGAGGTGGGCATGGCTTCTTTTTTTTCCCCCATCACCTCCTCCCCACCTGCTCTGTTTTTTTGGCCTCCTGGGTCTCAGGGAAGCCTCCTGGGAGGCCGTTTTTGCTCCCAGGAAGCTTTCCTGAGGCCCAGGAGTTATATGTGTGGGAGAGCATAGCAACATCTCCCCCACGTCCCTTGGGGAAGCCTCCTGGGCAAAGCAGTAAGACAGTAGGGGGGACCCTGGCATAACTGATTGTTCGAACAGCTGATTGTCAGAACAGCTGATCGTTGGGAGGAGAACAAAAAGAAAGAAAGAAAGAAATGCCTGTTCGGCCGAACCTGGAGAATCCCACCGATGATCCAGTCACTTCAGCTTCTCCTCTCCTCTCTTCTTAGAGGGGACCTTCCTTTAGAACCGAAGAAGCTTCTTGGATGAGAAGCGAAATGTTTTCCAAGAAAAAGAAAGGAAAAATAAAAATCCAGTTGGATTTTTGAAATTAAAAAGAAAAAAGAAAAATCCACTTTGGGACCCTCCCTGAAAGGATGGAGAATCTCCACGGATCTTCTTCTTGGTTCTTGACCCTTTCCTCTCTCCCGTGGCTGCAGATCCTTCTGATGGCCATGAAGGACATGAACATCGCCAAGCTGACCTCCGGAGATGTCCCGCTCTTCAACGCCATCACCCAGGACCTCTTCCCGGGCATCGAGTGCCCCGTCATCGACTATGGCAAGGTCAGCTGCCCCTCTGTCCATCGGACCCGGCCCTGTCCTTCTGCCTCCTCTGGGGGGTGGGGGTGGATTGGGGTGGGGGGCTCCAGAAAGGGTAGGGGGAGCGATGCGGAGCCTCCCCTGCGGCAGCTGGATGGCTTCTGGAGGGATGGGATTCGTGCTGCCAATCTTGGGGACACAATTAATTTCTTCCTTCCTTCCTTCCTTTCCTTCCTTCCTTCCTCTTTCTTTCGTTCTTCTCTCTCTGTGTGTCCTTCCTTCTTCCTTCCTTACTCCCTCTCTCCCTCCTTTTCTTTCTTTTCCTTTCTTCATTCCTTTCTTCCCCTTTTCTATCTCCTCTCTCCCTCCCTTTTTCTGTTTTCTTTCTCCTTTTCCTTTCTTCTTTCTTTGTCTGTCACTCCTTCCTCCTTCCTCCCTCCCCTCTTTTACCATTCCTTTGTTCCTTTTTTCTATCTCCTCCCTCTCCCCCTCCCTCCCTTCCTTTCCTTTTTCTTTTCTATCTCCTTCTCTTTTTCTTTTTCGTTCTCTTCCTTTCCTTCTCTTTCTTTTTTCTTCCTTCCTCCTTTCTATCTCCTCCCTCTCTTTCCTTTCTTTTCTTTCGTTCCTTCCTTTGTCCCTCTCTTCTATCTCCTTCTCTTCCTTTTCTTCTTTGTTTTTTCTTCCTTCCTCCTTTGCATCTCCTCCTTCCCTTTCCTTTCTTTTCCTTCGTTCCTTCCTTTGTCCCTCTCTTCTATCTCCTTCTCTTTCTTTCTTGTTTTATTTTTCTTTTTTCTTCCTCTTTTCTATCTCCTCCCTCCCTCTCCTCCCTCCAACAGCTGAAGGAGGTGCTGGAGGGGGAGCTGAGGGAGATGGGGCTGCAGGTCATCCCCTTCACCATCATGAAGGTCATCCAGCTCTTTGAGACCAAGAACTCCCGCCACTCCTCCATGATCGTGGGCAACACCGGCAGTGGCAAGACGATCACCTGGAAGGCCCTGCAGGCCACCCTCTGCAGCCTCCACAGGGGTGGAGACACCGCCTTCAATCTGGTCCGGGTGAGGGGGCTTGGGGGAAGGGGCAGAGAGGTTGGCGCCCCCTCCCTCTCCTTCCCTTCCATCCATCCATCTATCCATCCTTCCATTCCTTCTTTCCCCATTCCCTCTCTCCCTCCCTACCTCTCTGCCTTTCTCTCTTCCTCTCATCCTGCCTTCCATCCTTCCATCCATCCATATACCCATCCCTTCTTTCCCCTCTCCCTCCCTTGCTCTCTCCCTCTCTCCTCCCTCTTTTTCTCCCTTTCTCGTCTTCCTTCCTCTCTTCCCCCTTCCTTCCATCCATCCACCCATCCCTTCTTTCCTCTCTCCCTCTCTTGTTCCCTTCCACTCTCCTTCCCTATTTCTCTCCCTTCCCCCCTCCCTTTTTCTTCCACTCTCTCCTCCCTCTTCCCTCCTCCGCCCCTTTTCTTTTCCCCACTTGGCCAGGAGCATCTGTGGGTCCCACTCTTTCCTTCCTGTGAGAGCCACAGAAAAATTGTCAGCCTCCCTTGATGTGAGAGGAAGGGGGGATAGGGGAAAGGGGGAGCCTGGGGCCCCCTGCCCAATGGGGGCTATGAATTGCACTGGAGAGGGAGGGTCGCTGCCTGGCCTGACTTTGCCTGCCAGCCAGGGGTGGGATTCAAATTTTTTTACTACTGGTTCTGGGGGCGTGGCTCGGTGGGCGTGGCAGGGGAAGGATATACTGCAAAATCCCCATTCCCTCCCTACCTCACTAACCTTATGAAGAGACTGGACAGCCACTTGTGCGAAATGGGATAGGGTCTCCTACTTGAGCGGGGGGGAGGGGGGGGGCTAGACTAGAAGACCTCCGAAGTCCCTTCCAGCTCTATTCAGAATGAAAGGACCTGCTCTCCAGCTCCGTTCTCCTGGGCAGGGCAACCAAAAAGACCGAGCCAATCAGCTGGGACTTGGGAGGCGGAGAATAGATGGGGGATTGGCCAGTTCTCCGAACTCCTCAACATGTCTGCTACCGGTTCTCCAGAACTGATCAGAACCAGCTGAATCCCACCTCTGCTGCCAGTGATTCTTGCCGTGCTTCTGACTTCAGCTTCTTCCTCCTCCTCTCCCCCCAGGACTATCCCCTGAACCCCAAAGCAGTGTCCCTAGGCGAGCTGTACGGAGAGTACAACCTCAGCACCAACGAGTGGACGGACGGCATTCTCTCCAGCGTTATGCGGACGGCCTGCGCAGGTACAGCAGTACACACACACACACAAACACACATGCTCTTTGCTGCTGGCACATTTCTTTTTTCTTTTTCTTTTTAAATTCAATTTTTTAAAAACAATTTGATGCCGTAAGTCCATCTTCAAGTGAACCATGTGTGGTCTAGGTACAAACATCTTTGTTAAAACGATAATCCAAATGTCAACATTCTTCATTGTATGACAACATACTTCATACTTCATTCTACAGTATTTAACATAATCATACCCATGAGGTTGGCTTCCAGAGAGGCTTTAAAAGGCCTGGGGTCTTAAGGCTGCTGCTCTTGAAGGGGGAGACAGGACACCCTGATTTTTACTCTTTATTTTATGACACAGAATTGCTTCAACAGTAAGGTGGGTGATATACTGTATAAATTGAATCAATCAGAATAAAACAAGAGTTAGAAAGGACTTCAGAGGTCTTCTAGTCCAGCCCCCTACTCAAGCAGGAAGACCCTATACCATTTCAGACAAAATGGCTGTCCAATCTCTTCTTCAAAACCTCCACCCACAACGTCTGGTGACAAGCAGTTCCACTGGTTAATTGTCCTTACTCTCAGGAAATTTCTCCTTAGTTCTAGGTTGCTTCTCTCCTTGGTTAGTTTCCATCCATTAATCAACCAATCAACCAGGCAACCTCTCTAAGATGCCTTTAGAACAGGGGTCTTCAAACTTGACCCCTTTAAGACTGGTGGACCAACTCTCCGAATTCCTCCTCCAGTCATGTTAGCTCAGGAATTCTGGGAGTTGAAATCCACAAATCTTAAATTTGCCAAGTTTGAAGACCCTTGCTTTAGAAGAACTCTAAAGAAATTCTAACTATCTCTGGGACAGTTGGGAAAATGGAAGACCCCCAAATGGTCTCCTCTGTAGCTAGCAATGATAGCTTGGCATTCTGGGAAAACAAATGTGGCCAGCAATCCTGACCAGCTGGTCCCTTCCCTCTCTTGCTATAGTCCCAAGCGTCTGTTTCCTGATGCACGAGACCAAAATGGGTGGTGAGATCAGAGGTGGGATTCAGCCGGTTCAGACCAGTTGTAGAGAACCAGTAGTGGAAATTTTGACTGGTTCGATTGGCTGGCTGGCCCTGCCAATCCCATTTATTCTCTGCCTCCTGAATCCCAGCTGATCGGCTGGGTCTTCTTTGGTTGCCCTGCACAGGAGAATGGAGCTGGAAAGCAGGTTATCCTGTCCTATATTCCCTTGTTTTTTTAGCTTAGCTGATTCGCGCAGAAGAGCGGATTGCCGCACCTCAGCTGAGGTAAAAAACAGATCAGCTCACTGATGCTGAGAGACGGCGGTTTTTCATTGCTGCGCGAGTGCACAAAACGCCCTTTCATAGCACCGATGGGGAAAACAAACTATTGGAATCCCACCGCTGGGTGGGACACATGGGGCTTTTCTCCTGTCCCTCATGGGCTCTGACTGAGCTTCCCTCCTTTCGTCCCAGATGAGAAACCGGATGAAAAATGGATCCTTTTTGACGGGCCGGTAGACACGCTGTGGATCGAGAGCATGAACTCGGTCATGGACGACAACAAAGTCCTCACCCTCATCAATGGGGAGAGGATCGCCATGCCTGAGCAGGTAACTTAAAGGTCCTTGCCCCTCTCCCTGTTCCTTTGGAGTATCCAAGGTGGGCTCCCACAGCATCTGATAGACATTGGGGGGGGGGGGGGGTGTTCTTCTCCAGGTTTCACTGTTGTTTGAAGTGGAGAACTTGGCGGTCGCCTCTCCTGCCACCGTTTCCCGATGTGGGATGGTTTACACCGACTACAGCGACCTGGGTTGGAAGCCGTACGTCCTATCCTGGATCGAGAAGCGTCCAAAGGTAGTGGAGGGGCAGGATCAGGCTTAGGATGGTGACTTAACCCAGTCTTTCTTGGCAACTGTAAAACAGGTGAAACTTCAACTCTCAGGATTCCTCAACTGGCCATGCCTGTATTTCTTTGTTTTCTTCTCCTGCTCCCTAGAGTGAAGGGATTGCAGAGAAGGGGATTACAAGAGAATAAGCAGGACATAATTTGCACATGTATCAAAAGGGATGCATGACTTTCTGGGAATTTTGGGAGTTGAAGTCCTCCCATCTTCAAGTTGCCAAAGTTGAGAAGAAAAAAACACTCCACCAGGCAGTCCTGAGCATTGTGTAGTCATCCATGGTTATGCAATCAGAATAGAGCTGGAAGGGACCTTGGAGGTCTGCTCAAGTAGGAGATCCTATATCCATGATGGTGAACCTGTGGCACGCGTGTCATAGGTAGCACACAGAGCCATTTGTGCCAGCACACGAGCTGCAGGCAAACTTACCTCACTGGGCATACACACACCTCACAGCTGATTTTTGGCCGGTTTGAGGCCTTTTTCGACCTCCTAGAAGCTTGCGGAAGGCTTCTGCAGGCTTTGCAGGATGAAAACTAGGCCTGTTTCATCACTTCCTGTTTTTCTGAAAATACTGGAAGTGATGAAACAGGCCTAGTTTTCAACCTGCAAAGCCTGCAGAAGCCTTCCTCAAGCTTCTGGGAGGCCGAAAAAGGACTGAAACTGGCCAAAAATCAGCTGTGAGGTGCAGTGCAGGTAAAGGGGTGGTGGGGGTGGGTGGGGATTGTGTGCGCATGCGTAGGGGGCATGGGGAAGCGCATTGCCTTCTGGGTGCTGGCACACGAGTGTGTGCATAATTTTTGGCGCAGGAGCCCCAAAAGGTTAGCCACCACAGTCCTATACTATTTCAGACAAGTAGCTGTCCAGTCTCTTCTTAAAAAGCTCCAGTGATGGAGCTCTCGCAATGTATATGGATGTATCCTATACGTTGTGAGGGTGGGACATTCCCAAAATCATAGAGGGGTGATTTCAGAGGAAGAAAGAACACTTCAGGGTCTTTTGAGGGCACACCCATTGGCTGATCGGGGTATTCAAGACAATAAGCAGCAAAACCTCAAGAAGAAACGACTGTGTGGAAGGAGAAACTTGAAGAGGTGGCATTCTCAAGACCATCAGGTAGGATCGCATTAGACTATCAGGGAGAAAGTAGAGGCTTCACTTGAGGGTCTAGGCCAACTCGCTGCAGTCAGCTCTCTGTAGAATAAATCAAGGCTGCATTAATCATTCCATTTTTATCAACTGTTTATTTTTTATTATTTATGGACTGTTTCCTAGTATGATTTGATTGCTTATGGTACCCTATGACTATTGTTAGGTGTTGTACTTTATGAATCTATCTAGGACCAGGAGTGACATCTGTATTCCTGTATTTGAGGGGTTGCCCCAAGGAAGGTGGGGGGTCAACTTATTTTCCAAAGCATCAGAAGGCAGGAGAAGAAACAATGGATGGAAACTAACCCAGGAGAAGGAAAAACTTTCTAACAGGGAGGACAATTAACCAGGGGAACTGCTCGCCACCAGAAGTTGTGGGTGTTCCATTCCTGGAGGCTTTTAAGAGGAGATTGGACTGCCATTTGCCTGGGATGGTATAGGCCAGGGCTTCCTACTTGAGCAGATGTGTGTGTGTGTTCAGACTAGAAGACCTCCAAGGTCCCTTCCAGCTCTATTCTGATGGAGGGATTGATTGAGGTCATCAACATTACTGTAATTCTGGTATTTCTGGATTGACTTTCTTTGTCTTTGTGATCCTTGGCCCCGATTCCGTCAGAAATTAATGTAGCTTTTGTGGCATTTTGCCAAAGCATCCTGCAGTAACCTGTCCTGGGCCGGCAAATTGGCCGGGGTGAGTTGACCCCCCCCCCCCATTCTGCACACCTGCACCTTTCTCCTTTCCCAGGTGGAAACAGAAACCCTGCAACGCATGTTTGACAAATTCATCAACAAGATCCTGATCTTCAAAAAGGAGAATTGCCAGGAGTTGGTTCCCATCACAGAATACAGTGGCATTGTGGCTCTTTGCAAACTCTTCACGTCTTTGGCTGAGGAAGGGGTAAGCGGCAAGACACACACACACACACACACACACACACACCCCTTTCCACCTGCACTGGGGTTCTTCTAATACAGGTGATCTTCAACTTATAACTGTTTCGTCATCATCTTCTTTCAATGATTCCACAATCCTTTGCGGGGTGGAGTCTGGGCAACTGAATGGAACTGAGTGTTTTACTGGACAGATGCCCTTCCTGTCACCGATGCGGAGTTTTGTTCGGCAGATGTATTCTCATCATGCCCAGAGAGAGAGAAATATCTGCCTCTACTTAAGATCGAACTCACAGCCTCCTGATTGTGAAGCGAGAGCTCCACCTCTAGGCCACCGCAGCACTCTAATTATGGTCACTAAATTGTTTAGTGACTTTTAGATATTGTGACGGCACTGAAACGAGTGACTTAGGACTGCTTTTCACACTTAAGACCATTGTGGCAGCATCCCCTTGGCCAACTGACTTGTATTTATGCTGGTTGCAGCATCCCAGGTTCACGTGAACCCCTTTTGGGACTCCTGACAAACAAAAGTCCACGGGGGAGCTGCAATCACTTAATGACCATGGGACTCACTTAATAACCACAGTGATTCACTTAACAGTGGCAAGGAAGGAGGGAGGGAAGGAGGAAGGAAGGAAGGAAGGATGGAAGGATGGAGAGTGGGAAAGAAGGAGGGTGGGAGGGAGGGAGGAAAGGAGGGAAGGAAGGAGGGAGGGAGGAAAGAAGGAAGGAAGATGGAGCGAGGGAAAGGAGGGAGGAAAGGAGAGAAGGAAGAAAGGAGAGAGGAAGAAAGGAGATAGACACTGCGGACCACCATAAATATGAGTCCGTTGACGAGCGCCCGAATCAGGTGACTCTAGGGTACTCCAACGTAAAGTGTAAAAAATGGTCTTAAGTCACTTTTTCGGGGCTGTTGTAACTTCAAACAGTCACTAAGTGAACTGTTGTAAGTGGAGGAGTCCCTGTGCTCCAACAGACCTTCCACGCCATGGGCGTGGCCCGTCCATCTCTGCCCCCCATCCCTCTCTAGGGCAATGGCTGGTGGGCTTTGGTAGCTTAAGTGACCATCTCGTCCCCGTTCCTTCCAGCTGAATCTCACCGACACGGAGAACTACTCCATCCTGGTGGAGATGTATTTCGTCTTCAGCATGATCTGGTCACTCTGTGCCGCCGTGGACGAGGAAGGCCGGAAGAAGATCGACAACTTCCTGCGGGAAATCGAGGGATCCTTCCCTAACAAGGTCACTCAGATTTCGCTTGGCTTTCAGGGGCTGTCGGGGATCGGTCCAGCAAAGCAGATGGTGAGAAGATTCGCCTCACTTAACTCCTTGTTTGCTTGCTTGCTTGCTCCTCCCCAGGACACCGTCTATGAGTATTACGTCGATCCCAAGAGGAAGCAGTGGGTTGCCTTCGAGGACAACCTTCCCAAGATGTGGAGATACCCTCCCAAGTGAGTAACCCTCTGGCCTGTTGTGCCAACATCTCAAGAATGTGGAAGAATGGCCTTCAGGGAGGACGGCCTTCCTTTCAGAGACCCGGATCCACGGGTGGGCTTCAAAAATTTCAGCAACCGATTCTCTTACCCTGTTGCTGGGATGTTTGTGGTCCAGTTGGCCTCCTGCACCACAATTGGGGGGGAGGGTGAAAACGGAAAACAGGCTCTGGAGGCTTTTTTTGAGCCTCCGGGAGGGTGAAAACGGCCTCCCCCAGGCTCTGGAGACCCTCTGGAGGCCTGTTTTTTGCCCTCCCTGAGCCTCCACACAGGCCCTGCACTTACTTGGGATCCAAAACAGGCCATGTGGAGACTCCTAGTAGAGGTGGGGCGGGGTGGACAGGGCCAGCCAGGCATAGGATTTCAATGAACTGGCCATAAAATTAGCTACCAGTTAGCTACCGGTTTGGCCAAACTCTGGTGAACTGGTAGTAGCCCACTGTCAGGGCTCCAACATGCACCCCCATTCAAATCACAAGTCTCTAGCCACATCTCTCAGACTGAAAAAGATTAATTTATTAAGAGTGACCATGTTGGAGTTTCCTGGTCGCAGCGGATTCTGACACATCATTCATTTCACCCTTGATCTTAGTCTTCCTCCCATCCCCTGGATATATATTCTCCAATGAGATACATCCATAGCCAAGAGTCATCAATCACGCTCTCCAGTCATAATCTTACATGCCAACAGCTTCGGCTGCCAAAGCGATTATCTGCAGCATTTAAGGAATGCACTGCTTTCCCCCACTCCCATTCTGCTGGCAACTAAAAAGACTAAAGAAGTATTTTTAATTGACACCAACCCCGCTTGGATCCCTTCTCCTAGGTAGTTTGAAAGCCAGAAACTCTGGATGGACAGAAAGTGGACCTGCTTTTCCATGGGTGGGAATCCGAGCGGTGGTCCTACCATGGTGGAAACTGCTGGATGGGAAATAGAGAGGAGGAAGAGGATATAATGGGTTTGGGTTCATAAGTCTCTCCACAATAGGTCCCAAAACAGAATGTTGGTTGAGAGACAACCCTGGATTGATCCATAGTAAAGAAAGTTGGGTAGGGTTGCCCTCAACGGTGCTCCTTGGATGTTCTTTGGGGGTCCTTCCCTCATCACTAGCGTCCTAACAGTGCAGGTACTCCTTGACTTATGACCATTCATTAGTGACTGTTCAAAGTTACAACAGCACTGAAAAAAGCAACTTCAGACTGTTTTTCATACTTATGACCATTGCAGCCTCCCCATAGTCACACAATCATAATTTGGATATTTTGCAACTGGCTCACATTTATGATGATCACAGCATCCTAGGGGGTCACATGATCCCCTCTGGCGACCTTCAGACAGGGGATCAGCCAGATTCACTTAACAACCATGTGACTTATCTTAACAACTGCCATGATTCCCTTAAAAATGGTGTCAGGAAAGGTTGTAAAACAGGGCACAAAACTCAGTTATCCAGTGTCTCACTGTGGATCAATACTCAGCGTAACAACTGTTTCGCTCAACAATGGAAAGGTTGAACTGAATTGTGGTTGCAAGTTGAGGACTACGCATAGGGGGCAGTGATGACATATGTGCCATAGGAGGCAGTGATGACATATGTGCCCTCTTCGTGCCCAGCTTAGCTTCTCAATTTCCGGCCTCCAGGAAACCTCACACACTTGCCGTCTTCCCCCACCTCACGGCTTCCAGCCGAGCTTTTGTGATTTAAGCAAGCAGCTTACACACACACACACACACACACACACACACACACACACACACACTTACCCTTAATCTGATCAGCAGCCTGCAATTACTAAGGGACATAGTCCCCGACTGGCCACGGATGGCCAATTGAACCCCCATAACGACAGACAGCATTGATAACAGTGGCTGCCTTCCAAACTTTCAATCTCCAGTGGGGATGACAACTGCGGGAATCGTTTCTTATGTCAGACATCTTCCTGCCTCTTGACAAGGGTTTTTGGCATAGCCATTAGGGCTACCTTGGAAAAGGACCCCCCCCCCACACACACACACACCAGGCCTCAGGCTGGCGCAGCGGGGCTGCGCAGGGGTGGATGATGGCCGAGCACAGGTCCTGAGCCGAGACCTCCGCTTCTCTCCCCAGCGTCCCCTTCTACAAAATTATCGTGCCGACTGTGGACACCATGCGGTACAACTATCTCGTCAACGCCCTGATTGCCAACCAACAGCCAGTGTTGCTGGTGGGCATGGTGGGCACAGGGAAGACCTCCATTGCCCAGGGGGTGCTTCAGTCCCTGGACAGCCTCAAGTGGGCCATCTTGGTGATCAACATGTCCGCCCAGGTAAGGGCCCACCTGCGCCCTTGAACCCAAACAAGGACAAGAGGGAAGCCTTAACAGAAAGAATGGATAAGCATAACAGAATTGGAAGGGACCTGGGAGGTCAGCTAGTCCATCTGTTCTGACCAAGGCTTCCTAAGACACCAACAAACACATAAAATCCAAAATTCTTTTATTTTAGTTCAATGGCTGTGAATTATCATCATTCACAGCCCAGAATGAGTCTTAACCAGTTATGATTAGTCCCAGGGATGTTTGCCATAGTTCTTAGAGAGACGTTTGATAAGAACGCACTTTTATCTGACTTGAAGTGCTGCCAATGACTAAAGTCCCAATTAGTCCTCCCAAAACCAAATGGAGAACAAATTTACCATGGAGCTTTCAGAGTCCAAACTGATCAGAGCGAAGGACGTTGCTTCCTGCAAAGAGTTTCCTACCTTTGCACTTCCTTTCTCCCTTATGGGAGGGGCAATCACTTCCCAGCCTTACTCCCAAGTTGCCCGTTTTGTTTTAGCTGCTCTTGCCTTCTGGCAGCTCTGTGCATGTGCATACTGGGAACAGACTCCCCTTGTTTCTCTGCCTTGCTGTTGCCAGACTCTGGAGGCTCCAGAGTCAGCACACAACTCCCAGATGGCCCTGGCCCCATCTCTATGTTGGATGCAGGACCTTCGTCCGAGTCCTCCCCAAACTCCTGGACTGGCCCACGTTCCTCCCCACTATCCGACTCTGCCGCTGTCTGCACTGGCTGCCAGCGGACCACAACACCACCCCCCTGGTTGAGCAGGAAACCCTACACCCAGATGGACTGGGCAGCCATTTCTCTGGAATGCCATATAGGATCTCCTGCTTGAGCAGGGGGTTGGGCTAGAAGACCTCTAAGGTCCCTTCCAACTTTATTCTAGTCTAAATGGCTGTCCATTCTCTTCTTGAAAAACTCCAGTGATGGAGCGCCCACAACTTCTGGTGGCAAGTTATTCCACTGGTTAATTGTCCTCACTGTTTAGGAAATCCCTCCTTAATTCTGGGTTGCTCTCTCCTTGATTAGTTTCCATCCGTTGCGTCTTCTCTTGCCTTTTCTTGGAGAATAGGTTGATTTCCCCCTTCTTCTTTGGGGCTGCCCCTCCAATGTTGGGACATTGCTATGGTGTCTCCCCCTTTCAGTGTCACAGAATAACAGAGTTGGGAATGACCTCAGAGGTCATCCAGCCCAACCCCTGCTCAAGGCAAATGGCTACCCAATCTCTTCTTCAATCACAACTCCCTGAAGGAACCCCTTGCAGAAATTTGTGGCTCTTCTTGTGGCCATAAGTGGAGGATAACCTAGGCCTGGTTCTTTGGGTCTTCCCCCCCTTCTGTAAGGACGCCCCTTCCCCTTCCATTGCCGCAGACCACGTCCAACAACGTCCAGAGCATCATCGAGAGCCGTGTGGAGAAGCGCACCAAGGGCGTCTATGTGCCCATGGGAGGGAAGAGCATGATCACCTTCATGGATGACCTCAACATGCCCGCCAAAGACACCTTTGGATCTCAGCCCCCTCTGGAGCTCCTCCGGCTTTGGCTGGACTACGGCTTCTGGTACGACCGGACGAAGCAAACCATCAAACACATCAAGGTGAGGACAGGCTTGGTTCCCACCTTTCCAACCAGTGGGGGGTTTCAAATAATTCAACAACCGATTCTCTGCCTCTCATGATTTCTTCCAACAACTAGTTCACCAAACTGCTCAGAAAGTTAACCGGTTCTCATGAACCGGTTTTGAACCGGCTGAATCCCACCACTGCTCCCACGCACCTGCGGCACTGCCCCCCAGACCCCAATGCCCGCCTGTCTGCCATGCCCATTGTTTTTTTTTAAAGCGTGTTAAATGCGGTCATGCGCTGAACTCGACCTTGTCTTTTTACACTCCTGTGTTGTTTGAATAATTGTCTTAAAGAGGACGTCATGTCTCTGGATTTCAGTTGGGGGGGAGAAGGGGAGGGGTAACGCCGTGGCACAGGCCCCCGGGGAAGGGCAGGGCGGCTTGCCCCGTGCCAGTGATTATGTTCCCCTCTTTGTATTCGGTTGGGCTCATTTTCTGCCGGGCTTCAGACAGGGGTGATTAAAAAACCCTTCACAGCCACAGGGTGGGCTGCAGAGAAGATGTGGTGGGGTGGTGCTTTTTTTCCTTTTCTGGTTTTGATCTAGGAAGGCATATCTATCTATCTATCTATCTATCTATCTATCTATCTATCTATCTATCTATCTATCTATCTATCTATCT
>BLBF01000084.1:999572-1028432 GCA_015471245.1 Laticauda colubrina | reverse complement strand
CCTTCAGCTGAGGCTTTGTTGGCATGATACCTCTGAGGGGTCCCTTCACATGTTCCGGGTGGCAAGTATCTTGACAAGGTGGGGAGAAGATTCTGCGTGGAGCAACAGCGACCTCCAGTGGCCAATGAGCCACAGGTCTGGTGAACGGGAGAAAAGTGTGAAGCAGGTTTAGAGGCTGGGGGACAGGCAGACCCCAGGTCTGAGGCACAGAGAAAAAGTCCCTCTGATCAAAATTGTCAGCTGACCCCCAAATGGCCAAGGATGAACCCATAATAGGTAATTGAAGCCTGTAAGTGAAATGGGCCCCATTAAAATGGTATAGGGTCCCCTGCTAGATGAGGGGGCTGGACTAGAAGACCTCCAACCTCCCTTCCAGCTCTGTCCTATTTCGAAAACCTAATTACAGGCAGTCCTCGACTTACAACCATTCCCATTCGGAGTTAGAACAGTGCTGGAAAAAAGTGACCTAGGACCGTTTTTCACACTTAATTACCTTTCAAATCCCCCACGGTCAAAAATTCAGATACTTGGCATGTATCTATGGCAGTTGTTACATCCTGGGGTCATGGTATCCCCTTTTGCGACCTTCAGACAAGCAGAGTCAAGGTCACAAAACGGGACAAAACTCACTTGAGAACTGTCTCACTGAGCAATAAAGGTTGGTTTCTACTGTGGTTGTAAGTTGAGGACCTCCCGTAGTCTTTGAAACCCCCTTTCAGCTGCAGAAAGCATTCCTGCATGCTTTTGAACCCACCCCCAGGGAGAACCCACGCTGAGAGATAAAGAGAGAGAGAGAGAGAGAGAGATCAATCCAACCTAGAATTAAGGAGCAATTTCCTGACACAGTGAGAACAATTAGCCAGGGGGACTGCTTGCCACCAGATGTTGTGGGTGGAGGTTTTTAAGAAGAGACTGGATAGCCACTTGTCTGAAATAGTATAGGATCTCCTGCCTGAGCAGGGGGTTGGACTAGAAGACCTCTGAGGTCCCTTTCAATTCTATTGTCCTGTTTTTCTGTCCCAGAAACCGGATACGTCAGTACCCTGCTTTGGTGAACTGCACCACCATCGACTGGTTCTCGGAGTGGCCAAAGGAAGCCTTACTGGAGGTGGCGGAGAAGTATCTGGAAGGCGTGGATTTGGGCATGGTGGAAAGGGGAAGTCTTGACACGGTGAGAGCCCACCACCCATCCGAGAGGGGATCTTGCAAAAACCTGTCAGGGGCTTCGGGATCTTGGAGTCCCAGTAGACAACCACTTAAGTGTGAGACAGGAGTGTGCAGCAGCTGCCCCAAAAGCCAATGCAATCCTTGATTGCATAAACAGAGGGGTAGAATCAAGATCACATGAAGTTTTAGTACCTCTTTATAAGGTCTTAGTAAGATCCCATAATTTTCCAGCCAGCCATGCCTGGTTTTTCTCCTAGCCTCTAAAGGGGAAAGATTGCAGAGGAAGGGATTAGAAGAGAATAAGCAAACCACAATGGGGATACTTATCATGTGAAGTGTTAATACCACTTTATGATTTATTTTTATTGTATTTATTTATTTTGTCAAGCATGCATTTGATAATATATATAAGTATAAACATGATTATTAATACATGAAATAGATACGAATAAAAGGGGAACATTAAGACGGGGATGGTAGGGACGCTGGTGCGCTTATGCATGCCCCTTACAGACCTCTTAGGAATGGGGTGAGATCAATAGTAGACAGTCTAATATTAAAGTTTTTGGGGTTTGGGAAAGAAACCATAAAGAGTCAGGTAGAGGATTCCAGACACTGACCACTCTGTGGCTGAAGTCGTATTTCCTGCAATCAAGTTTGGTGCGATTAATCTTGAGTTTGTATCTATTGTGTATCTGTGTATTATTGAGATTGAAGCTGAAGTATTCATTGATGGGTAAGGCGTTGCAATGGATAATGTTATGTATTATGCTTAGGTCAGTCGGAAGGTGGCTTGGCAAGACCACATTTGGAATATTGAATCCAGTTTTGGTCACCACGATGTAAAAATATGTTGAGACTCTAGAAAGAGTATAGAAAAGAGCAGTTAAGATGATTAGGGGACTGGTTACAAAGAATGGTTGCCAGAATTGGGTATGTCTAGTTTAATGAAAAGAAGAAATGAGGTGACACGATAGCAGTCTTCCAGCATTGGAGGGGTTGCCCCAAAGAAGAGGGAGTCAAGCTATTCTCCAAAGCACCTGAAGGCAGGACAAGAAGCAACGGGTGGAAACTAATCCAGGAGAGAGGCAACCTGGAATTAAGCAGAAACTTCTTAACAGTGAGGACAACTAACCAGTGGAGCTGCCTGCCACCAGAAGTTGTGGGCGCTCCATCCCTGGAGGTTTTTAAGAAAAAAATGGACAGACATTTGATTGGAATGAGATAGGTCGCTTGGCAACTTTAAGATTTATGGACTTCAGCACCCAGAATTCCTCAGCCAGCCATGCCTGTATTTTTTTCAGCTGCCTTCTACAGCGGAGAGTTTGCAAAGGAAGGGATTACAAGAGAGTAAGATAGCCACAATGGATGTGTACATATCAAAAGGAATGCATTGGGTTCAGGGAATTATAGGAGTTGAAATCCAGCCATGTTGATATTGCCAAATTTAGGGACCCCCTGTTAGAGGATTTACTGCTTGCTTGGACTTGATGACCTCCAAGGTCCCATCTCTGTTATTCTGTGCTCCCACTTTTACCTAGATGCAAAAGCGAGTGGCTAAAATCTTCGTCACCATGCACTGGTCAGTGGCCAGATACTCTCACAAGATGTTGCTGGAACTCCGGCGTCATAACTACGTGACACCCACCAACTACCTGGAACTGGTGTCTGGCTACAAGAAGTAAGTTGTGGGAGGGATTTGGTGGGTCTCGGCAGGTGGGATGGTGGAATGCTCCCTCTTCCCAGGAGAAGTAACCCAGCTTGGGGACAAGAGAATCAAAGGGCTGGACTTGGCCCCTTTGCAAGTGAGCCAGTCCTGGCACAGAGGCCCCACAGCACGAGCCCTCTCCTGTTCCACCCCTTTTGTAGACTTCTGGCCGAGAAACGGAAGGAGCTTTCTGACCAGGCCAACAAACTCCGCAACGGCCTCTTCAAAATCGACGAGACTCGGGAAAAAGTTGAGGTGATGACCCTGGAGCTGGAGGAGGCGCGGAGGAAGGTGGCTGAATTCCAGAAACAGTGTGAGGAATACCTGGTGATCATTGTGCAGCAGAAGCGGGAAGCTGATGAACAACAAAAGGTGAGTTAGAATGTTTAAAGAATATGTTGTCCAAGGGTTGGAAGTGCAATCAAACCCCGGGTTCGTATCACCACGTGTGGTGGACATGTTTGAAAGAAAAAAAAAGTTAACATGTTTTCCCAAAAATAAGACCCGGTCTTATATATATATTTTGCCACCCAAAAAGGCACCTGGTCTTATTTTCAGTGGGATGTCCTCCAGGGACTAACCTCACTTGCATGCATCGTCCCCGGCCTCCTTCCAGAAGTCCTTATTCTGTGGTTGGCAAGGCTTTCCTGAAGGCCTCTGCAGCTAATAACCGCCAATAACTCTGGATTGATCCAGAGCTTTGCTATCAGCTTCAGAGGCCTTCAGGAAAGCCTTGCCAGCCTTGCTGGCTGCAGAAGAAATGGGCTGGCAAGGCAGGTGTTGGGGTGTGCGAGGCCTGGCTACAACTGTCTAAAGGTAAGTAGTAGGGCAGCTCCATCCCCCCATCCCCACGCTAGCTTAATTTTTATATATCTACTCTGGAATGGGTGGGATCTTAATTAGGGCTTACTTTGGGGCTAGGGCTTTATATTGGACACATGGGTAAAAAAATCAAGCTAGGACTTGCTTTCAGGGAAACAGAGTACTGGTTTAAAATACACACTTAGCTAGAAAAATGATAAAGGAACATAAAGTTTTAAAACCAGAAATATTTCTGTTGGGCATCATACCAGACAAATACAGTAAAAGGAATGCGTATTTAACAGTACATGTATTAACAACATTGAAAGGGCGAGGAGATCCCCAAAGAAAAAAAGTGAACATCAAAAATCTGAAGAATGTGCAGAAATGATTAAATTAACATTTGAAATTAAAGAAAAAGAAGACACTGAATATTTTGAGGCACAGGATCTGTTTTATCAAGGGTTAAAATGAGAGAAACAGAAGTTACAACCTTGAAAACTATAAGAGAAAGATTAACTTTAATATTAGGGTTGATCAATGTAGCTTATTAATTTTCATTAATTTTGATTAGTACTAATAATTAATCTGTATCAATATTATGAGGGGAAAGCACTGTTATTGTAAGATTATTATTATACTATTATTATTATTATTACTATGATGAATATTACTCAAAAGAATTGTAGCCAGAGAGCACATCGTTTATATGAATTTTGAACATGTTGCTCTTTCTATTTATATAAATATAAAATAAAAATATTTTTTTAAAAGAGATGAGCATCCAAGGGTTGGCATCGCCTATTTCCCATCCAAACCTGTGATGAGCATCATCATCACCCTCTCTCCTCTCTTTCCTCCTGTAGACGGTGTCGGCGAACAGTGAGAAAATAGCTGCTGAGGAAATCAAGTGCAAAGCGTTGGCGGACAATGCCCAGAAGGATCTGGAGGAAGCCCTGCCCGCCTTGGAGGAAGCCATGAAGGTAGGTGAGAAGAGGACACCTCCCTCTAGGGCAGGGGTGTCAAACTCAAGGTCAGTGGACCAGATCTGGCCGCGGGAGTGTGTCAGGGTTCTGGTGATTTCCCTTTTGAAGCCAAGCTTCAAAAAAATCCAAAATATTTATTAGGAGCAACATTCCGGCATTAACCTAAGAAAAACCAACTCTGGCATACATAATTTACAGTCACCTGTGACTCTGTTTCCCCCACTCCCCTTGGTGTGTCATAAATCAGATTCTCCAATGAAGCATTTTCACTGGATTTTGAAGGCAGAAGATCTGGTAGCCTAGCTACAATCTTTTAAAGATAAGAGTGGAATGTACTTCTGGTTGTAAACTGCCATAATGCTCCTTCAGATTTCTCCCCCCTCCCCCTTGTTTATGGCAACTCGAAAACATAGGAATGTTTTATGAGTTGACAGAGTGCTTAAATCTGGCCCGTGGGTCGGCTTAGAAATACCAAAGAATTGGTCCATGGTGCATCTGCCGGACAAAACGGACCATGTGGGAGCTCCACAGAGCCGCTGCGGGTCCCAATTTTGGCCAATGGAGTGTTGCTGGAAGCCGGGGAGGCTGAAAACGGGCCATGCAGGAGCTGAGCATGGCATCCGTGTGGCCAATTTTCGGCCAGCAGAAGTCTGCAGGATGCCTGGATCAGACTGGATTACAATTACGTGGCCTCAAGTTAAGTGCCTGATCTGGATAGCAAGCAAGCAACCTTCTGTGTTAATAATACAGTTTAATGCCAGATTTTACATACTATAGGTCCATTTCCTCTCCAATTAACAATCTATAATTGACAGCCGTTCTTATTTACCACCCTGGAAATTTGCCTCTGCTGTTAGTTCTTGTAAAATCGTGTTATTTTATGCTGTTGTGTTTTTATTTATTCGTTGAATAATAATAAAAAATACAATAGTATCAATAGCTTTTCTGCCTGGAAAAGCAATTTGCTATTCAACAATGGGGTGATAAATGTAGAAAGAAAAAGTTTTATGGAGAATAAGTAATAAAGGTTTGCCTGTAATATCCGGCAGAAGAGATAGGAAAATGATTATGGGGAAAGAACTGTGGAAAGGAAGAAAGAAGAGAAGTGGGGGGAATGCATCTTGGGCTTGTGTCAAATGCCGACCATGGCCACACACCACACACACACACACACACACACACACACACTTCATACTGCTCTGACTCATCTAGAACAGTGGGAGGGCTATGTGAGGATGCTTTTTGTGGATTGTTTAACACAATTCTTCCACATAGACTAGTGTCTAAACTTCTGGACCTTGAGCTTTCTCATTCAATCTGCTTTTGGAGTATGGATTTCCTGTCTGGCCACTCACAGAGGGTCAGATTAATTAATCATACCTCTTCAGCCCTTATTCTTAACATTAGTACACCACAGGGTTGTGTGTTGAGTCCTTTACTCTATACTCTTTATGGGCATGACTACATTCCCACTCACGTAATAATACTATTGCTACATTTGCAGATGATACAACCGTGGTGGGACTCATCTCTGGGGGCGTGGATGAGTCTGCCTACCGAGATGAGGTGGACTAGTTGTTTTCGTGGTGTTGAAACAATGACTTGGTCCTCAGCACCAATAAGACCAAGGAGCTGATCGTGGACTATAGAAGGAACAGATCAGACATCCAGCCTTTGCTTATCCATGGAGACCGAGGGGAGCAAGTGGCCAGTTTTCAGTTTCTGGGTGTTACCCTAAAAGAGGACCTGACTTAGGGGGCTCACATTGCAGCCTTGGTCAAAAGGGCCCAGCAGAGATTAGACGACCTGAGGCTTCTCAGGAAACAACAACTGAATGGAAAACTCCTGGTGCCCTTCTACTGCTGCACCATAAAGAGCATCTTAAATTCCTGCACCTGTGTCTGGTTTGCCAATTGCACAGGGGCTGGCTCTCCAAGGTCAAATACAACCCTGATGCTGTTCTCAATGAAATTGAGTTTTGACACCCACCCACCCACCCCATCCTGCTATAGGGCCACCACAGAAGGTTGGCACCCTGAAGGTTTTGGGGAGAAGCTGGAGATGAGTTCTGGAATGTGCTTGACCAACCCTTGTTGCCTTCTCAGGCTTTGGAGTCCCTCAACAAGAAGGACTTGACGGAGATCAAATCATACGGCCGGCCACCAACGCTGGTGGAGACCGTGATGCAAGCCGTCATGATCCTGCGGGGGAACGAGCCCACCTGGACAGAAGCCAAGAAGCAGCTCGGTACGAGGGTCCCAAGGAAACCCGTCTTGAGGTCCAAATTTGTGTCATCTACCTGTCTCCTCTGGGGAGGACATCTCGGTTTCATTGGAATGAACTAGGGGTGGGATTTAAAAAATACCAGCAACCAGTTTGCTCCTAGTTGCTGGGTGGGTGTGGCCATGGTGGGCATGAAACTTCTGGAAGGGCCGTTTTTCGCCTTCCCCAGAGTCCGGAGGCTTCCCTCAGGCCTTTGGGAGGGGGAAAACGGCCTCCCTCAGGCTGCAGAGGCTCTCCAGAAGCCAGAAACAAGTCCCGTTGTTTCTGGACTTCCAGTACTTCCGGAAGGCCTATTTTCTCTCCCACCCAGAGCCTCTGCACAGATCCTGCACTTACCTGCATCCAAAACAGGCCGCGTGGAGACTCCTGGGAGGGGCGGGGTGGGTGGGGATAGCCGGTCAGTTCAACTACTGGTTCGGCAAACCAGGTGTAAATTTAACAACCAGTTCACCTGAACTGGTCTGAATCGGTAGAATCCCATCCCTGGAATAAACCCTCAGAGGATGGACCTCAAGGTGGTTTCTCCTATGAGGGGGGGGGAGGGGGGGGGGGGGGGGGGATGGGGGGGATAATTTTAATGGCAGACTCTCTCTGACCCCACCTGGCTTCTCAAGGAGAGCCCAATTTCATCAAGCAACTGGTGTACTTCGACAAGGATAACATCTCCGACAAAGTTCTCAAGAAGATCAGCGCCTACTGCTCTCAGCCGGACTTCCAGCCCGACATCATCGGGAGGGTCTCGGTGGCTGCCAAGTCTCTGTGCATGTGGGTGCGGGCCATGGAGGTGAGGTGGGGTCTTCGGGGAGGGGTGGTCTTCCCTTGGCCTTCCCCCACAGCTTGCTAAGGTCTCTCCTCCTCCTCAGATGTATGGGCGCATCTACCGTGTGGTGGAGCCCAAGCGTGCTCGCATGAACGCCGCCCTGGCCCAGCTAGCGGAGAAGCAGGCTGCGCAGGCCGAAGCCCAAGAGCGGCTGCGAGAGGTCGGTTCTACTGAGCAGAAGAAGATCCCTGGGCAACTGGAAGATACATGGACCTTGACTCCCAGAATTATCCCAGCCAGTATGGATTCTGGGAATTGAAGTCCACGGGGTTTAGAGGTTGCTGAGGTTGAGAAACACTGTCACACTCATGCTCACGCACACACACACACACACACACACACACACACACACACACACACAGGGATGGATTGGCTACTGGAGAGGTGGGAATCTGTGGAATTCCTCTGATCCTGAAGGGGAGGGGAGGAGAAGGAAGGAATAGAGATAGGAAGAAGGAGGGTAAGAGGGAGAAAGGTGGGAAGAAGGAAGGGATGGAAGGGAAAAGGTAGGAAGGAGAGGAAGGCAGAAAGGAGGGGGATGAGAAGGAAGGATGGAATAGACTGGAAGAAGGATGGAAGGAGGGAGAAAGATGGGAAGAAGGAATAGAGGTGGAAAAAAGAGGGAGATTTGAAAGGGGAAGAGATGAGAGGGAGGCAGAAAAGAGAGATGGGGAGGGAGGGAGGGAGGAAGGAAAGAAGAAGGAGAAGAAAAGCAAGAACGGAAGGAAAAAAGATGGGAAAGGGAAGGAGGGAGATGGGAAGGAGAAAAAGGAAGAAGGGAAGGAAAGAAGGAGATGGGAAGGGGAAGGAGGGAAGAAGAAGAAAAGGAAGGAGTGTTGAGATAATTCCCCGTTAGGAGAATGAGCGCATGCAGGGAGACGTATTGAGAGTAGTGTTGGAATAATACACACACAGTACACAGATACACTGTACAGTTAATGTAGGTTTTCACTTCCAGAAAGGTTTAAGCAAAGTCCAAAATAGGCAGTCCAAAAGTCATTCACAGGTTAATCAGTCAGTTTTTCAATCCAGGGATATTCCAGTAACAGAGTCCAGTGTCAAAAACAGTTCAGTATCAGACTTACATTAAATCCAGTAATATCAGTCAATTAGGAAAAATGGAGCAATGGCAATACTTTCCAACAGAAGGAAATAAAGATACACTCTCTTCTCTTCTGAGACTCAGACTAAGACAAACCAGGTTTCTGGCTCCATCTTATGGCCGCTTGAGAAACCACACCCATTGCATACTCTTGCATTCCCTTAAAGAGACAGTATTAAAAAGTCTATCCTGATTTATATATTTCTAACCCAAATATCTGTTAGGTGACTCATGTTCCTAACAAGGAGGGAACAAAAGAATGAAGGAGATGGTAAGGGGAAGGAAGGAGAGGAAGGCAGAAAGGAAGGAACGAAGGGAATCTGCGGATAGCCTTGAGACTTCTTCCGCCTCCCACCCGTTAGGTTGCAGAGAAGCTGGAGATGCTGAAGAAGGAGTACGAGGAGAAGCTGGCTCAGAAGGAGGAACTGCGCAAGAAGTCCGAGGAGATGGAGATCAAGCTGGACCGGGCTGACAAGCTGGTCTCCGGCCTGGCTGGGGAGAAGATCCGCTGGGAGGAGACGGTCAAGGTAGGCCTTCATCCACCACTCTGGGCTCTTCTCTCCTGCTTGCTTTGAAGCCCCCCCCCCCATCCTTTCAAAGTGGGGGGTGGGCCCTGATGGACCCCTGTAGAGTCCTGGACCAGCCAGGATGAAGCCTCAGGGCTCTGGGCAACGAAGGAGAGCTCCCCAACCTTAGCAAGATTATGACTGGTGGACTTCAGCTCCCAGAATTCCTCAGCCACTTTCCTCCCTCCCTCCCTCCCCCCCATCTTCTTTCCTTTCCCTTCTTCCTTTCCTTTCCTCTCCTTTCCTTTCTTCTTCCTTTCCTTTCTTCCTTTCCTTTCTTCTTCCTTCCTTCCTTCCTCCTTTCCTTTCCTCTCCTCTCTTTCCTTTCCTTTCCTTTTCCCTTTCCTTTCCTTCTTTCTTTCCTTTTTTCTTTCTTTCCTTTCTTTTCTTCTTCCTTTCCTTTCCTTTCTTGTTCCTTTGCTTTGCTTTCCTCTCCTCTTTCTCCTTCCCATCTCTTTCTCTCTCTTCCCTTTCCATATCTTTCTCTCACCCTCCCTTCTTTCTCCATCTCCCTCCTTCCTTCATCTTTCTCCCCTCCTTTCCTTTCCTCCCCCCTCCTTTCTGGCTGAGGAATTCTGGGAGTTGAAGTCCACAGGTCATAGCCTTGCCAAAGTCGGAGACCCCCTGGGGTAGCTGAACAGTTCTTGGTTTCCCTGCAGGGCCTGGAGGAAGATTTGGGCTACCTGGTGGGTGATTGTCTTCTCGCCTCAGCCTTTGTGTCCTACATGGGGCCCTTCCTGTCCAATTACCGGGATGAGATGGTCTCCCACATCTGGATGAAGCAGGTGAGACTCACAGGGACCTCCTGGTCTTCTCCAGAGTTGGCCTTGTCTAGATTGTCCTCTCCTTTGCTGGAGAAGCTCGTCTTGCTGGTGACACCAGGCCCTGTCGTCCTCCTCCTCCACTTCCTCAACCAAGGACCGATGGGGTTTTGACAGCCAGATCCTTGTCCCGTCCTTTCTACCTTGGTGAGGACCTCCTACATGTGAAGGATCTGGGAGACGGTTCCAGGTGCTCAAGTGGGGTCACCTTGATTCCAAGATCATAATCATTTAACAACCTGGTAATCCCTTGTGGGGTGAAGTCCGGGCAACTGAATGGAGCTAGCAGAGCTTTTTACTGGCCAGATGCTTTTCCTGTCACCAGTACAGAGTTTTGTTCGGCAGCTTTTATTCTCATTGTGCCCAGAGAGAGAGAGAGAGAAATATCTGCCTCTCCCTAGGATCAAAGATGGCCGGGGACTGGTGCTGCCAGTCCTTTTCAGTTCCTCACAGCTTTCCTCCCACAGATCCGGCAGCTTCACGTGCCCTGCTCGCCCATGTTCACCTGCGACAGCTTCCTCTCCAACCCAACCATGGTGCGTACCTGGAACATCCAGGGACTGCCCTCAGACGACTTCTCCACTGAAAATGGGATTATCGTCACGCGTGGAAACCGGTGAGGCCCGGGTCCTTCTGGGCTGGCCAGCCTGCCTGTCTGCCTGCCTGGTGGGGCTTTGAAGGAGTCCATCTGGAGACCCTTCCTTACCAAGGAATCGAAGAGGTTCTAAGGTGGCCTTTTGGGTTTCCTTAGGTGGCCTCTGATGATCGACCCTCAATGCCAGGCCACCAAGTGGATCAAGAACATGGAAGCCAAGAAAGTGAGGAGCCACTTTTGTCCCTTCCCCCTGCCCTGCACAAGCAGAGCTCCCTCCCTCCCTCCCTTCTTCCTTCCTTCTCATTTGCATCTCCTCCCTCCCTCTCTTCTTTCACTTCTTCCTTCTCAATCCTGTCTCCTTCCTTCCTCCTTTCCTTCTCTTTCCCATTTCCTTCCTTCCTATCATCCTCTTTCCATCTTTCCGTCCCTCCAATCCTTCCTTTATTCTTTCATTCCTCATTTTCATCTTCCTTCCTCTGTCCCTTCATTCCTCATTCTCATGCTGTTCCCCCCTTCCTCCTTCCCTCGCTTTCCTTTCCTCCCTTTTCTTTCCTTCCTTCCCTTCTCATTCCCCTTCCTCCCTTTCTTCCTTCATTTTTCTTCCCTCTCTCTATCTTTTCCTTTCTTCCTTCTCAATCCCGTCTCCTCCCTCCCTTCCTTCCTTCCTCCCTTTCCTTCTCTTTCCCATTTCCTTTCTCCCTCCTTCCTTCCATCCTTCCATCTCTCCATCCCTTCTCATTCTTATGCTCTCCCTCCCCTCTCTTCCCTTTCCTCCCTCCCTATTCTCATACTATTCCTCCCTCCTTTCCTTTCTTCCCTTCCTTCTTTTCTTCCCTCCCTTCTCATTCTCATGCTCTTCCTCCCCTCTCTTCCCGTTCCTTCCTCCCTCCCACCCTCTCTTTATTTTTCCTCCCTCTATCTTTTCCTTCCTTCTTTCCTCCCTCCCTCCCTCCCTTTGGGCTGTGTCAGGGATCTGTACCAGCTGAGTGCCCCACATGGATCCCTGGAGTCTCCAGTTCCCTCAACCAACACTATGTGACGGACGGGACAGTGAGCGATGGGCCCCAGATATCCCCGGGCTCAGGGACCCTTTCCTTTTCCCCTGGCCCAACAGGGTTTGAAGATCATTGACCTGCAGATGCCCGACTACTTGCGCATCCTGGAGACGGCCATCCAGGTTGGCGCTCCAGTGCTGCTGCAGAACGTGCAGGAGGAGCTGGACCCCACCCTCGCCCCCATCCTGAACAAGTCAGTCACCAAAGTGGGTGAGTGACGGGGTGCCCTTTGGAACGGGGCCCGATGGGGAGGAGGGAAGGAGTTCCCTGTTGTGGCCAGCCAGCAGAACTGGCAGTAGACTCGAACAGTGAGGAGGTTGGGGAAGAGCCTGGGCCAGTCCTGGAGTCTGGGGAAGGTTCGGATGAGGACTCTGCATCGAAGGTAGAGATGGGGCCAGGGCCGTCCAACAGTTATCAGCTGGCTTCAGAGTCAGAGATCAGTGAGAAAGAACAGCTGGAGCCTGTTCCCAGTGTGTACATGCACAGAGCTGCCAGGAGAAGGGAACAGCTGAGGAACAAAGGTCGACTCGGGAACAAAGGCACTGAATGGCCCCTCCCAGAGGGAATAAAGAGGAGCGAAAGAGGAGTGGGGTTTGCAGGAGACTATTAATTCAATTCATTTGGGTGAACACCTGTTCCTGCATTCTTGCTAAGTATTGTCTGCTACAGCTGGCATTTAGAAGATATCGGCCTGGCAACTCTCCAGACCTGATAAAGGTCTGTAATTGTGCAATATCTTTCAAGACTGTTTGCCAGGACTTTGCTGGAGAGGAATTCACTGTACACTCAATAAAAGGGATTTTATTGGGACAAAGAGTCGGCTTCGTGCTCTTGGGGAAGCCTAGGTCAGAATGTTTCCCCTTGCGCTCCCATGACCAGCTCTAACCCACCCTGTGTCCGGCAGGTGGGCGCCTGCTGATCCGGCTGGGGGACAAGGAGGTGGACTACCACCCCGATTTCCGATTCTACCTTACCACCAAGCTCTCCAACCCTCACTACACGCCCGAGACTTCCTCGCAGACCACCATCGTCAACTTTGCCGTCAAGGAGCAGGTAGGTGCTTTGCCCAGGTGTCCTATGGACTGCTCTGTGGGCGGAACCTCTACTTTAGTTGCCCCAGGACTGGAAGGGGTGGGCGATGGGTGCAGGATCCACTGGGTGCCCTCCATGGGTGGGATTCAAAATTTTTAACAACTGGTTCTGTGGGTGTGGCTTAGGTGATGGGCGTGGCTTGGTGGTCATGTGACTGGGTGGACGTGGCTTGGTGGTCATATTATTGGCTGGGTGTGGCTAACTCAATATCATTCACATCGAGGCACGCATCTCCTCGCCTGGCCTCTCATGACAGTGGGGAAGCTGCAACAGTTGTAAGTGTGAAAAATGGTCATGTCACTTTTTTCAATGTCATTGTAACTTTGAATGGTCACTCCACACAAGCAAAGTACCAGCAAAGGAGAGAAAAATAATTCCAGAGAAGTTCCTGAGACAGGAAGTCAAGTCCTGCCAAGAATGTAATAAGGGTTAATGGAGAGGCAGTTTCTGTAAGCAACATCAGAATGTTTCCTTCCTGCCTTCCTTACAGGACTAGGCCAGTCATTTCTTTTAACAACCAGTTCTCCAAACTGCTTAAATTGTTAACAATCGGTTCTAGCGAATAGGTGCGAACTGGTAGAATCCTACCCCGGGTGCCCTCTTGCTTTCAGGGCCTGGAGGCCCAGCTGCTGGGCATCGTGGTCCGGAAGGAGCGGCCTGAACTGGAGGAACAGAAGGACTCCCTGGTGCTCAACATTGCGGCTGGCAAGAGGAAGCTGAAGGAGCTGGAAGATGAGATCCTCAGGTGGGACTTTTTGGAGACGAACTCACAACTTATGTATGCACAGCACAGAGGCAACACAGGAAGCTGGCACTTCAAACTGCCCCTTTATTGCTCCAAATTTCTCCAAACGCACCATTGTTTCTGGCAAGTCCCAGATCACATACACGCGCACATGCACACACACTTCCAGCAGCCTCCGGCTGCAAATAGTTCGGACCAACACTGTGAGTGCCACAGCTGCAAAGCAAGAAGTCCAGCAAGGGCAAGTCGAGGAGTCAGGAAGCAAAAGAAGCAAGGTGAGTTATCCAGAAATCCAGCAAGAATGCCAGGAATCCAGGAAAGTTCAAAGGTCAGCATTCAGTGCTCCACAAATTCAAGGTTTATTCCCAACAAATGCCCCTCCCCAGAGCCTCTCCTTATGTGTCAGTCCCCAGGTGTGCCTTGTGGAGAGGGGCGGAGTGCTGTCCTCCCGAGTAGCCAGGTCATTCTGCGCCGTTCTCACCTTCGCTCTCCGTGCTTGAGGATCAGGAGTCGCTCAGTCCTCTGTCCTCCCGCCCACAGGTTGCTGAACGAAGCCACCGGCTCCCTGCTGGATGATGTGCAGCTGGTGAACACTTTGCAGACCTCCAAAGTGACCGCCACAGAAGTGACGGAGCAGCTGGAGACCAGCGAGATGACCGAGATCAAGATTGACACTGCCCGGGAGGCAAGTAACCACGTTGCTGGGGTTCTTCTGGGCAGCAGAATTTCCAGCCGTCTAACCCTTTAAGATGGGTGGACTTCAACTCCCAGAATTCCCCAGCCAGCCATGGCTTCCCACTCCTCACCCCCCCATCTTATATCGTGGAGAGATTGCAAAGGAAGGGATTATAAAATAATAAGCTCATGGGTGAGTATGCATGTCAGAAGGAATGCATGAGTGCCAGGGAATTCTGGGAGTTGAAGTCCACATGTCTTAAAAGTGTCCAAGGTTGGAAAATCTCGCTCTAAAGCAGGGGTATCGAGCTAGTGGCCCATGGGCCACGCCCACTCCAGCTCTGCAAAGGAAAAAAAAAGTCATGTGACGGCAACGTGACGCTTTTGAGTGACACCAGTGCTCGAAAACAAACTTGGCCACTGTAAGATTTATAGACTTCCACTCTCAGAATTCCCCAGCCAGCCATGCCTTTTTTTCCCCCTTCTACTGCCTATAGTGGAGAAATTGCAGAGGAAGGGATTATAAGAGAATAAGCACATCGGTGGACATGCACATCAAAAGGAATCCATGAGTGCCAGAGAATTCTGGAAGTCCACATGCCTTAAAGTGTCCAGAATTCATCAGCCAGCAATTTCCCCCATCCCCAACTTTGCTGAAGTCAAGATATATTACGTCTCTCGCACACCAACCATCTATTAAAGCTCTACTATCCAAAAAAAAAAAATGCAACAAAGGTAGCTGGGCTACCTTTGTCCTCTTCATGCTAAAGTTGTTGTTGTCCTCTTCATGCTAAATTCTGGGAAACGCAGGCTGGGGAGTGGTTGTCCACATGTCTTAAAGTGGCTAAGTTTGGAGACTACTCCCCAACACGCCCCCCCCCCCCCCGGTCTACAGGATGTCCTTTCTGAGGCTGGGAGAGGGGATACTGGCCTCTCCCTGAAGAAAAGCTGGATGTCAGCTCATAAAATACTCCTATGGTCTTTTTAGAGTTGCCAACAGAAAGGGAGGGGGAGAAACGGGTTTGAAAAAGCAGTGCGGCAGCTGGGAAACCAAAAGTGCATTCCATAAATGATTTTTCAAAGATAGTAATTGGGTGACTGAAGTTTCTGCCAGGCACAACCGGAGAACATGGTTGATGACTCTGGGCTATGGAGGTGTCCCATTGGAGAATATGAATTATGATACACCCAGGGGGTGAGGGGGGGGAACCAGGGTCAGGGGTGACAAGGAATGATGGGTCTCAGAGTCGGCTACACCCAGGCAGTGCTGGACATGTTCACTCCCCTTAAATCCTTTTTGGAAGTTTGGCTTGAGACTTATGATTTAATTGGGGGTAACTGCCGGGATCCTGACACTGGGGCTGTTCCCCATAATTGACCCCACTCCGCTGTTCCCTCTAGGCCTACCGGCCTTGTGCCCAGAGAGCCTCCATCCTCTTCTTTGTGCTGAATGACATGGGGCGCATCGACCCCATGTACCAGTTCTCCCTGGATGCCTACATCGACCTCTTCAACCTCAGCATCAACAAGAGCCATCGCAGCCACAAGCTGGACGAACGAATCCGGCACCTCAACGAGTACCACACCTACGCGGTCTACAGGTCAGCCACCCGAGCCGCCCTTCCGCTGCTCCCCACTGAAAAAAAAGGGAGGGGACAGCTCATTTAGTGACCACTTGAAATAAAGACAGCGACTGGGGAAGAAAAAGAGGGACTTAACGACCTTTTCACCATTTATGACTTGGGTGGCATCCCCATGACCATGTGATCAAAATTCAAGCGATCGACTCGTAGTTATGAAAGTCATAAGTCACCTGTTTCCATTTTGCAACCTTCTGGCCGGCAAGCCACCGGGTTGGTAACTGATCAACTGTGCAGTGATTTGCTTAACGATGGAGGCAAGAAAGGTCGTGAAATGGGGCAAAGCTCGCTTAACAAGTGTCTCACTTAGCAACATTAAACGTTGGCTCCATTGTGGTCACATGTTGAGGACGACTTGTAGAATGTGGGCTGCCCATTGTGGTTGTTAAGTCATAATGGTTGTAAAAACCTAAAACCTTTTGGTAAAATGTTTCGGCACAATGGCCCACTTCACTCCTTCTCTTTCCTTGGAATTAGAGCCAGCTTCTGCTCTCCCACGCACACCCTGCAAGCTCTGTCCCCATTTTATGATGGTCGTTGAACACCGTGGTTGTTAAATGAGCTGGTGGGACATTATGGGCGCAGCTCTGGCTGAAAACTAGAAAAAAATATGCCAGTTTTCAGAAAAAACAAAAAACAAAAAAGCCATTGCAATGACCTCAGGATGCTGTAAACTGCTGTAAATTGTCCTCATTTTGGGCCCGTCGTAACTTGGAGTGACCGGTCATAAGTCGAGGACTGTCTGTACAGGCTAAAAGTTGGCAGCTGAGGAGTTCTACAGCCGTGAGTTGGAGCTTTGTGGGAATACGCTGTCTCTTTTCCTTGCGGGGGAGCAGGCTGATGGGCATTGGAGTCCTTCTGGCGAGGCAAGGGGAGGGAGGGGTCATTCTAATGGCCAGGCAAGAATGGCTCCCTGCTTCCTCACCTAGGTGTGTCTCCTTTGCACAGGTACACCTGCCGCGGCCTCTTTGAGCGACACAAGCTGCTCTTCAGCTTCCAGATGTGTGCCAAGATCCTGGAAATGTCCGGCACTCTCAAGATGGACGAATACAATTTCTTCCTGCGGGGCGGAGTGGTTAGTGCCAGAGAGGGAGGCGGCCCTGGCTTTACTTGTTGCTTTATTTAATTTTTATCCCACCTTGATTGCTTTGTAAGTGATTCAAACAGGCCAACCTACCTGATGCTCCTTTTTCCCTCCCCTCCTATTGTCCCCCAAAACAACAACCCTGTGAGGTGGGTTGGGCTGAGAGAGAGAGAGACTTGCCCCAAAGTCACCCAGTTGGGTTTCATGCATAAGACAGGACTAGAATTCCTCATCTCCTGGTGATTGGCCGAAAATAACACGGCCGCCTTTCATGCTTTAGGTGAGACGAGAACTCCCAATCTCCTGGTCATTGGCCCAAGGTCACCCAGCCGGCTCATATCACTGAACAGGTCGTGAATTGGGGCAACACTCACTTAACAACTGTCTTGCTTAAGAACAGAAACGTGCTCAATTGTGATCACAAGTTTAGGACCATCTGAGGTTGTGCCCTCGCAGGAAATCAATCACTTCTCCCAGAGTGGGGGCCCTTTTGCCAAATGTGTCCCTTCCCTTCCGTGTCCTTCCGGCAGGTGCTGGACCGGGAAGGACAGATGGACAATCCGTGCACCAGCTGGCTCTCCGACATCTACTGGGACAACATTACGGAACTGGACAAACTGACCAATTTTCACGGCATCATGAACTCCTTCGAACAGTATCCCAGGGACTGGAACCTCTGGTATACCAGCTCCAAGCCTGAGAAGGCCATGTTGCCAGGTGTGGCCCCCGTGCCGAATTCTTCCCCTCTCTGGTTCCCCATTCAGCACTGATGACATTACTTAGTTGGGTCATGAAATGTCTGCAAGAAAACAGTCAAGTTCAGGGAGCAGCAAGGACCCCACAATCTCCCTCCTCCTCCTCTCTGCAAACCCCATTCCCATGTAGCACTGATCATTATTACCTAGTTGGGTCATGAAACATCTGCAAGAAAACAGCCAAACTCAGAGAACACCTAAGACCCCACAGTCTTCTTCTTTTTCCTCCTCCTCCTCCTCCTCTCTGTAAACCGCATGGTCTTCCTCCTCTCCTCTTCCCCTTTCCTCTCCTGCCCTTCCTCCTTCTCCTGCTCCTCCCCTTCTTCTCCTACACCCCAGAAACCCCACTCTCTTTTGGCACTAATAATGTTCCCTAATTTGGTAATGAAATTTCTGCAAGAAAGAAACTAAGCTCAGAGGACTCCACAATCCTCCTCCTCCTCCTCCTCCTCTCTACAAACCCCAATCGCTGGTAGCACTGATGTTGTTACCTAGCTGGTCATGAAACAGCTGGAAGAAAACTAGCAAGCTCAGGGAGCACCAAGGACCCCACAGTCCTCCTCCTCTTCTCCTCCTCCTTCTCACAAACAGCAATTACTCATAGCATTGATGATGTTACCTAGTTGGGTCATAAAACGTCTGCCAGATAACAATCAAGCCCGGAGACCAACAAGAGCACCCATCCTGCTAGGTGGACTCCTGAAGATCCTCTGGCAGGTTGGAGGGGTGGGGGCTGGCTCTCTCTCCTCCAGCCCCCGCTAAGCCTCTCCTCCTGCCCCTTCTCCTCCCACAACCCACCCCTACCTGTGTTCCAGGCGAGTGGGAGAACTCCTGCAACCAAATGCAACGGATGTTGGTCGTTCGGTCTCTGCGGCCGGACCGGGTGGCCTTCTGCGTCACGGCCTTCATCGTCTCTAATCTGGGCTCCCAGTTTATCGAGCCCCCCGTGCTGAACATGAAGTCGGTGAGTGAGGGGTCCAGTGGGCGTGGCTTGATGGTCATGGCAGGGGAAAGATATACTGCAAAATCCCCCTTCCCTCCTCACCCCTCTGACCTGCCTCCCAGCTCCATTCTCCTGTGCAGGGCAACCAAAGGAGACCCAGCCCAGCAGCTGGGACTCGATGGGAGGCAGAGAATAGGTGGGGTTGGTGAGGCCAGTCAGAGGTGGGATTGGCCAGTTTTCCAAACTACTCAAAACTTCTGCTACCGGTTCTCTGGAACTGGTCCAAACCAGCTGAATACCCACTTCCAGAAGCCTCCCCCCCCCCTTATTATCAATGTCAATCAATCAATCAGAATAGAGCTTGAAGGGCCCTTGGAAGTCTTCAACACCCAGTAGTCCAACCCTTTGTCCAGGCAGAAGACCCTATACCATTTCAGACAAAATGGCTGCCCAGTCTCTTCTTCAAAACCTTCAGTGTTGGAGCGTTCACAACTCCTGGTGGCAAGCAGTTCCACTGGCTACTTGTCCTCACAGGATCAGGACACTCCTCCTTAGTTCCAGGTTGCTTCTCTCCTTGGTTAGTTTCCACCTGTTGCTTCTTGGGCTTTGGACAATAGGTGGACCCCCTCCTCTTTGGGGCAGCCCCACCAAGTTGCCTTCGGAAGTTGTGGGAGCTTCGTCACTGGAGGCTTTCAAGGAGAGATTTGTTTGTCGGAGATGGTGCAGGGTCTCATGCTTGGGCAGGGGGGTTGGACTACATGACCTACAAGGTCACTTCCAACTCTATTAATCTACGTCAGGGGTCTTCCAACTTGACAGCTTGAAGACTGGTGGACTTCAACTCCCAGAATTCCTCCTCCAGTCATGTTAGCTCAGGTATTCTGGGAGTTGAAGTCCACCATTCTTAAACTTGCCCAGTTTAACAGATAACAGATAATCAGAGTTGGAAGGGAACTTTCAGAGTTGGCAGGAGACCAACATAATCAGAGTTGGCGGGAGACCCTACCCCATTTCTGACAGATGGGAGTCCAACCTCCTTCTTGAAAGTCTCAAGTGATGGCGCTCCCACAACTTCCGAGGGCAACTTCTGTTCCGTGGGTTGATGGTTCTCCCTGTCAGAAAGTTTCCCCTTATTTCCAGGTTGTATATTGGAAGAAACTTTTTTATTATCTTTGAATTTTGTTGCAAATCTTTGTTCGTTCTCAGCCTTTGCTATCCTGATTTCTTTTTTGCAGTGTAGAGTTGTAATTGCAGGAATGTTCCAATCTCAGATGGCAAACCTCAGATAAAGAATGTTTCCAAGCAAATACAACCCAGGCAAACAAAGTCACCTAATCTAAAGGAGGATTAGAGAGGGGAAGTAAACATATGTTAGACTTTAACTAGGGATAATTAATTGTGTGGATTACTGTGCTGAACAGTAATGAAAGTTAAGCAGGAACCAAAGTTAACCAATGATGAAGGATAACTAAAAATGTGTATAAATGCAAGGCTATACTCCAATAAAGATAATCATGATTCAGTTGTTTATGATCAAACAACTCGACTGCCTTGTCATTACAACATTTCAGATTCTGGCTATCTGCTGATATTCTGCCTTAGTTGTATGTCCTTCTTTCCATTTTTTGTACTTGTCCTTTTTTTCTTTCAATTTGCCAGAGAGGTCTTTGTGCAGCCATGCTGGTTTCTTCTTGGATTTCTTGTTTTTCTTTCTCAGCGGTATTGTGCTGGTCTGGGCTTCTATGATCATACTTTTCAGAGTTTCCCAAGTTCCTTGAGTTGATTTCCCCTTTAGGATTTTCATTCATGGAATCTTTCCCAAGTTCTCTCTGAGTTTATTGAAATCAGCTCTTTTAAAATCCAAGACTGGTGTCATTATGTTCTGTTGCTTGTGTTTGTGTTATGTTGAATTCTAGAATGACATGGTCACCCTCACCCAAGGTTTCCGCAGTTTCAACTCCCTCTATCACTTCTTCTCTGTTTGTAAGAATTAAGTCCAGTATGGCTGTCCCTCTAGGTTCACCCTCTACCTTTTGGACAACAAAGTTGTCAGCTAGGTTGGTTAGGAACTTATTTGGTTTGTCACTTGGTGCAGAATTAGTTTTCCAATTGATATCAGGATAATTGAAGTCTCCCATTACTATTGTTGTGTGTTTCCTGCATATGTTTGTTCGTTGGCTGGCAAAAAGGACATCTATTTTTTCTGCTTGATTGGGTGGCCTATAAGATACACCTATGGCCATATCATTCTGTTTTTCTTTTATATTGACCCATATGCATTCTAGGAGGTTTTCATCTTTGGTTTCATGCATTTCTATAGTAATATAGTGGTCCTTTACATACAGTGCAACTCTACCTCCTCTTTTATGGGGTCTGTTTTTTTGTTTTTTTTTATAGTTTGTATCCTTTTACCAGTATGTTCCAGTCATGGGTTTCATCCCACCAGGTTTCTGTTATTCCAACTATATCATATTTACCTTCATGTATTCTTTGTTTGAAAGTTTGAAAGACCCTTGCCTTACGTTAATCTGATCCTTTCCTGCTTTCTGCTTGCAGGTGGTGGATGACTCCACCACAAAGACCCCCCTGATCTTCGTCCTGTCTCCCGGCGTCGATCCCACCTCTTCTCTGCTTCAGCTGGCCGAGCAGTCAGGCATGGCGCAGCATTTTCACGCCCTTTCCTTGGGCCAGGGCCAGGCACCCATCGCCACGCGTATGATTAAGGACGGGGTCCACCAGGGTGAGTCCCCAGCCTTTCCCACTTCCCTTAATTGGGACGGGCACCTTCATCTTCATCACCCCTCAATCCGGAAGCCTCGGTGAGTCTTCCTTGGGCCTTCACCTCCACAGGCAACTGGGTTTTCCTGGCCAACTGTCACCTGTCTCTCTCCTGGATGCCCCAGCTGGACAAACTGGTGGAACAGCTACAGGTTGAAGAGCCACATCCTTCCTTCCGCCTGTGGCTGAGCTCCAGCCCCCACCCCGAATTCCCCATCTCTATCCTGCAGGCGGGCATCAAGATGACAACGGAGCCCCCCACGGTAAGAGCAGAGGAACCCCCCAGAGAAGAGGCCGAGTGTCTCCCAGGCTAGCCCCCAGATGTGCCCGTGGTTTTGTCCTCTCTCAGTCTAAGCCAGGGGCCGCGACGTGGTCAAGATCCGGGAAAATATAAGGAGCTGGCCCCACATGGCTTTGGCCTGGTTTACCCAATGGGAAGAGGAAAACATGCCAGCAGTTTGGGGAGTGGCGTTGAGCTGGCCACACCCACCCAGTCAGCCTCGGCCATGCCCAAGAGTGGGCTTCAGCCAGTTTGCACCAGTTTGGGAAAACCGGATGTTAATTTTGCGTCCGGTTCAGTGAAGCAGTAGTTCCAACAACTGGCTCACCCTGCCCCACCCTGCCCTTCCCAGAAGTCTCCCCATGGCCCATTTTGGATTCCAGGTAAGTGCAGGGGGCACATGGAATGGGGGGAAGTGGAAGACAGGCCTCCCAGAGGCCCGTGGAGGGTGAAAACAGGCCTCCAGGGAGCCTCCACAGCCCATTTTCACTCCCAGGATGATGCAGGAGGCAGACTAGGCCATGCCCACCATAGCCTCGCCCACCCAGCAACTGGACAGAGAACTGGTTGTTAAATTCTTTGAAACCAACCACTGGCCATGCCTTGCCCCCCCCCTCCCCCGAGGTGAAGCACAACCCTGATGCAGCCCTCAATGAAATTAAGTTTGATACCCTCCAGTTTAACCAGTCAGTTTCCAATCCTTGGTAGGAAAGTTCAAACAAGGTGAGTTTTCTATAGAGCAGAAGAGGAGAAGACAACCAGGGGTGTCTAACCTTGCCAACTTTTAAGGCTTGTGTGAACTTCAACTCCCAGAATTCCCCATCCAGCTGTTGTTTTTTTGTCACTTTGCTGAAGTCAAGATATATTACATCTGTCACAATCCCACCATCTATCAAGAAAGTTACCCTATCCCCCCCAAAACAGGAAAAAGGAATGAAGTAGTCTAGCCACCTTTGGGTCAACTCATAAAATATTCCGACGATCTTTTTAGAGTTGCCAACAGAAAGGAAGTGGGGGAGGGGTTTGAAAGAGCAATGTGGCAGCTGGGAAACTGAAAGTGCATTCCATCAGTAGTTTTTCAAAGGTAGTAACTGAGGTGACTGAGGATTCTGCCATGCAAAATTCTAGCTGGAGAAGATGATTGATGACTCTGAGCTATGGATGTATCCCATTGGAGGATATGAATTATGATGCACCCAGGGGGTAGGATGGGGGGAACAGAGTCAAGGGTGAGAAAAGAATTTTGCATGGCAGAAACTTCAGTCACCTAGTTACTATCTTGAAAAAACTATTTAGGGAAGGCACTTGCGATTTCTAAGCTGCTGCACTGTTCCCTCCTCCCTTTTTCGTGGGCAACTCTAAAAAGACCAGAGAAATATTTTATGAGCTTCTTGGCCTGTCCATGGTGAATTCTAGCAAATCTTTGCTGCAGTGGTGGGATTCAAATTGTTTTATCACCAGTTTGGTGGGTTTGGCTCGGTGGGAGTGCTTTGCCTAACCCCGGCATGCAGCTTTCCCCATACCAGCTGAGGCCTGCAGCGCCAATCAGCTGAGAGGATAAAGAAGAGAAAATCGCGGGGGTCGGTGGGAGAGCTGATCCTGCACTTTTCTCTTTGTTTTCCTCTCAGCTGATTTTTTCCTCCTCTTGGCTTTTTTTAAACTACCAGTTCAGCCGAACTGGTCTGAACCAGTAGCATACCACCAAGACTTCTCTGACTGGGGAATTCTGGGAGTTGAAGTCAGAAGTGGGATTCAAATTTTTTAACAACCAGTTCTGTGGACGTGATAGGTGGGTGTGGTCATATGACTAGGTGGGTGTGGCTTCTTTGCATCAAAAAAAAAAACAACCCCATTTTTTGGGCCAAGGGAAGCCTCTTGGGGGGTGTTTTTGCTCCCAGAAGGCTTCCCAGGGACCCTGGAAGGCAAAAAAATGCAACCTAGGGAGGGAGCGCACAGCACCCCTCTGCTCCGTTTTGGGGCCTTCTGGGCCTCAGGGCAGCTTCCTAGGCGAAGCAGTAAGACAGCGAGGGAAATCCCGGCACAGCTGATCATAGGGAGGAAGAAAAAAAGAAATACCTTGTTGACTGGGCGGATAAGAACGCAGTCAGCAATGTGCATGTGCAATAAAGACTAACTGAGCGGAGAGGGGCGGGGCCAGCCAGGGGCGCGATTTGCCAGTTCTCCGAACTGTGCAGAATCATAACAATCGGTCCTATAGAACTGGTCCGAACTGATAGAATCCCGCCCCCTAGTTGAAGTCCACTAGTTTGGGGGCACCAAGCCCAACAGCCAGCGGTGGAATTCAAAATATTTTACTTTCAGTTCTGTGGGTGCACGCTTAACATCAGCACTGGTGAGTAAAAGCAGCTGATAGGCACGGCAATCTACTCTGCCGCGCCTATCAGCTGAGCTGCAAACAAAGGAAATATAGGACAGTGAAGGGTGGAGGCAAGTGGGCAGGGCCAACTGGTGACCGGCACGACTAGATCGCTGCGAACCGGCAGCATACCACCACTGCCAACTGGCTCCTTGTCCATCCAAACACTTGGTCCTTGAAGAATCTAGAACGTCGGACTTTTGGATCTTACCAGCCTTCCCAAACAGCCTTTCCTGGCTTCTTCTCTGCAGGGCTTGAAGGCGAACATGAAGCGGTTGTACCAGCTGATTACGGATCCCCAGTTCAACCGTTGCACAAAGCCCAGCAAGTACAAGAAGCTGCTCTTCGCCCTCTGTTTCTTCCACAGCATCCTGCTGGAACGCAAGAAGTTTCTGCAGCTGGGCTGGAACATCGTCTATGGCTTTAACGACTCTGATTTCGAGGTGGGGGTCGCCTTAAAGGGAGGGGACAGCAGCAGGTGGGACAGGAGAGACCTTTTCCATGTTGTGGGCTGAAAGTGCGCCCGTGAGCACACCTGCACCCATGCTGCAATGCGTGCGCACCCCCACTTCCCCCTGTGCACATATGTGCGTCACCCTGCGCATGTACCACACATTTCTGCATATGCGCCCGTGACCCTCCCACACGCCCTACCCCTTGCACTTGCACACGCATCTCCCACATGCCTGTCTCCCCCCGTGCATGTGTGACAGATACCCAACAATCAGTTGACTGGTGGGAGGGGCGTGTATGTGCAGTAGGGCTCTTCCGGGCAACTTCTTGCATGCCGGCAGAAATGGTTCTGCATGCCACTTCCGGCATGGATGCCATAGGTTCGCCATCATGTCTATATAGCCTGGGAGATTCTAGGTAATAGCTATCCTTAGTCACTTCTTCTTCATCTCTGGGCCTTGAGACACTTTTCTCATCATATGTCCCCTCTTTCTTGGGGAACTCCAATTTCACTCTACCACCTCCCTCTCCTTGGACCCTCATATCTACAGAACTATATGTGACTGGGGGGAGGTTGTCAGAAGAGCCAGTGGTGTGAACAACTTGTCTCTTTTTCCCTCCATGTGCGGCTTAGAAGCCAGGCCAAGCTGACTGCCATGGAGACCCCCACCCAGAATCCATCTCTCTGCTGCCAGCCAAGTCCCCTCTTGATCATTCGGCGTACACACATAGATGATCCAGCAATGGATCACAAAATTAGGGTTGGGGGCAGGCTATCTGGCCACCAAGATGGAGCAGGTTAAGGGTAGGATTAAGGTCAGGTCATCAGACCATGCAAACAGAGCAGAGTTGTGGTTAGAGTTAGGGCATCAGGCTACAGAAAGTTTAGGATTAGGATTAGGCCGACCAAACCAGAACAGATTAGGATTAAGGATTAGAATTGGGGTTAGGATCGGACTATCAAGTCACCAAACCAGACTAGGTTAGGATTAGATTTAAGATTAGGGTCAGAGTCAGGCCATCAGACCACCAAGCCAAACCAGGTTAGGATTAGGATTGGAATTAGAATTAGGGTCAAGGTCAGGCCATCAGGCCACTAAACCAGACCAGATTAGGATTAGCATTAGGGTTAGGGTCAGACTATCAAGCCACCAAGCCAGATCAAGTTAGGATTAGGATTAAGATTAGGCCATCAGACCTAAGCCAGAGTGGAGAGCCCACCAAGCCCATCTTCCCAGCTTTTGATGAGCTCGTCATTTGATAAATTAGTCCAGCCATTTTTGTTCTTGCTCTATCCATGCTGAATTCTTGGCAAATCTTTGCTGGCTGGGGAATTCTGGGAGTTGAAGTCCACATTTCTTCAAGTGGCCATGATGAAAAAACACCATTCGGGTGTCGTTCTATGGTTGGGTCTGAGATAACACCGGGGGCCCCCTCCCCATCAACACTCACCTGTCCCTCCAGGTGTCCGAGAATCTCCTGAGCCTGTACCTGGACGAGTACGAAGACACCCCCTGGGACGCTCTGAAGTACCTGATCGCGGGGGTCAACTATGGGGGCCATGTGACGGATGACTGGGACCGGCGTCTCCTCACCACCTATATCAACGACTACTTCTGTGATCAAACAGTGGCCGCCCCTTTCTACAAGTCGGTATTGGGGTGGGGAGAAGGGGAGGGGGGGCGAAAGGTTGCAAGAGCTGGTGGGTTTGGGGAAGGGAGGAAAGCAGGAAGGATGTTTTCCTGGAAGAGAAGTTCAACCTGGACCTGTTGTTGGTACTAATGGAACACTTGGGGTGGGTGGGGGGGTCTAAGGTTGATCTAAGAGACACTTAACAAGCTACCTTTTTATTGGTTTTCCTGCCAGAACAGGGGGTTGGACTAGAAGATCTCCAAGGTCCCTTCCAACTCCTCTATTCTATTCTATATTCTATTCTATTCTAACTTGTATTGAATTGTATTGTATTCTAATCCTAAATTCTATTCTGTTCTATATTTCTATTCTATTCCTATTTTATTCTATTCGTTATTCTATTCCATTCCATTCCATTCTAAATTGTATTGTATTGTATTACATTCTGTTCTGTTCTATTCTAATTCTAAATTCTATTCTGTTCTTATTTCTATTTTATTCATTATTCTATTCCATTCTAAATTGTATTGTATTGTGTTCTGTTCTACTCTATTCTAATGTTCTGTTCTATTCTTATTTCTATTCTATTCCTGTTTCTATTCTATTCATTATTCTATTCTATTCTAATTCTAAATTCTATTCTCTATTCTATTTTATCCTATTCCTAATCTCTATTCTATTCTACAGCATTTCTAATTCCATTCTATTCTATTCTGTTCTGTTCTGTTCTATCCCTTTCCCTATCCCTATCGGCTCTCTTCTTTTGATAACCATACACACTTTTCTATTTTCTTTCAATGAACAAAATTATTATTATTAATTTTTTTTGCTATAAAAGATTTGTGCAGACCAATGAGTAGCAAGCCTTATTATTATTACTGTTGTTGTTGTTTTGCAATAAAAGTTTGAGCAGACCAATACAAGCCGGGTTATTATTATTTCCAATACAGGCTTGAGCAGACCAATGAGTAGCAAGCTGTTCCTGCATGGGATCGGAGTATCTCACACTTCTCCTTAAGCCCTCTTGGTTCTTTCTGCAGGCTAACAGTGTTAGACACTTACTACATCCCCAAGGATGGCAACCTGTCTTCCTACAAGGAGTACATCAGCCTTCTGCCAGGCATGGACCCCCCGGAGGCCTTTGGCCAGCACCCCAATGCTGACGTGGCCTCGCAGATCACTGAGGCTCGGACACTCTTCGAAACTCTGCTCTCCCTCCAGCCCCAAACCACCCCAACCGGGGTGGCTGGGCAGAGCCGGGAGGACAAGGTACGGGCCTCTTTGCGAAGTCCAGCTCAGCACGGTCTGAGCTGCTCGTGCCACGGACAGACATCCGAGCGGGTTTAGCCTGGTACAGGTGCCAACCAGAGCCAGACACGAGAAGCAGTTCAAGAAAGTTTTGTTGAAGTGTTTCAGTGGCCAAAGAAATACAAAGGTCATAATGTCCCCGCTCAGGCAGGAGACCCTAGGCCATAATTGGAATATAACATAATCTGAATAGAGCTGGAAGGGACCTTGGAGGTCTTCTAGTCCAGCCCCCTGCACAAGCAGGAGACCCTATACAATTTCAGGCAAGCAGCTGTCCAGTCTCTTGTTTAAAACCTCCTGTGATAGAGCACCCATCACTTCTGGAAGGAAGCTATTCCACTGCGTTAATTCATTGACTAAACAGCATGGGAAGGGACCCTGGAGGTCTTCTAGTCCAGCCCCTTGCTCAAGCAGGAGACCCTATCCCATTTCACACTAATGGCGGTCCAGTTTCTTGTTTAAAACCTCCAGGGATGGAGCAGCCATAACCTCTAGTGACAAGCTGTTGTTCGTACTATAAAGAAGTTTCTCCTTAGTTCCAGATTGCTTCTCTCCATGGTTGGTTTCCATCTGTTGCTTCTTGTCCTTCATTCAGGAGCTTTGGAGAATAGCTTGACTCCCTCTTCTCCTTTGGGGCAGCCCCTCAAATATCGGAATACTGCTATCATGTCACCCCTAGTCCTTCTTTTCATTAAACGAGACCTACCCAATTCCAGCAACCGTTCTTCATATGTTTTAGCCTTCCGCTCCCTAATCCTCTTAAGTTTCTCTTCTTCTCTTCAGCTCCCCCTGGTGGAAAACGAGGAATAGGATAGGATAGAATAGAATGAAGGACAGGATAGGATAGAAAATAGAATAGAATAGAAAATAGAATAGAATAGAATGTAGGATAGGATAGGATGGAATGGAATGGAATAGAAAATAGAATAGAATAGAATAGAATAGAATAGAATAGAATAGAATAGAATAGAATAGGAGGATAGGATAGAAAATAGAATAGAATAGAATAGAACAGAGGATAGGATAGAAAATAGAATAGAATAGAATGTAGGATAGGATAGGATAGAAAATAGAATAGAATAGAATAGGAGGATAGGTTAGAAAATAGAATAGAATAGAATAGAATAGAATAGAATAGAATAGAGGATAGGATAGGATAGAAAATAGAATAGAATAGAAAATAGAATAGAATAG
>BLBF01000084.1:955810-968675 GCA_015471245.1 Laticauda colubrina | reverse complement strand
CTCCTTTCCCTTCCCTTCTTCCTTCCTTTCCTTTCCCTTTCTCTCCTCCCTCCCTCTCTTTTTCTTCCCTTCCTCTCCTCTTTTCCCTGCCTGCCTGCCTGCCTGCCGGGGCCCGGGGCGGCTGGGAGAGCCGCGGCTTCTTCCTCTCCTTCTTCTTCCCCTCCGCCAGCGGGCTCTCCAGCACATGTGTGAGGAGCGCGCTGGGAACATGGAAGCGGGGCCGCCTTGTGCCGGAAAGGGAGGGGGCGGAGGAGGATATGTCTGGGCTGGGGAAAGGGAGGGAGGGAGGGAGGGAGGGGGCTGGGCACGGAACACAACCCTCATTTCTTTGTTTGAGTAGAGAGGGGGGGGGGGGGCGCAGCCGAGGCGAGCCAGCCAGCCAGCCGCCGAGCGAGCCAGCCAGCCAGCCAGCCAGAGAGACCAGAGCCGAGAGGATTCGCGCTGCCCGAGCCCAGCTCCGCGCTGGATTTAACCCCGCTCCGCTCCCCGAAGAAGAAGCCAGCTCGGTCCCCCTTGGTTGCTTTTTTTTTGGGGGGGGGGGGGGGAGGGGGGGAGCTTTTTTTTTTTTTCTCCCTCTTTTTTTTTTCCTCCTCCTTTTTCTCCCTGCCCTTCCGATTTCTCGCTCTCGCTCGCTCCCTCTTTCTTTCTTTTTCTTTCCTTTCCTTCCTTCCTTCCTTTCTTTCTTTCCTTCTTTCTTTCTCCTTCTTTCTCCTTCTTTCTTTCCTCGGAGGAAGAAGAGGAGAGGGAGGTGTTTTGGGTGTTTTTTTTTTTTTTCTTTTGTGGACAATCGGCAGCTTTTCTGCTTTTGTTGCCCAGCCAGCCAGCCAGGCGAAGGGAGACCCCAGGCGAGGTCTCCTACTGCACCCCCCCCCAAAAAAAAAAATCTTAGCCGTCCCTTTCTGCAGGTAACGTTGTGTTCTCTCTCTCTCTCTCTCTCTCCCTCCCTCTCTCCGCACCCCTCTTTTCTATCCTCTTGTCTATCTCTCCCCCCCCCCTTTTAAAAATACCTCTCTTTTTCTCTCTCGGTTTTTTCTTCTTTGAAGGGTGGGCGCTGGACTGAACCGAACCTGTTTGATGGGGGCCTGGGGGTCTCGGGCAAAGGGGCTGGGGGACAGCCCTCTGTTTGTGTGTGTGTGTGTGCGCGCGCGTGCGCGTGTGTTCGCTCAGGGCTTCCTGGCTGCTTTGGGTGGCTTTGTTATCGAGTGGGAAGAAAAGTGAAGGGACGGGTGGAAGAACACCCCCCCCCCCCAAGTCTGGCACAGGCCTGGCCTCCCTCTCCCTCCCTCCTTTGGCCAAGCAAGTGGGTAGGCAGGCTGGGTGCTGTCTCAATGGTACCCAGATGCCCCCCCTGGATGAAGCACAGACCAGAGACCAGCTGGCCCGGCTGGGCGCAGGCCTGCTGAGTACCTTCACATTTGGGTACCCGGCCCATCCAGGGAGGGGTGGCACGGGGAGAGCAGAATTCGCACCTGGCACTCCCCCTCGGAGTTGCTTCTATCCCAAGCTGGCTCCGATTGGGGATCCCAGATGGGGCGAGAACTTGCCAGTGGCCCAAGCTGGGCCAGGGAGGGGAAGGTGTCTCTTACACCTTCCTTGGACATTTGGCATCCTTCCCCCTCCCATCCTGGGCCACTCCGTGACAACAAGCCAGGATTTCGTCCAGAGGTCTTGAGTTCAAGGACAGTTGACAGCCCCCCCTCCCTTGCGAACAGCTGTCTGCTTCCAGCTTGTTGGGATGCCCAACTCAGGATGGAAGCAGCAAACTAGGAATCCTGGTCAAGTTGGAAGGGAAACCCCTTCCCTGGATAAGTTAGGATGGTGGGGGGAGAGGAGTGCAAAATCCGGTGGAAGTTGCCAAGCCCAAGGAGGAGTTCCCTTAAATAGCTCGGGTGGATCTGGTCCCTTTGGGATTCCGGCTCTGAATGGAGGATCTGGTGTGGAAGGGATCCTTCTTTTTTGGCTGCCTGCTGATTTTTGAATTCCTTTCTCCAGCTGGGAAACTCAAGGAGGGTCGACCCACACACTTTCAGGGTTGGGCAACTTCCAACTTTGTGAAGGGGGGGGGGGGGCAAGTCACATACAACACAAATGTGCTGCTTTGTGGGTGTGGGTGTGTGTGTATTGGGGGGGAGATGGGACAAGGGGGGCGGGGGGGGGGGGGGGGGGGGGGGGGGGGGGGAACGATGGCATCAGTGTTTGGGGGAGCTGAGTTGTGGAACTTTTGTGGGGAGAGACGGGGTTTTGTGTGTGTGTGTGTGTGTGTGTGTGTATAGCAGGCGTGTCAAGGATTGTCACTTGGCAAGCAGATTGGAAGAAGTCAGGGAGAAGTTTTGGGGTGTGAAAAGTTTTGCGTTGGGTTTCTAACTGCCCCCTCTCTGGAAACTCTTTCTCTCTGTCTCTCTTGTATTGGGAGTAACTGGGAGAAAATGGGAAATTTTAGTTGTATTGTCGTAGGAAACTGGATTGGCGGGTCATGAATGGGACAGTGATGGATGGAAAGGGGCATTTTCTAGGCCGTGGAAGTTGGGGTAAAGTTGGAGTCAGGTGGAGAGGGTAAAAGGGGCCTGTCTACAATTAAATGGGGAGGGGGGGCCTCCCCAGCATTCTGCTTCCTTGCTCAGCCAGCCTTGACTTTCCGGCATCTGGGGATGGAAAGCTGCGGCCAGGGGTGACGCGGCCAGGGGGAGAGGGATGAAGGAGAAACTTTGCCCACGGAAAAACCTCCGTGCCAAAGCCAAAAAATAAAAGACAACACAAGGGCTTTTTTGTTGAAGGGCAGAATTGGGGTGGGTGGGTTTGTGGGGGACGGGACATTAGAGGAAGTCTGTGAAAATGAAACGGGGCATTGTCACGGTGTCTGCTTTCCCAAAAGGTGGGCAGTCTTCCTGAGCATATACAGAGTGGTGGGTTTTTTGGGGAGAGGTTTTTTGACACCTGGCAGTTGAGGTGGAGACGGAGAAAGCCGTATTTGAAAGTTCAGCCGAGGGGGGAGTGATGAGGAGGGATGTATGTCTCTGCCGGCTGTTCGCTGTGTTCCCCCTCCATCCAGGTGTTTAAAAGGCAGTGCCTGGCCCTTTAAGAGTGCCCAGGTGAGCCCGGCAGGGTGTGTGCAGCCAGGCAAGGAAGGTGGCACCAACCGGTCTGGCAGGCAACTGAGAGCCTCCTTGCAAGAGTGGGGCGCTGAGGACGGGACCGGCCAGGTGAGGCCCCTGGGCCGAATTCTGCTCTGGGAGTGGCGGGGAGTGGGAGTTGTTTTTTTGGGGGATGTCAAGGTCCGTCCCCCCCCGCAATAGGTGCATGTGTGTTGTGTGTGTGCATGTGTGTTGTGTGTTTTTTTCTTTTTTTCCTTGTGCTTTTAAACTGATAAGGTCTGGGTGCCAGAGCAGGGTCCCCTAGCTCAGCTAAGAAATGGGGTGCAGTTAGAAAAGAAGGGGGGCCAGGGGTCTCCCTCTTCTCATTCCCCCCCCAAAGGCTTTTGAACTGGGCAGGTGAACCCAGCTTACTTTCTGCCCCAGGAATATTGTGGGGGTGGGATGGGGGCCAGGTGCCACAGAGACAGGCCTGGGGTGGGTCACATGAGGTCATCAAGATGGTTCTCTGAGGATGAATGACAGATTTATACACACACATACACAGACACACACCAGAAATTTTCTCCCAACTCACGTCACGTGGCTTCCGAGTTGCAGGGGCTCTTGGGAGGGAAGGGGTCCCCTCCTGCACCTCCTTTTCGAGTGGCGGGATGTGGACAGAGTGCCACGGAGTCAGGATAAATCTGGTTGAGAACAGTGAAGCAGAGGTATACCATGGAGCCCCCAATAGGCACTTCCGGCTGGCCTGGACTACAGTTCCCATCCCCACACCCCCAGCTGCCATTCAGGGTGGGGTGGGGGGGTCAGCCCTTGCCCCGGGATTCTTCTAATTTCTGGGTGAAATTAGCATTTTCCCCAGCCTGAGAAAGTGTAAAAAACAAAAGAAAAAAACCGAAACCTTTTTTTTTTTTGCACAATTAGGAAGCGCCTTCTTCTTCCTCTTCTTCCTCTTCTTCTTCCTCTTCCCCTTCTCCTTCTCCTCTTCTTACTCCTCCTCCTCCTCCTTCTTCGTGGGATTGTGGCTTTGGCTAAGTTTGTGGCCTTCCCTCCTGGCTTGAATTTGGGCTTGGCGGATGAGGCCAATGGGTTTTTTGGTAGTAGGGGAAACCATCCCAAAGGGCTTTGGTGGGGGGTGCTGGTTTGCCATGCGTCTGTGGGTCTGTTGTGTTAACACCCACTCAACTCTTTTTTTTAGACGGACCTGTTTGAAGACGTCATCACAGGAGGTTTAAATATATATATTATATGATTATATATTTGAAATCATCATCAGGTTTAAAAATAAATAATGTGTGCTTAAACCTGGTGATGATTTAGTGTGTGTGTGTATAACGTGTGTGTGCATGCATGTATATATATGTGTGTGTGTGTACATATACACACATGCACATATATATATATATATATACATGCACACACACAAATACACATACAAATACAGATACATACACGTGTACACATCCGCTTTGATGACATATATATGATTTTATATATATATAAATATATAAATATATATATATATATATATATATATATATATATATATATATACATACATACATATATATACTAGATGGATACCCGTGATTCGCTATGAAACTATGGTTGGGCTTAGTTTTTGGGGAGAAAAATAAGAGGGAAAAAAATATCTGCATCTGCCTACCAGCATCCATCAATATTTATCTGGCTAGCATCCAGTCAGTGTGTGAGAAGAGTTAAGGTCTGTTTGGAAACTGAAACAGTATTTCCTGTGTGAGCAAGGAGGAGACAGCAAGGAGCCTGGGCATGGCTTAGCTCAACTGTTCTGTACTGAAGCTGCTTTCTGCTGCTGTGAACCTCCTCTGCTTGTGTTTTGCATTTGGAAGAGATTTCTTTTTTTCAGGTGGGGAGGGAGAGTAGAACTCCTTAATATCAGAGTGCGTTAATAATAATAATAACAATAACAATAATAATATAGGAAATACTCTAAATGCTCCGATGGTCATTTCAAAAAATCCTTTCTTTGGGAGCCCCTAGGAGCCAAGAGGAACAGACATGCCAACTTTCAAGCTTATAGGCTTGACGGTTCTGGAGATTTTGTGATGATGTGTGAGTGGCATTTCACTTTTATATAGATAGATGTATGTATACACACACAAATACAGATATATGCATACACATGTATACACATCTGCATTGATGACATCAAAGCAGATGTGATCAAAGCAGATGTATATAATTTGTATGCATGCATCTATTTGTGTATGTGTGTGTGTGTATGTGTACATATACATATACATATACATATACATATACATACATACATACATACATATATATATATATATATATATATATATATATATATATATAATATGTGTGTGTGTGTGTGTGTGTTGTATATAATCGTGTGTGTGTGTGTGTGTGTTACCATCCATTTTAAAAATTGGGTATTTTGTAGAACGCCAAAAATTGGGACATCAAAGTACGAAACGCTTAATATTTTCACACATTTCCTGGTCCAAAGTCTGGACTACCTTCAACTTACGACCACAATGAAGCCTAAAATTTTTGTGGCTAAGCATGACAGTTGTGAAATGTGTTTTGTCCTGTTTCACGACCTTTCTTGCTGTTGTCATTAAGCAAATCGCCAGTATCGTTAAGTTAGTCACCTCATCATTAAGCGAATCCGGCTTCCCCATTCTAACTTTGCAGGTCGGAAGGTCACATGACATACTCCCCCCCCCCGGGGGATGCTGCAACTGTCATTAACTTGAATCAGTTGTCAAGCATCTGGATGTAAATCATGTGACATGGGCTTGGGACAATGGTTGTATGTGTGAAAAATGGTCCTAAGTTGCTCTTTTCAGCGCCGTTGTAACTTCGAATGGTCACTAAATGAACTGTTGTAAATCAAGGACTGCCTGTATGTCAATACTGATCTTTTCTTCTCTTGTTTTTCTCAAGAAACTCCTGTATACTTTATTTTGCATTTCTTTTTCATTTTCATATGTCTTTTCAATAAAAGATTAGAGTTAGGACTAGGTTTAGGATTAGAGCTAGGGTTAGAGTTACGGATTAGAATTAGGATTAGAGTTAGGGTTAGGATTAGGATAAGATTTAGAGTTAGGATTAGGGTTAGGGCTTTAGTTAGGATAGGATTAGAGTTAGGGTTTAGGGCTATAGTTAGCATGGGGTAGGGGTAGGATTAGAGTTAGGATTAGGGTTAGGGTTAGGGTTACAGCTTTAGTTAGGATTAGGATTAGAGTTAGGGTAATCCTAACCCTAATCCCCTAACTATTTTCATGATTGTCCCTTCATACTTTGCCTGAATACCTCTTGTCATTCTGCAAAACAATCCCTTGGTATTATATATTATGTCTAGGGGTTATGTTTGGGTTGTATGTGTGTGTGTATTTGTGTGTATATGTAGCATATTAAAATAACTCAGACATTTAGTATTTTGCCTAAAAATGTCACGTATTCTATACGTCTCCTAGGCATTATATAAACCACATGCCAGCTTTTTACACACTTGTCAGTCACACAACAGAAAGTCCTTGGCTTACGGCAGTTTGTTCGGTGACTGCTCAGAATGTTAAAAAAAAAAGCGACTTTACAGCCATTTTTTACACTTAACAACCGGTAGAGCATCTCCACAATCGTGTGGATCAAAACTCCGGACACTTGGCAAAACCATCTCCTATTTTACAATGGTCGCAACGTCCCTGGAGTCACGCAATCCCCTTTTGCGACTTTCCAATGAGCAATGTCAAACGGGGGAAGCTGGATTCGTCTAACGACCGTGTGGCTGCAGGGATCAACTTAACCAGAACGGCCTTAAAATTTGACCCAATTCACTTGACAAATGTTGGACTCATTTCAGGTCGTAAATCGAGGACTACACACACACACATACATAAATACACGCACACACACGTATAAAAATTTATGTATTCCTGAGACCGCCTGAATCTTTCGCAATAGCGAAGTTTTTTGAATTGCTTTGGCCCCAAAATACCTAAAATAATAAAAATATTCTTTTCTTTTCACTTTTTCTAACTTTATTCCACGCTGTCTGGCATGGCCTCCCATGGGCCTGCTTTCCTTCACACACCGATGTCACCAATGCGATGGAGCTGCGTCCCCCTCCCACAGATCTCTGTGCTTCCCCCCCCCCAATTTTTTATTGACACCCCTACACACACACACACACACACACATGGATATTATTTTATCTGTGTTTGTGTGCTTTAACCACTTTGTCTTATCGTAGGATGGAGGAAGGTTGGGCCACGTGTTTGTGGGTGGGTGGGAGTTTGTGGCTGGCTGATGCTTCCGGGAAGGGGGGAGAGAAGGAGGGGGAGAAATGGCTTCAGATGATTGCTCTTGTGTGCTTGTGTGCGTGTGTGTTTGTGTGTATGTGTATACACACCCAGGCCACTCATTTTTTACCCACCCCCCTCACCCTGACAGGTGGCAAATCGAGGGTGTCTTTTCTCTGGGGACTTTCTATATGGTGCTTCTAAGGGGTCTGTTTCCGCAACCCTCCCCCCCCCACTAATTACAGATAGTCCTCAACCTTATGACCATAACTGGGGCCAAAGATTGAGGCTGCAAAGGGAGACATTTGTTCCATGAGTTTGGGTCCCGTTTTACGACTTTCCTCGCCAGTGTCATCTAGGGTAAAATGGTAAAATGAGTAGAATGCCAAAATTGAGATGTCCGACTATGAAATGCTGTATATTTTCACACGTTTTCCCATGTGATCATAAGTCGCTTTGTCGTAACTTTGAGGAGTTGCTAAAGCAAATGTTTGTTTAAAATGAGTCAAATGCCAAAATTGGGACATCAAAACGACAAAACGTTTTGTAATTTCGTACTTCCTAGGTGCTCTGTGTAATGCCCAAAGCCCAGGCAGTCCTTGACTTAGCGACTGCAACCAAGCCTAAACTTGGTGAGGCTTAAAGTGAGACCTTAAGGGAGGTGACCTTTTGCCCTGTTTCCCAACCTTTAATTGTTGCTGCTGTTGAGCAAATCGCTGCCTTTGTTTTGGTTAGTCCCCTGGTCGGTAAACGAATCTGGATCTTCGGGCAGAAGGTCAGAATCATGTGAGGCCCAAGATACTGTGATCATCATAAACGTGAGCTAGTTGTCAAGCATCTAAATATAAGTTGCGTTACATAGGGATGATACAACGGTTGTGTGAAAAAGGAGCATATGTCGCTTTTTCCCCCCAGTGTTGTAACTTTGAATGGTCACTAAGCTAATGGTTATAAGTCAAGGACTTCCTGTGGATCGGTGATCCTCCGCTGCTCCATCACGAGAAGCAAGCCCAATGCCATGCTTTTTAGATGGTCTTGATTTATGACCGCAGTTGTAAGTTTGGAAGCCCGACGAAATATGCTTTGTAGATGATCCTTAGGTTACGACCCCAGTGGAGGACAGAATTTCCACGATTAAGTTGTTGAGTCGCATTCAATTTTATGACCCTTTTTTGGGGGGAGGCCACAGCCATTAAACAAATCACTTTCAACTGTTGAATGAATAGCACGACTCTTAAGCGAATCTGCCCTCCCCCTCCATTGATTATGCTTGTTGGAAGGTCGCAACTGTTGTAAGCACACGCCAATCGCCAAATGTGGAATATGTGACCCATTGCAGTGGTTGTAAGTGCGAGGAATGATCGTAAATCACTTTGTCATAACTTTGAAGAGTTTGGTAAGTGAATGTTCATAAATTGAGGACTAGCTGAGCCTCACGTATTTCTCTCAAAATCCATATTTTTGTCTCCCTTTCCCTATTGGAATAAACCTGGCTTATTCAGACACATAGGGTAATCCTTGACTTACGATTGCAATTGAGCCCAAGGTTTCTGTCACTAAGCAAGACATTTCATTGGCAAGTTTTTGCCCTCCCTTTCTGGCTGCGGTTGCTTAGCGAATCGCTGAAGTTGTTATGATGTTTAGTAACCCGGTCGTTAATTGAATCTGGCTTCCACATCAGCGTCGCTCTGCATGAGACACAGACACACACACACACACACATGGGACTCTGCAACCATCGAGTCAGTTGTAGAGTGGGCATGCTGCAATTGTCGTTGGCTGCAGTTATTGTGTCCCGAGTCATTTGTTTTCAGTGCCGTTGTAACTTCAGTCGCTTGAGTGAACTGTCGTAAGTTGAGAACTATCTCTGTAGCTCTCTCCTTATCCCAGATTGTGTGCTGGGATAGATGGACTTTGGAGTCCAGGACACTACTAGCTGCTCAACCAGGTCGCTTAATGGTCTTAGGAATGTTTGGATCTGTAGGCAGTCCCCAATATGTGTCAAGAATTGGGAATTTTTCTGTGGCTGTTAAATGAATCGCGCCCGATACAGGCAGTTCTCGACTTATGATCACATTGGAGCCCAATATTTATGTTATGAAGGGAGACATTTGTTCAGGGAGCTTGGCCCCATTTTACAACTTGCCTTGCTTGCCATCTTGGTGAAGCGAAACACTACCATTGTTAACTGAGTAACCCAGTCGTTAACGTGAATCCGGCCTTCCTGTTGACTTTGCTTGTCAGAAGGTCGCAAAAGGGGAATTGCGTGGCCTCCAGGAATACCACCACCATCATAAATGTGAGGTGGTTGTCCTTCACGTGACCATGGAGGAGCTGCAACGGTCGTAAGTATGAAAAATGGCTGTAAATTGTTTTTTTTGAGGTCAGCGTCACTTTGAATGGTCGCTCAGTGAATTATTGTAAGTCAAGGACTACCTGTATTATATACCTCCCCCCCCCCCCCCAATAACTGCAGTTGCGAGGAGAATCTTGTGGATGTGAGGAGAATCTAAGCGAATCTGAGTTGGTTTGGCTTGGAAGCTGGCTGGAAATCGTCACGTTGATGGTGCTTGTCATACATAAATGACAGTTGTAGAGCACGTCATTTGGATCTCATGACATGAGGTTGTAAGTGCGAGGATCGGTCATTAATTTTTGTCCTTGGTGCGATGGTGACTGGAGAGTCGCTAAATGAATCTCTGCAATGAGGTCTAGCTATGAATATGTTGCTTGTGCCCTTAAATGCAATCTGATAACTTTGCTCGGTTAAAGAGGGAGTCCTCGATCTTATGACTGCACTGGAGCCCAACATTCCTGCTGCTAAGCGAGACATATTGATAAGTGAGTTTCTCCCCCCCCCCCCCAAATTTAGGACCTTTCCTGTCATGGTTGTTAAGAAAATCACTGCTGTCGCTAAGTGAGTCACGAAGGTTAGGTGAATTACGTGACCCCAGGACACTGAGGCCGTTGTATGAGACAAGTGTATGAGACAATTACCAAGCATCTGCATTTTGATCACGTGACCGCCGGGAGACTGCAGTGGTGGTAAGTGTGGAAAATGGTCGTACGTTCCTGTTATCAATGCCGTTGTAACTTCAAATGGTTACTAAGTGAACTGTTGTAAGTCGAGGATGGCCTGTAGTCAATGCTACCGTGGTGTTTCTCAACCTTGCTGGCTTGAAGATGGCTGGACTTCAAAACCCAGACCCCACAGCCAACAGGCCTTAGCATGGGGTGGACTTCCACTCCCAGAATTCCCTAGACACTGTGCTTTAAAATGGATGGACTTCCACTCCCAGAATTCCCCCAGCTTGTGGGAATTCTGGGAGTGGAAGTCCACCTGTCTTGCAAGTGCACTGAAGCATCATGCTAAAGTCTAGACAGAAACAGGCTGACCTGCTTGTTTGAAATCTGCTTATTCCGGGCTACATTTCCAGTTTCCAGTGGGAATTTGAATCCAACACAGCTCAGCCCCACAAGGCAGTGTGGGTGTGTTGCGTGCGCTTCAATTTCCCCAAGACAACGAGTGTGTTTGTGAGGCCAAAAAAGCAGGAAGAGGAGAGAATTGAACCATTGAATTCTGCAATTCCAAGGGAATTGACAGATGCTCGCTAGCTGAAGATTGGCATTTGGAAGAGGAGGGGCTTGGTTGGAACCGGGAGGCTGGGGGTGGGGGCTGGAGATAGAATTCTCCAGAAGTTACTGGTAGTCCTCGATTTGCAACAGTTTACTTAACAACTGTTCAAAGTTACAATGGCACTGAAAAAAAGTGATTTAATAACCGTTTTTCACACTTATGACCGTTTCCGCGTCCCCTTATGGTGACAGGATCAAACTTCAGCTGCTCGGTCGCTGACTCGTCTTTACAACAGTAGTGGTGTCCCTTTTGCGACTTCCTTATAACCAAAGTCAAGGGGAGGGAAACCAGACTCAATGATGGTGTCTCTAGCTTAACGGTTGCCGTGATTCACTTAACAACAGCAGGAGAGAAAGGCTGCAACTTCACTTAGTAGCAGGAACATCGGGCTCAATTTCGGTCGTATGTGGAGGACTGCATTGGAGTCCCTGACCCGGAGTGCTGGTTTTTCCATGTGGAGAGGAAGAGACAGGAAAAACGAGATGGACTTGAATAACATCCGTCCGTCTCCTGGCTTGGTAGTGCCGAAAGCGAAACGATGGATGTGCAGAGGTTGCACGCCTGAACCATGGGACGGCCCGTCAAACTGTGGGGGAAGTACCTGCTTGTACACCTGAGTTGGGGTCATGCAAGCCCACCCACCCCCCAAAATTCTTTTCCCATCTGCTTGTGTGATATTTTACAGCAGTGTTTCTCAATCTTGAAGGTGGGGGGACTTCAACACCCAGAATTCCCCAGCCAGCCATACTTTAAGGTGGACTAAAACCCAGAACTCCCCAGATGACTTATTTTAAGAGGGGTGGGCTTCTATCCCCAGAACTCCCCAGCCAGCCTGCTTTAAGAGGGATTTGATCCTGTGATGGTCATAACTGCAAGGATCGGGATATAAATATCATGGATATTTTTTCCCCCAGTGGCATCGTAACTTGGAACAGGCACTAAAAGAATAGTTTTAACTTGAGGGCTGCTTTGAACCATCGCTAAATGGGTGGTTTCGAATTCAGTTCTGCTTGGAACGGTCGCTGAATGGGCGGTTGTAATTCGAGGACTGGCCAGGATGCATTTTTTCTTGAAAGACGTCTCTGCAAAATATAGGGAGTCCTCGGTTTTACGACCACAGTGGCGCCAAAAATTTTCTGTGGCTGAGAAAGACCCATTCTTAAAAGAACTTTGCTTTAGTTTCCTGGCCACCGTAGTTCAGGGAATTGCCACGGTTGTTAAGTGAGTCACACCATTGTTAAGTGAATCTGTTTTTTCCCCTGTTGACTTTGCTTGTCCGAAGATCGCAAAAGGGGATCATGTGACCCCTGGGATGCTGGGAGCATCATAAGTGCGAGTCAGTTGCTGAGCTTCCGAAATGTGGATCATGTGACTGTAGAGGGCTACAACGGCCTTTGTGTGAGAAAATTGTCACTAAATGAATGATTGTAAGTCAAGATTACCAGTCCTGAGCTGGCTGGCCCTTCTAATAACCTCGAAAGGAGCTAACAGAGTGGGAAGGGACCCTGGAGATCTTCTAGTCCAACCCACTGCTTAGGTAGGAAACCCTGTACCACTCCAGACAAATCTCTGTCCAGTCTCTTCTTAAAAGCCTCCAGTGTTGGAGTAGTGGGTTGGACTAGAAGACCTCCAAGGTCCCTTCCAATTCTATTCTGCCCTAAATGGCTGTCCAATCTCTTCTTAAAAGCCTCCAGTGGTGGAGCACCTACAACTTCTGGTGGCAAGCTGTTTACTGGTGAATTGCCCTCAACTGTTAGGAAATTGCTCTTTAATTCCAAGGTTGCTTCTCTCATTGGTTAATTTCCATCCATTGCTTCTTGTCCTGTGCGGGG